>JAWVGU010000032.1:400000-404404 GCA_037039885.1 Miamiensis avidus
CATCATATCTTCCAACTGCTATCTTTTTATATTATTTATATATAAAAATTACGATATCCATTTGTTATCTTCTAATCGATCTGCCTATTTGTCAGGATTAATGTATAGATTTAAATTCCCAAAAAATGGGATTAATTAAATATCTAAAGTGGTTGTATCCCAATCCAAATTGTATTTTTTCGGATCAACTATTACTTTATATACTTTTTTTTGGTCTTAAACATCAATAATATCATAAATATTTTCATTTATATCAATCACTCGAATATCCAAATACGAATTAATTCTTAATTTTACGAAAGTGTTTTCAGGAATTTCTACTGTAATAATATAAGAGCTTCCTATTTTTAGGAATCCATCTTTTTTAGTAAGAAAACAAGATTTTCCTTAATGCCATATATCTTCAACAGGCATCTAAATCAATTCGCTGTCTGCACTATCTTTTCTCCTGACTTAAAGGTCAAAAGGCTTAGTTGCATGAGAATAGTCTATAAAAGCCTAAACCTATATTTCTTCTACACTGGAATATTCAAAAGGAACCTCTAGTTTGAAAACCTTAACTTCTTTTCCTTACTATCTTCCATATAAAGTTTTTCTGTCGTCTAAATCATTAAAATTTTTAGATTCTAAATTTTATTTTAATTATGAGTAATGCTACCTATCATAATAACTCCTTCAGATACATATTCTGTTTATAAAGTATAGGTGCAATCATTTGCACATGTAACTCCAAATAAATCCACATATCTGCTTTTATATCTTTATCATTTACTTAACACACCGCCAAATTAAACGAAGTACACATATAATTATAATTTTTATCTTGAAGTGTAGGATAGGGCTATGAAATAAATGCATATTAGTAATAAACCTAATATTTTTTATGGCTTTACCTATTATGAATACGATATAAGTAGTTTAGGCTCGCTTAATGGTGTCAAACCTTCTAAAATAGCAATAAAGTCTTAATTTTATACTTTATTAGAGATTTGAATTTTGTAAAAATGATAATCATCAGCCTTTAAAAATCCTCTATAGTTTTAGTCTAACTTTATTTCTCTACTTCGTCTCTCAATTGTCTAAATTTTAGAAATAAAAAATAGAAAGCAAATTACTATAAAAACAAACTTTATTGAATATTTCATTTATTTAATTTTTTTCCTCTTTAGTATTTATATATAGAATTTTTATTAAATAATTATTCTATAAGTCACAAATAAGAAATTTATTCAATAAATTTTGTGTACTCTAATAAAATCTTGTATATTACCAATAAATACTTAATATTAATACAACATAATTGATATATTACATACAAAATACTTAGTTAAAAATTATATATTATAGTTTATACTGAAGTAAACAAATAAAAGTAAAATAATCATGGTTCTCCAGCAGCATACAAATCATCCATTTTTTATTTAAAATATTTTCTTGCTTCATGTCTCTTAAGTTTTTAAGTATTAGTCCTAAACTCATTAAATTTTTGCTTAATGATAATAAAATTATATTTAATTAAATTAAATTTTCCAATTACATGCAATCTATATCATTAAATAATTTTGGGAACAAAATGATTTTTTTGGCTTATTCAAATCCAAATAGTTTTTCTTATTTTCCCAAGGCTTGCAAACTGTCTAACATAATTTTTTTCATTTTTTAGTTTCTGCACAAATCCTAATAGCTTTCCTTGATGCCATTTTCTTCAGCTATTTTTTCAAAAACTGCTTGATTGGGAACAACAACTGCTATGCAATAAGTTTAAAGGGAATCTCCGTGCACGAAAACCTATTCAACTCCCCTTGCTCTTACATAAATATTTTCGACCTATTTTAATTAACAATAGTAAAATAATAATAATAATTAGCTAATATAAATATACTTTTTCTGGAGCAATATATTCTCCCTATGATAATTTAAATATGTTTTTCTTTCGGTCTATAATTTTTAAAGATCCATTTGGTCTTATCATTCCTATATCTCCCGAATGAAGCCAGCCGTCTTTGTCGATCGTTTCTTAAGTCTTCTATCTATCTTTATAATACCCCATAAAAACAATAGGGCCCCTAAAGCATATTTCTCCTCTAGGAGTATTTATTCCATTCTCATCGACATCCAAACTAGTATAGCCCATCTCTGGAACATCAACAACTTTAAACTCAACGGAACATATCGGTCCTCCAACCTATTTTTCCGAATGAATCATTTTAAAATTTTATTTCAGAAATAGTATTTATTACATGTCCCCCTTCTTTATCCGCGAATTAAGTGCAAAATCCTCCAGCCGTTGATTCTGTTTGCCCATACCCTTCTACGAAAGGACAGGCCATGGTTACTTTCATAAAGTTTATCACTGAACCTGACAAGGGGGCAGAACCTGTTAGCATCCACCTTACTCTTCCTCCCAAAATAGCTTTAGTTTTCTTGAACACAAGCGAATCCCAAAGCATATGTGTGTAGCTCCCATCATTCTAAACATTTTATAATTTGGTTGTAAGTGCTTAATCTAATAAAGTAGAAGCACACCCTTCAGTTTAGGCAAACTTTTCTTAAATGGCAGAACAAAATTTATTAAAAAGTCTTGGAACGGATGGAAACACTGTCGGCTATACTATAGCCAAATCATCCTTTAACTTTAACATATCCCCACCATAAAAGCAAATAGTAGCCCCAGTGAACAGATAGGTCCATACCACAAATCGCTCATAAACATGTGGCAATGGTAAATAGGACAGGTGAACATCGGATGGAAGTAGTTTACCTTCTTACTATTCACTGGCAGCAATCATGCTGACAAAATTAGAGTGACTAAGCATCGCTCCTTTCGGGTAACCTTTTTTGTTTTATTAAAATCGTTTTAATTTATAATATTTATGTTAAAAAAGGTATTATGAAGTTTATTAGTATCATATCTTTTTGATTTAGATTTTATTAAACGACTAAAAATTAATCTGTATGAGTGTTTGTTTACCTGTTGTCCCACTGGTGTAAGAAAAAGTAAAGCATTAGAAAGGGTCAATTTACTTCAGATCTTTTAGATTTTTTTCACCTTGCTTAATAATTTCTTTCCATTGTAAAATCGTCAAATTTTTCTTATTAGCTATTTACATATCTTCCTAACTTATGTTGTCGAAAGTTACTATGGTTTTAAGTCTTGACAACCTTTTACTTTTTAATAAAGCAGTTATGGTTTCAGCCTAACAGAATAACGTGCTTATTGAGGAGTGATCAATTACGTATTCGATAGTATCAGGTCCTAGTGTATCGTATAATGGAATTAAGGTGTAGCCATAATATGCACAGGTGATATCTAAAATAAGCCATTCTGCTCTATTTTTTGCATGAACTCCTATAACCTTCAAGCTATAATTTATATACATAAATGGTCATTATTTTATTTATATTTTAAAGAAAAATAATAAAATATTGTTAAAAAATTGTATTTATATATAGTATTATTTTTTAATGATTTTATTCTAATCAGTAAATCATAATTACCTGTAATCTTCAAATTCCCTTACTTCTGGAGCTAGGTTTAATTAATCAATACCACTACCTACTTATCTGGCTAGTTCATCCACCTGTTTGTAGCTTAAATAAGCATAAGTACCATCAGATTATTTTGATCCTAGGCATTTACTATCTCCTTTATTTTAGACACTATGCAGCATCATTTGTTATAGGGTTTTACTCTTATTTTCAGGAATTCTAACTAAGAAATTTTCATATCCTGGCTTTCTATAAACTCTGCTCTCTCCTTATTTATCAGATCCTATTGGTACAGAGTAAGTAATTTGTTATGAAGTTGTTCCTCCCATCTTATAAGTTTCTTTTTATTTTTTATTTTATTTTTTTACTTCTTGAATTATTAATGAGCAACTATAATATTAATAATTAAGGAAATAATTAAAAATTTCATATGTATGTACAAGGATTGTTATGATATTCTAAACCCAAATAATATTTTAATTAGGATTTGTTGATATAGTAATATCATAGTCTTATTATGCATCACATCACAGTTTTATTCGATAGATGACAGTATATAGAAAAACATTATTTTAATCCTAATTATTTATATGTTTACCTATAAATACATATAAAATAGAATATATAAAATGGTAAAATTTTTACTTAATTAATTTAATTCAATTAATATTTCTATCAAAATTTATATACTATCAAGCAAATTATACTTCAATATTAATTATTAAAATTCTCAAATTATTTGGAAATAACTTAATATATATTTAATAAAATAGTAATAATTAATATATTAATTTTATTGCACTATTTTATATTTTATATATTAAAAAATGGGGTTGGGGTTGGGGTTGGGGTTGGGGTTGGGGTTGGGGTTGGGGTTGGGGTTGGGGTTGGGGTTGGGGTTGGGGTTGGGGTTGG
>JAWVGU010000033.1:0-344725 GCA_037039885.1 Miamiensis avidus
AACCCCCACCCCAACCCCAACCCCAACCCCAACCCCAACCCCAACCCCAACCCAACCCCAACCCAACCCCAACCCCAAATATAAAATTAATTTTAATAATTAAATTATTTTTTGCATTCATTAATTATAAAGTAAATTTTATTTCTCTATAATTATTGATAAAATAATATATAACTTTCTTCAAAAAAAAATGTTATGCTAGGTATTTATTAGTCCACCAAATATTTTTTCTCTGAATGTTCTTTTTCGAATAAATAAAAGCTTGATCTGTGATATCCCATTTAAGAAATAAATTTGTATATATACTATATTGATTAGTTTTCTTGAATTTATTTTTCTTTTTAGTAAATGAAATTTAAGTATCAATGAATCAAAAAAAAATTAATTTTTCAAAAAAATAGATTGAAATTAACCTATAGTTTATATATATTTAGTAAAATAATCATTTTTATTTCAAACAAACCATTAATTTTCTAAAAAAATAAACTATGTGTTCAAAAAATAATAAAATCACTAATCAATATATGCAGAAAAATGTGAAAAAAACAAAATAAAACAAAATTAAATTTTTGAAAGTTTATTTTTATTCATTTTTATTTTGAAGAAAGTTATAATTAAAAATCAATATATTATTTAAACGCATATAAAGTATAATTTAAATTTTTATTTATATAAATGTAAATTTTAATTAATAATTATTTTAATATAGCATAGTTACAAAAAAAATTTTATGTTAATTAATTTCAAATTTAAAGCTATTTTCTTAATAATTAAAAAATATGAACAATTCTTTAATTTTATTATTAATTATTTAGAATTCAAGGTTATTTTTAAAATGATTACATTGTATTTGATTTAGTGTATTTTATAATAGGGTTATCACTTAATTAATATTTAACTAATCGAATCAATTATAATATATTATAGATTAGAAATATTTACAATTATAAGACTAAATAGAATTCATGCTACTTTGATTTATTATTATTATTCTAATTATACTTTTTAATTTAATCATAATTCTTATATAAAATATAGTAAGTCAAATATTACATAATAATTTCAAAAGCTTTAGCTTAATTTCACAAAATTTCAAATTATCATAATTTAAAATTAAATAATTTAAAATTTTTTTCCTAAATTTATTATAATTGAAAATTATTATCTAATTATGTTTAAAAATTAACTATATTTTATAAATATTTACAATTATGATACTAAATAGAATTTATATAGTTATATAAATTTTATTAATTTAATAATTAAATTATTATTTATGATTAATTAAATTGATATATTATAATTGAAAAAATATGTAAACTCAGCTATAGGAAGAAAAATTTAATCAGGATTTATTAAAACCAGTTTAAGAGTTATTTTTATCACACTGCTCTCATTCATAGGACCATAATATTCAAAAATATATTAGTCTTGATAAGATTGAAAATAGAGGAGAAAGTTCTTAAAATTAGTAACAGCAGCAGTTTCGTGGTTAATAAAGGCCTTAATAATATTATTAGTTTTATAGAACCACCCCAATTGCATATATATTCATAGAAAATTTCCAAACATGTAATCTAGACTACAACAATATTTTTAAATAATAAGAGTTTTAAAGCATTAAAGAAATAGATTAGTACTCTATTTATGAAGAAATAATATTTTAAGGTAATTAATTCTAATAATATAAATAATATGAATAAAATAATTTATTGCAATCTAATATTTTTCAAGCTAATTTGAATGTTGTTCTAAGAAAAATTTAAGATTACTGCCCGAAGTTAAAAGCGAAATTTAATATAAGCAGAAATAGTATAGAAAATTAGGTTTAAGTATTAAGAAAGTCAATAATAGGAGATTCATTTGAAGCATTTTTAACAAATTTTAAATAATTTTGTAATATTAAAATAAATTTACTAGAAAAAGCACAAAAATTGGTTATAGACTATTTTCAATAATAATTTGATAAAGATTACGAATATTTAAATTAATATAAAGGGATTTCTTTAAATGAAATTAGTTTAAAAGAACTGATAATAAAATTTGTTAAAAATCAAAATTTAAATTCTATCACCGATTTTTCTTCACTTTTATGCTTAATGGAAGGGTATCATCCACTAGATTTTTTAGATTTAAAAAATTATATAGTAAATAGTATAATTTTTTATAATATTTAAATATTTTAATTAATTAATAAAATAATTTAAGAGACAACACAAGAAAAGCTAAAATTGACAAGCAAAACGCTGGAGGTGTATGATTATATAAAGGAAATTACTCTATGCTAGTAAAACATAGTTTTAATTTATGCCTTTACCTTATTTTAAATGACAGAAGGGGAATAAATTCCCAGCATATTTTTTTACAAAAATTCTCCTCACTGCTACAGTCATATTCGTTTTAATCCAATTCCTTTGGGTATTAGTTTTTTCAATAACTTCTTTTTGTACCAAAAAAAATAGAATCGAGAAGTAAAGAGAAGTCATTTTTATGTTTATTTATTTTAAATATTTTTTTTATTTTTATAGAACATTTATGAGATAAAAGATCTACCCAAAATCACCTATATCCATTTAGGAGTGCGTGCTGATATAAGTGCCCAAGAACTTATTACATATTTCGATCCTAATACCACGGGGGGATAAGAGTAGACTAAAAAGGGAAATTAGGAAATAAAAAATATATAATGCATCCAAATTTATGATTCTCGATACGAGGCAGTTTGCATGAGAAAGTATAATTACAAGAGTAACAAAAGCATGCAAAGATTTATAAATATTCCAATAAATGTGGATGATTTCCTTTAAGAGCCCTAAAACCCAGAGTTTTAAAAAAACGGAAAAAATAAAAAGGTGTTTTCCAAAGATTTTCAATACATCTTCGATAGAATCGTAATTCCCTGTGTTTAGGATTATTAACCGTAACTTATTATCTTCAACTATGATTTTAATTTTACGCCTTATCACTACAATGCCTTCGACCTTAGTGGAAATACTCTAGGATATATTTTATCAAAACTGTCGGCTATTTCTCATTCTAAGATTTAAATAACGACATCTAATGACTCATCTTACATGTATTTAAATGATTTGCAATTGAAAAATAGCCCGACACTTAACGTAACCAGCTTTTAAACGAGTTAAATCCACGCTTAATATGTGAAATAGTACATGAACTATTTTTCGAATAATTTATTTTAATAAAATGAGTAAAATAATAATAATAAAGATATGTTTTAGAAATATATTTCCGGAGGAGGAGAAGATGAACTATTGCAAAAATTGTAGAAGCAAAACTATAATGAAAGTGAGTTTTTGCAAGTCCTAAAAAATAATTAGTAATTCAATATAAACATTGAAAATATAAAAGTCGAAAAAACCAGTATTTCTCCAACCTATGATCAGTCAGGATTCAGAGAATCCTTATTTCAAAACATATGCCATGCGTTAAGTGGAATTTTGAGCTTAAAAAATTATAAAAAATAAAACAAAAAAAAACAAAAAAAATTTATTCGAAAGTTTCCAATCACATGATCAATCATATTGAAAATAATGTTATTCACGACCTCTGTTATGAAAAAATTTTTGATCCTATTTAGCCTTTCAAATTTAACAAAACTATGATGAATTAAATACTTTAGCAAAAAAACTATTTTAGAGATAAAACTTATAAGAAAAACATTTTTAAACTTTAATTTAAATGCTAGAGACAAAATAACTTGTATCTAAGGAAATTTAATTAGATTACCGTGTTTTATTAGATAAATTATAGCCTAACCAAAACTACGAATAAAATATATAAAAATAATCAAAAATACACAGTTTAGCTTATTATATGGAAAAAGATTATGAAATTACAAAAAATGTAAAAAATCAATAAAAGAGAAATAAAAATGAGTAAACATTTATTTAACATTTTTAATTAAATTTTAGTTCCTAATAACCTTATTATTTTAATTAGAAAGGATACTGATAAAGGGGAGAACATATCCAGTTCCTAAAAAAATATCAATAAAGATATAAATATAGGAGAAATATATTCATTATTATCTCAATAATAAGATGACAAATTTATGATTGAAAACAATTTTTATAATTCTGCTGATGAATAAGTAGAAGAAGCAGATTAAACTTTTTTTCAATAAATCAAAAAGGATAATCAAAATATTTAAAAATCATATTGTAATTTGGTAAGAATTGGAAATCAGCTTATTTCAACACTAAAGTAACATTTTTTGGTAAATTAATTTTATTATATATAAATATTTTTACTCGGATAGGTAAAATATAGAAAATAGATAAGTTATTGAAAAAAAGAAGAAAAATTAAAGAATTTAAGAAGACCATAAAAACATCATTAATACACTTTCTTATCAAAATAATCAAGTGAAGATATTAAAAAGAATAAACTCTATATTTTCACGAAACAGTATTTATGATCATAAGTAGCAAAAAGTAAAAAATTTCTTCGAAATATAAATATATATTATTTTATTTTTACATATAAAGGAAATAAAATTGATATATGAAAAAAACGGGAATACAGATGGATTATTTTACTATTAAAAAGAAAGTTAGTATATTGTGCTTTATCCAGATTCATAAAATTCATAATTCAAATTGCAAATATTTTTTTCAATGTCCTTGATAGTGAGGGTGAATATTCCCATTTTGTTTTAATTTTGCCGAATGACAAAGATAAATTTATACGATAGAAAATAGAATAATGCTAATGCATGCAAAAGGAATAATAGAATTCTATGTGTCAAGAATGCAAAGAGTGTTTGGGATCTTTTCAGTCTGGTCTATGTCATACTTAGTAATTTGTTTACAAGTCATTTGGCAAATAATATTAAAAAGGTTCATGTAATTTGGATACTTCATTAGATAAAGCAGCGAATTTTTAAGTCAATAAAATATAGTTAGAATAAATATTGCCAATATAAACAACGACGTAATGGGGGACGAAATATCTCTTACTAAACCCATAGTAGAGGTAAAAATGAATATTAATTGTTTGATATTAAAATAATGTATTATGTTCATTTTTTTTAAATAGAAATTGTCCTTCAGGCCATTGAAAGATGAAAAAGCAACAGAAGGGAAAAAAGAACTAGCGATTTAACATAGATACAACCATTGTATGGTTTCTGTTCCTGAATTTAATGAATTTTAATAAATTATAGGCTAAGCTATTTATATCATTGGTGGACAGCATACATATATGAGAGCTATAAATTAAATAGATATCTTAGTAGAAACTCAAAACAATTACTAAATACATTACTTTATTAAAATGACCAAAAAAAAATTCATCAGTAGTAGTTAAAATAGTGGATAAAACCAAGAGTTAACAGGATTTTTACCTAGACCTTACTGTAATTAAATTGCAGTATCGCTTCAAAAACAAGATTAATCTGGTAAACCTTTCAGAAGGATATATGTCTTTGGAGGAAGAGTATAAACCAATAATAATTGTTGTTAAACGAATTTTATATTTTTTATTACAACAATAGGTTTTTGAAACTGACGTGCTTGATGAATTAGAAAAGCGATACATCATTACTGAAATTGATACGGATAGGAAAAAGATTTTATGTCATCGATATATTGATATTGAAGAATTCGCCTTTTTATAAGAAATGATGATATCCCGCTTATCACAAATATTTATAAATAAAACAAGGCTTAACAAGTCTCTTAGATGATCCACAAATAAAACATATAAATGAAATTGTAAATTAATAATTTTTATTAAAATTGAAACAAAAATTAATAAATAATTTATTAAAAAAAAAGATTGCAAGAAGAAAGTATGAAATAATTACTATTTGAAAGATATAGAAATAACATTAAATTTTATTACACTAATGTGAATGTCTATTATAATAAAGAAAAAGGAACTCATGTTATTGCTAACTCTCAAACCAAGTATATTAATTATTACTAAAAACAGGTATCCCTATCACCTAATACTATTAATTAATTTATGTTATACATTTTAATAACTATTTAACATATTAGATATAACATGTTAATGTATGGGCAAATTTCCATGAAATTTGTTAAATTATGAGACCTGCAATGATATTTTAAAAATAAGAAATTAAGATGGCTGTGGAGATCATATAATTACCTTAGGAGCTAAAATAAAATGATCACTTAGAAAAGAATAAATCAATGGTATATATGATTTTATATAATAAAATAATTTTTTTAATATAAACGCACACTTTTTATTATAGTTTTTGTCTGCTATTTCATATGGAGAAAGTATAATTATGCCCTAATAAAATATATAGATTCCGAAAGATAACATTTAAATAAGATAAGAAGCTCAAAACTATCTTTTAGTTATCAGAGATTAAGAAATATTGGTTTACGATATCAGTAAAAACATTTTAGCAAATATTTTAAATATAAATAATGATTTTTATTTGTAGGTGAGAAAAAAAATCCAAAATTTTAAAATTCAAAAAGGCTTTTTATTATTGCAGATTAATCCTAATTTATTTCATAAAAAAATTACTTGAGGATAACTTTAGACAATAAAAAACTATTTAAAAGTCTAGAAACGAACGATTTTTATTAATTATTTAAAGGTTAAAAGCAGACTGACTAGTTATATTATTTATATTAAGTAATTTATAAAAATGAGTTTTTTATTTTAAAAAATAATTTATTTAATTATTGTGTATTTTAATATTTCACTAATAGTAGCAAGATATAAATCAAAAATAAGAAAATAAACTAGAAGTTTATTATCCATCAAGTGCTGCTGAGGCTATTTTTGACGAAGAGGTTGAAATTCCCGATCACTTTAAAATATTTAACAGAATTATTTTCTCAATTAATTCTAAATTATATTTGTTTGGAGGCTAATAACAAATTGAAGGGCAAATAAAATAGGTAGAAACTGTGCACGAAATTTGTATTTCAAAACAAGGATTTTGTATAGAACAATTAGAGGATATGCCATTTAAAGAAGTAATTATTCAAATTTATTCAAGTATTGTATTTTATAATTAGTAATAATTTTTCCTTAGATGGAAGAATATACAAGAGCTCTTGTAGTATTAAATAATGTAATATTCTTCGCTAAAGTAAATAACGGATTTGCTATTTATAGATTTCTGACTTAAAAAAATAATAATAATAAATGGGGTATTTAAATTTCTTTATAAAATAATTATACTATAATATAATATAAAATAAAATATATAATTTTATAGAGAGATATGATGTATATAATTTAAATAACGAGATAGTAAGATAACATCAATACTTTTAAATATATGCAAGTTAGTATGAGAATTATATATTTTTTGCTGAGCTGTCATAACAAGAAAAGCAATCCGAATTATAGTTAACATTATACAAGTAATTATAATTAGTTATTAATATTTTTTTTAATATATGAACAATTTACATATCTTTATTATATATAGACTTAATGATGGAACAGCTAAAAAAGAAAAATCTTTCGCATTTAAACTTGAACCATTTTGCACCCTTATTCCAAACAGTAGATTTTGTGATCAAATTTACTTGCAAACAAGATAAACAAACGATTTATATTGTATTGATGTACCTGTTGTATATTGATTTTTTACTTTGTTGCATTACAATCAAATTGTATTATATATATGTGTGTTTTTTAGAAAGCGAATTATTGATTTTTTTTATGTAATAAATAATTTAATTTCTGAAATTTATTGATATTATATTGAATTTTACTATTAGTTATTAGCATTTGCTACAGTTTACTTATTCTTACCAACAATCTTTGTAATAATTAATAATAATTTATATTTGTGTTAAAAAATCAATCTAGATAAATTATTAAACTATAATTTTTGTTATACATAAATACTTATTTATTAAACTTTATTATTTTACAAATACACAAAAATAATTTTTCTACTCTAAATTAAAAAAAAACTTTTGTAAACAATATATTCATTCTATAATTCGAGTAAAAATATATGAATATTTGGAAATTATCGCGAGGATTTTCATTTACTTATCCTTGTCCCAGAAAACTCAGAGAAATTATGAAATTAAGTTTAATCGAAAGAGAACCCAAACATCATATAATAGATATTTGGATGAAATACCATTCTCCAAGAAGCGAAAATAATGCCTACGCAATTTCCAAAGTAGAGTATGAAAAACTAGGAACAAGATTGAAGTAATCTCCCATGTTTTTAATGCCTATTAAAAAAAGTGAAACTCAATAGTAAAATTTATATATTAATTACGATTAAACTAAAATTGATAAAATCAATGAAATGAAATGATTTTTTTTTTTATTTAAAGGAGTGGCCACTTTATGCTAATTGGATAAGGAAATGATAAATCTTTTATCTTCACTTATTTAGAAGATTTTAAAAGAATATAAGCTAATGCCTAGCCGTATTATATAATGACAATGTTTGATGAGTTATTGTTTAAAAGAGAAGTTGTTTTGGTAAGAGGAGATATTATTAACTTTAAAATTGATAAAGAATAGGCCGACTGGGTTATGAATTAAACTCTCAGAATGTATCTTACAGATGATTTATATAACAAATTCGTTTATAATTTCAATCATCAAACTCATTTATTCAATTATGAAGAATTCAAAAGCGTATTCTAATTAAATTGAGTGATTTTTATAAATATATTATATATATTTAGAATTAAAAATTATGTAGAAATAATAATATTTAATTCCCTTTGCCTATAATAAATATATAAATATATATATTCTATTTTTAACAGTAATAAAATTGAAAAAAATATATTTAAAGAATAATTTTAATTCAAGATATAATAATTATAAATGCGAATTTAAATGAATTTTTTTTTTGGTATTATTAAAAATACATTCTATATATAAATAGAATATACTACTATTTTTGATTGATTAGCTTGGTCTTTTTTAACATTGAAGATCGCAGTATTACAAAATAAAAGCCAATAAATTTGCAAAAATCACAATCTAATACGGATTACTATTAATTAATAATTTACTATTAATAATTAAATGAAAAATGCAGCAAAGAAATAGCAAAAACAAATGTTATATGTGATAAATTCTGATTTCTACAAGTAAAAAACTAAGGCAAATGGGGAAAATGAACTAAATAAATTACTAAATGGAGATGAAGAACTCATGAGGCAATGGATTAAAGAGTCAAATAATGAAACCCAAAAGAATATTGAAGTTAAATAGGAAATAGGTTTTAATGGAGGGTTATTTGATACTCTCCATTTGAATTCAGCTACCTTAAACAAACAATTATTAAACTCTCTTTTCAAAGATTTTTTGGGCGAGTAGTATACTGACGAAAGTGTAAACAACATTTACGTAGCGAATGGCAGCAAAATTTTTTGTAAAATCGGAAAAAGGCAATTCAAAGTGAAATATTTAAGTGAATTAGAATTGAATAAACAAGTTAAAAAAATGAAAAATAATTGAGAAAATAAATCGGTTTCAAGACAGAACTTTACCTGTTTTCGAAATTTTCAGATGTATTGTCCGAACACATATTGATATGTAAAATTAATATATAGACGAAATTTAGATTTAAAACCACCTCCTTTTAATATAAAAAAGATAGCGAACTTCCCAAAGTCGTTTTCATCACAGAATATGAGGAAAATCTTCTGACTTTAAACGACAAATTGGGCAGTCACGATACTTTTGAAGATTTGATGGAAGAGGCGAAGAGCAACAGTTTTTTATTTTCACAAGATCCAAAGGCCTGTATGCATTTCAGCAAAATTTTCTCGGATTTGGTGTAAGGACTCTTCATTTTGCACAGTGAAGGTTTCGTTTTCAACAAAATTAGCACTAGCAACGTGGCGTACAATGAAGCGATAAATTCATGGGTATTTTTGGACTTCGAAGACGTGGAGAATGTAGTTGTAGAAGAAGAATAAGATGATTTGTAAAATAGCGAATTTGATTAGATAATGATTAAGAAAACGAGTAGCAGTAAAAGTTAAAAATAAATAAATGGACAGTCAAATTAGGAAGGAAATCAAGGAGAAACACCACGAAGTTTAATAAGTTAAGAAGATGACATAATAGAATACAAACTGTCAGCAAAGCAACATCACTTGGCAATAAAGAATGACGTGTTTCAGCTGGGAGTGATCGGGTTCAAGGTGGCGGTACAAGATTACAATTTGGAAGTGGACCTAGCGAGTATGGAGCCGAGTCAATACTGCGAGTTTTTGATGAATTGCATCCACACGCAAAATCACATGAAGCCGCTGATCATTTTCAACAGCGAGTTTTACAAGCAAAAATACGAGCTCATTTAAATGCTGCAGCCCGACGTGAAGCAGAGGTATGACACTCTGGAAATCATCGTCACAGGACAGGTAAGCACCTGTCTTTTGAAGGGGCTGCAGCCCCTTCTAACACAAAATTTTTGCGTCTCTGAAATTGTGAACCACAAACAAACAGATAATTCGCAGTAGTAACGGGATGAATCCCAGAACAATGGCGTGGTTCTGCTGGCGCCGTATTTAAACAGCCAAAAAAAGAACGGGAAAAATGAATACAAGTCTAAGTTGGTGAGGGGCGCGTTGAAAATTTAAAACAGAACCGTGTACAAAGGTGTTTGGCAAAACAAGTACCCGATGGGACAGGGGTGTCTTAATTTCGGATGCTGGAAGTATGAGGGGCAGTTCAACCGCGGGCTGTTCAACAGTCACGGCAGAGTGAGCTTCCGAGACGAAATCCAAGTCATCGATGGTGTGTGGGAGAACGGTCTCACGGAGAAGTACCTGGACAAAATCCAGCCCTCGTTCTTCCGGAACACCATTTTCAAAAACTACGACTACTTCAACTACGTTTTCGAGGACAAGACGCAGACGCTGACGCTGGAGTTTTCGAATTGCAGCGTTGACAAAAGCGGCCCTCAACAACAACAACCACCATAGAAGGTGTTCAATTTGAAATTTTCGACGGACAAGAACCGAATAATCGAGCTTTTGAACACGGTGAACAAACACCTGAGACTCGACATTCAGGAAATCCAGTTCAACTTCAAAAACTTCCAAAGAACGTTGACGAAGGAGGCGCAGACGATCCAGGTGCAGCGCTTCGACAAGTCCGTCGTGAAGTTCGACTTCAACTGCTGCTACATCATAAAGGAGGAGGAGTTCTACATCATTTTGGAAAAGGCGTCGCAGCTGGGCAACCTGCGACTGTTCATGGGTTCCAGCCAAATCACAGACAAGTTCTTCTACGGCATGAACTTCAACGACAATTTGAAAAGCCTCATCCAGCTCGACCTCCGCAAGTCATATCTGATAACGGACGACGGCTTCATCAGCTTCATCCGCAGCCAAATCCCCGAAAATCTCCAAATTCTCGACCTTTCACAAACGCAGCTCTCCGACTGCAGCATCAACGAACTCGCGCAAAGCAACTCCACGCGCCGACTCACACATCTCTACCTCGAGCAGTGCGTCGACATTTCCGAAAACGCCGTCGTCAACTTCGTCCTTTCGCCGAACAGCCAACACATCCAAAAATTCGACTTTTCAGGACTCGATCTCACAGATCTCATCGTCGAAGTCATTTCGCAATCGCAGTACATGAAAAACCTGGAACAGCTGATCCTTAACGAGTGTTCCAAAATCGCGTTTTCCAGCTTGGAAGTTATTTCCAAGTCGCCCTACGTGTCGCGCCTCAAACAACTGGAACTCGCGCATTGTCTGCAGGAGGGCAGCGGAGGCGGCGGAGCCACGATCGTTTCGCTTGACAATTTGGGGTTCCACAGTAACAATAGTCCGCAAAAAAAGCAATCCACAAGTAAGAGTCTGTTTTCGGGGCTGTTTTCGAAACGAACGACGAAAAAAAACATGAAAAACTTCTCGGAAAATATGCAAAATATCAAAGTTTTAAACCTTTTCGGCACGATGCTTCTCAACTCGCATATCAAGGTCCTCGTCGCCTCCGACTATTTCAACTCCATCGAATAACTCATTATCAAAAAGTGTCCCCAAATCACTGACGAAACCGTCCATCTGATTTCCAAATCCTCCAACTTCGAACACCTGACCCTCCTCGACATCGGCCACAATCCCCAGCTCTCAAGTCTTTCGCTTGAGTACCTGGCGGAATCGAAAAAAATCACGAAACTCCAAAATCTCAAAATCCAAAACTGCTACAAATTAAACGACCATGGTAAGCTTTATTTTAATAGCCCTGACTGTTTGTTTGCAATAATTTTTTATTTATTTACTCAGCACTTCAAAACTATATTATGAACAATAAGCACTTTTCGGCACTGCGGTTCCTGGAAATCGACGAAATGCAATTTCAGCTGGAGTTTTTACGCGCCATCAACTTTTCCAACCGCGAAAACGTCACCATGTACAGACATCTGAAGGAAATAGTGATCGTGGTCGAGAACCCCGACCTGTTTTTCAAAACCAACCTTATCGAAATCCTCGCCTTCAACAGCAAAACCCTGCGCTTCATCGTAAACGAACACAAAGAAATCGAAGTAATTCAGAACCTGTCAGCCGTGCTGGCCTTCACGTTCATGGAACTGGACAATTGCGCGTGCCATATTTTCGTAAACAAAATCATGATCACACAAGACCTCATGAAGGAAATTCTGTAAAGCGTCGAAAATGAAAAGTACAAATACCCCTCGCAAAAACGCGAAATTCAAAAGCAATACCTCGACCCCATCTAGGACCAGCAGTTCTCCGACGAAATTCTCAAAGCCATGAAAAACAGTCACTATTTCCTCAACCTCACCGACCTGAATCTCCACTACATTCACTACAGGTACACCAAACAAACAAACAAACAAACAAACAAACAAACAAACAAACAAACAAACAAACACAAACTTTGTTTTTTATTGATAACAAATCTTTTAATAAAGCATTACTCAACACGGAATTCAGTTTCTCAGCCAGTCCAATTACTTCCACAATATCGAACTTTTGGACTTTACAGGAGCTTGGATCAATAATAAATCAATGAAAATTCTCTTCGAAGGTTCGTAAAATCTCAAAATTCGATTTTTGGTGCTGCGAAACTGCAGTTTGATCACCTTTAAAGGCTTTCAGTATGCGTTGGACTCAGGAATTGGCCAAATCCTCGAATACCTGGATGTTAGGGATACTCTACTGTAAAAAAACAGTTAATTCAGTTTGAGTTTGGCAGATTTCCAGAAGCTCAAATCGCTTAACGATGGAGAAATCTTCATAGAAATGTAAATTAAAGAAAATATTATATGATATAATATAATATGCTTTTAGACGTATATATACATTGCAAATTTTTTAATTTTAGTAAAAAGAGCGAAATTGATGATGAAGAACTCGTGAAAACGAGCATTTCGGATATTTTCTAAATAATTTCAGAACTGCAAAAGGTTTCGAAAATTGACATCAACATCGAAAAGGCGCATGTTCATGGAAAAGTTCTTGATGGCCTGGCACTTATTTTCATAAATCATCACGACACAATCAAGTCGCTAAAACTTCACTTTCTCAAGTAAAAAAAAACCAGTTTTAAAATTCCATTTTTCATTTATTTATGTAAAATTCTATATTTCATTTCAGATGCAAAGGCATTTACAACACAGAAAATCTTATGTTTTGGAATAACATAGCACTTCTGAAGAACTGCTACACGATGGAGTTATTATTTTCCCACGGAGTCAACATTGAATACGCTTTTTTAAAGAACTTGCTCTACGGAATTTCGATGATAGTGCACTTGGAAGTGCTGGATCTGAGCTTTCCGAACTGTTCGATAAATCTGCAGAATTCCGAGTGCAACACGATCTTTATGGCACTGAATAGACTGCTGAACTTGCGGAAATTTTAGTTTTAAATAAAGGAATCCTTCGACATAAGGCCCAACTTTGTAGCCGCACTGATTAACACGGTTCCCAAATTCGAAAAACTAGAAAATTTGCACCTTGATTTCTCGTGGTGCACGAAATTGCCTCCGGAAATTTTCTGGAAATTGATGCACAATTTGGAGCATTCCCGATAGTAGCTGACTTAAATTGAGTTAATTTATGAAATGTAATGTTTTTTTTGTTTGTGGGAACTTAAATCCAACTTTTTTTTTTTTTTTTAGGTGCCCCATTAATATAGACGGGTGGAAGAAAATGGAAAATTATTTTGAAAAGAAAGGATCCTTCAGACACATTTCTCTGAACTTCAATTAGTAAAAATAATACTATTTTTTTTAGAGAAATTACAGTTATTCACTTCATTCTTTATTTATTTATTTATTTGTTTGTTTGTTTTTAGTTCTTTTCAAATGGACAAAGACAAACACTTTTTTTAATTGGTCAAACATATTCTCAATCTCAAATACTTAGACACACTCAAATTGGACTTCATAGAGTAAAAATTAATATATTTAGCATTAACTTTAATTTAATTTAAATTAATTTTTATTATTTTAATGATCAAAGCATTATGAAACACTCGAAACCATCAATACAAAAATTAAAAACTTTTCCCAAAATTTATTCGCTTTAATATTTTGATTTTGCGCTATGAAAAGAGATGTTGAAAAAAAACAAAGTTGTAAATAAATTATAAATATATTATATAAAATGAAGAAAAAAAAATGTAATTTACTTTGTTGAATTGCCAAAATAAAAAAAACAGGAGGGAACAATTTTTTAATTTAATAATTTTTAATAATAAATAAACTATTATACGTTATTATAACTTTAATTATTATATACTATCAAACTAACTATCTAATATAATATAAATGTATCAGTTTATCTACCAATATATTATTAGTCTATTTTAATTTCTTCTTTTTTTTAGATTTTTCAAAATATATAAACTCAAATAATTTAATTTTCATTCATTTATTCAAATTTGTGAAGTTTCAGAAGGCTTTTTTTCCTTGAAAAATCCTGTCAAAATCGTAGTTTGCACCAAAACTATGATAATCATCATGGTCATCTTGATCAAGGAGCACAATTTGACTCTTTTTTCAGTTGACTCCAAAACTATATGGCAAAAAATACAAATTCAATAATAAAAACTTATTTTTCTATCAAAACTTACTTTGATTATGTGTCTATTCTCTGATCGATTGGTAATGCTGGTTCTTATTTACCTACTAAAGCGATTTATAAAGTTAGTCAAATTCTCTGACAGCTTTGCTAAAGGTTTCTAATAAAAGATAAATAAAAACTATTATTACCCACGTAATAAAATCATTTTACTTTTGTCTGCATATCTGTCTTCTACTTTTTAAATGTCAAAAGAAAGCACTTTGGCTGAAGAATCCAAAGCCTTAAAGCAAAAGTCGAAAAATCCAAAATCCTTGGCTGTAAATTTATACTAAAATTCCTTCACTTATTCATGACTAAACAAAACTTGGAAATTATTTTTGCTTTATTCAATATTTTATGTTCCTTATTCATTCATTTAGTAAGCTAATATCTTTAAAATGTATAATTTCGTTACAACTCTTCTATTTATATGATATATTGTAAAGTTAGATAATTCTTTACATAGAATCTTAACTTTTGCTCATTGTATCCGGAAACTACGTAATTGACATCCATTTCGTCGCCTGTGTTTAATTTATATTCAAAACAATATTCTTGTTACCCCTTCATTTCTATGAAAATTTAATGAGTTGCAGAAACGAAAAGTAAAAATACTGTAAGAATTGTTAAATTCCTATGTGATTTCATTGTCTTATTATGCTTTGTTTGAGAATAATGATTTAGATTATTAAAATTGAGATTAAAATTGAAATAATTTTGTAAATTTATTAAAATTAATTTGTTATATAAGCGTAATATTTTATTATATTATTAATTATAAAAATTTGTAGCTTTTACTATTAATATTTGTTGTTGTATTTGTTAATATTAATTTATTAATTATTCGATAATTGATAAATGTGCAATTAATATAGATTTAATATAAAATACTATTGATATATATTTAATACAAATTAATTAAGGAAAATACTATAAATAATATAATATATTTCAAAAAATAACGGCTCGTTAGTTGACAATGCTTTAAGTTCCATTATTCGAAACTTTTGAGTGCATTGGCTTTTCAGCTGCAAAATCTTTTTGATCTTAAAATTCGAAAAACACTCTTTCATAGAAAAACTTCCCCGTATCTTCATTGTAAAGGCAAACAAGCTTTAAAATACTGTATATTTCGTCTCTTGTAAAAGAAAAATTGCATTTTCTGAACCCTTATTCGAATTGTTGCACAGAAATTAGCCTCTACCCCTAATTCGAAGTTTTAGTAAAATACTTTTTAAATCTTTATTTTCTTGTTATCATTTCGTGTTTCAGTCGATTTTGTAACTGCCTTTCCTGATACTGATTCAATTTCCTGAAAAATAATATCTCTGGCTACGGCTCAAATTTCGGCCTCGTTTGTATTTGAGTTTTTTCTTCATTTTCAATATTTCTTGGTAATTCGTGCTGATTTTATTCTTTTTTTATTGCAATTTTAACATTTTTTTAATTTTCATGTTATTTTTCTATTTCAGCTTTCAAATCATGTTCTGATTTCATATTGGATTTTGAATTCTTTTGCTCTTCTAAAACGCAAGCTGTACTTATTTCCCCAAGCGATTAAAGCTATCTATCTATATACAAAATTATTCATATTTATGTTAGTAAAGTAAAATTAAAATTGCTCTATACTTACTTTTTTTGTCCTTCTATCCAATCTCTTTTTAAGTTTCTTATTTTTAATTGACATTATTTTTAACCACTATTTAATTGCTATTACCAGTTGATTTTAATGAAGTTCTATTACTTTCTTTGTTAGCGCTAGTGCTATATTATATATGATTAATATCTCCGTTCTCTTTTTTATTTCCATCTCTTTATAAATACTACTATTCATTTATTTATTTCTTACCATTACCTATTGGCTTCAACAAGTAATATTTTTCCAACAACGCCAATTTCTTTTTTAAATCTTAAATTTCTTCTTTTCTATTTTCTTCGTTTCCCTACTATTACTAAGTCGCCATTCTTATGTAATTGCTTTATTTCCTGGTTTCCTATTCCATTTACTATAGCTACTTTTCCCTTTCCTACTCTTTCAAATGGAGCCATTAAACCTTCATTTTGGCTTCAAATTTGCCTTTTTTAATTTTCTCAAGTTTGTATTCTTAAAAGCCCTTAAAATCATAAACCGCGTTAATTATTTCTTATTTATTGCATTTGCCATTCATTTCATCCAACAAAACTGTAAAGGCCCCAAAATCATTCCATTCTTTGAATTTTCTCCGCTTTGTTTCATGACTGTACCGTGAAATTTTGATGCTCAGATCAAGACTCCCAAACACAACTTCTTTAACGACATTTTTTTGAACTTCTGAACTGCAGACCAAGTTGGGACTTAAATTGAACTCCTCAATAATCGGATTACAATGTTCGTCGAATATCAAGTCGCAACCGAGAACTTCGAAACAGTTTGCTTTGTATTTCAAAAGGTGAATTCCACTGTAGATTGCATAAGAAATGGAATCATGAATCTTCTACTCCAAAAGCAGGATCTTGTTGTCACTAAATTCATTATTTTACTTTAGATATTCCTAAAATCAAATTATAAAATTAATGAAAGTTACAACTTCCAGTAATTAATTTATTGTTTACTTTAAACTCTTGAAAACTCAAATAATCATACTATTTGTTGTTCTTTTTGACTCTTATGAATCCTGGATGAAAGAGCACAAGAATTGGGTTGACGGAAACAATTAATACAAAGCTTCGCATATCGAAATTCTCTCCGTTTATTAAAAAGGGTTTTTCCTAATATCTCTAAACTATGTGAGTATTTTTCTAATGCTATCTGACCTTAGTACCAGGCTTTTACAGCAATTACTCTTTTAACTCTTCTGGATTTTCAATGATTTAAATTCCTTATCCCTGAGAAGATTCCGAGTTTTTTAATATCCACTTTTCTCCTAAAAAAATAAATTAATCTATTAAGCTAGCAGCAAATTTTTATTAAAACGCTTTTTTTGCTAACCTTGCTTTGCGTTATTAATGAAATTCAACTCTTCTTCTGATAGGTTGTTACTTTACAAATTCAATAAAAAAGAAGTCTAAAAGAATTGCAAATAGTACTAATTGATTTAATTTTCTCTTTCAAATGTCTTGAACGTTTCTACGAGACCATTTTAGTTACAAAAGGTCTACGGACAGTTTTCAATGTGGTTTATCTGATTATAAAAATTTTTTTTATAAATAGAGAAAAATTGTATTCTTTTTTATTTCATTTACAATGGCTCTTTCTGAGTTAAACTGATCCCAATTAATTGAATTATACTTGCAAAATAAAAGGTTATAAAAATAAATATCCTATTCTAATCGACTATATATTTCGCATGGTTCCATATATTTTTCCTAAAAATGATTTTATAAATAAAAAAAATGTAAGAATAATTTTATATATGGAAAATTACATTTTTAAAATATTCAGCTATTAGAGCATGATTGTTTCCCTTTTCTAAAAATATAATCCGTTTAGAAAGGGTTTTGAACTAATTGTTCATGATTTGTTTGTATTACAAGTATTTATTTTGGAGTTATTAAATAATAATAATTTTTATATTTTTTATTTATTTACTTGATTATTTTATTTTTTATTTATTGGTTAAATATTTTATTGCTAGAATAATGCAAGGAGTAATAAAAAAAGTAGGGAATTATATTAATTTCAAAAAAAGTTGCTTTTATCATATTTAGATGTGGTTGAATGAGTACAATTATTTTCTAAGTAATCAGACTAATTTTGATAAAATTTATCTCTTAAAATTTTTTGTTTATTTCTATTTTTTTATTATTAAAAAACAACTTTAAAGCTATTTTAAAGTTATAAATCAACTATTCTTATAAACTATGTTTAAAATGAGTCTTTTAAATATGGATTAACAGTTAATAGAGCAAACAAATTTAAGTAAAAAATATTAAAAATATGATTTTCTATTAAATATTTATAATATATACATATTTAAATTTAGAATTTTAAGTGATAACCAAGAATAATTATGCTTGAGTAATGAATAAGATGATTTAGAAGAAGAATTTCATAAAAGGAAAAAAAAAAAAAAAAATTAATAATTTATCTTTAATTAAATAAACCAGTGGTAATAAATTAAAAATAAAATTAATTAACCAATGTTATTTACCCAAAATACGACAACAATACCTATATTAATATTAGCATTTTTTATTGAAAGTAAATCAATTAAAAGGAAAAAAAAATTATAAAAATGTCCCAATAATTCACAAGTATAAACCCACATCTTTTATTAATGAATTTGGTAATAAATTAAAATAAACTAATATTTTGATTTGATTTATTTATTGTTTTACAGCAAGAAAGCTGGATTAAGGATGAATAAACTGTAAAATAATAAAAAAATGACAGTAACGAAAGTGATGATAAAATAAATGATATATAAGATTTAGAATATGAGCAATCTTTATTATAAAATAGTTAAATGCTAGCAATAGATGAAACTGTAGCGATAGGCAGAATCATTTCCGGAAATAAAAACAAGTACAAAATAGTTTCCGCGCTTGGGCAGGGTACATCTGGAATTGTATATCAATGTGAAGTTCTAGAATCTGTGGGTAACATTGTAGCTTTAAAAGTTGGAAATAAACGGGCCGGGTAAATAAATAAACAAAAGAAATAAAATAATAGATTGCAAAAAAATTAAAAAAGTAAATTATTAATTTGATTTTTTGTTTCGAAAATAGAAACTGGGAGTAGCAGAAGGGGCTCTATGAAGCCTACATTAGAGAAAAGGAAATTCAGTCCAAAATAAATAGCGAACATATCGTACAAATTATAGAACACTTTGAACAGAAAAGTCATGTGTTCATAGTTTTGGAGTACTGCAATCAAAAAGATTTGAAACACGTTATGTAGATGGATGACAATGCACTCACAAATAAAAAAATACCTGTTTATTTGGCCACGGAGTACATAGCACAGATAATCCAAGGATATTTGGAGTTTCAAAGCAATTTTAAAAATAAATTAGCGGCTCACAGAGAGTAAAATAAAAAGATTTCTAAAACGATAAAATTTACTAATTTATTATATTGAAACTAGTCTTAAGCCCGCAAATATCATGTTACACAATAATGTAGTGAAAATTACAGATTTCGGATGTGCTAAAGTTATAGATAGCAAGGAAATGCTTATATCATATGTTGGGTCCAAGTTGTGGTAAAATTATTAATATTATTTTACTGTTTACATTATTTTATAAATGAAATAAAACTCAAAAGGATGGCTCCTGAAATTATGCAAGCACATGAATACACTAATAAATGTGATGTATTTAGGTACCTTTTAAATACAAAATTAAAATTATTCGATGAAAATTTTTGCAATTTTTAGCATCGGAGTCATCTATTATCAACTCATTTATGGGAGAGCCCCTTTTCCTGGTAAGACGATTTGCAAACTTCTCGAGATTATTGAATAACAAGATTTCCTTTTCGATGAAAACGAAGAAATTAAGCCGATCAATTAGCTACTTTAGTAAATGCTGAAGTTCAATGAAAAGGAAAGAATTTCCTTTTCTAATTTAGTGAAATCAGATATATTCAGTCAGAGAAAATATTTGAAAGATGTCACCATTGCTATGATAAATTAAGATGAAAAGTTAAAGTTGTTGCCCGAAAAAACAAAAAATAATTTAATTTTGCAATTAATTTCTATAGGTAGCGTTAAAAAATGGATTTGCGAAAAAAATTATAGAAAAACACTTAAAGAAATATAGAATTTCTGTTTTTAATACAAAATGGAAAGTCAATTAGAAATTCAGAAATTTGTTTACGAAATTTCGAACTGTTCGCTGAGTTTGGTCGACCTAAAGTAATTTTCGAAGTATTATGTCGGAGAAAATGTAAGCGAAATTTATAAAAACGCAAAGAAAATGAAGCCAAGGACGAAATTATCTTTGCAAAACGAAATCAACCGAGTTTTTTACAATAACGAAACGAACTATCTTTTCGATTAGAAGGAGCAAAAGCAAATTTGTAGAAATTATGTGTAGATGTACTACGAAGTGATGGAACAGGAATTCAAGGAATAGTTTGAAAATTTTGAAAGAAAACACATGAAGTACTGTATTGATAACCTGATGGACTATTAGGAAGCTCTCGAAATGATAATTTAAAAAGACTTATTTAGGCTCAAAATGAGTGAGCAAAAGAAATAGGGATAAGAAAATTAAGAAATTTAATCCCTAAAAAAAATTCCTAATAAGTGAACCCTTACCTTTAAAGCTAGGATTATGTAACTAAAGATTTATATAGCAATAGCAATCGATAAAGTAGATAAGAGGAAAGTGAAGGGGAAAAGAGCTTGGCTAAAAGATAATATGACTCGGGATTTGAAATGATTGACTATGATTCCACCTAAAGCAAAGTGAATTAAGACTTTTCTTTGATTCAGTCGAAAATGGCAGAACTTAAAATCAATAATAAAAGCCAAAATAGAAACAGTTCTTCGATGAATGATGATAGCGAAACTAGACACTATAGTGGAGAACTAATTGAAATAATTGAAGACGACTGGGAATAAGAAGAAATGGAAACTGTTGATTACAAAATGTAGCTGAAGAATTATTAAAAATAATCTCTATAAGAAATAGATTGATATTTTATTTTTTACACTAAATATTTACTAAAAAAAGTAATTGTGTAATTAAATAATTTATGGTGTATTTTTAATTTATAATATATAATTATTTTATAGTATATACATACTACAAATTATATAATTAATTCAAATTTTAAATAAAAAAATAACTTTTATTTTATTGTTGGTATAGCTATATATAGTATTATATAATAATTAAAATTCAATTGTTCCTTTACTTAATAATTTAATCATATTTATATTTTTTAGCATAAAAATTAAAACCAGAATAATAATACCAACATTAAAGTAATATTAAAGTAAGAAGTGGTTTTAGTAATTAATTAGTTTATTATAATTAATTCCTTATAATTTAATTGAAGACGATCAAATTTCTTATTAATTAAAATTTATAAACAATATATAATATTATATCATATTATAGTGGAACTTCTATAAACAAATTTTTACAAAAAAAAATAAATACAAAATGCAAAATAGTTAAGAATCCTAAAAATTAAGCACAAAGTATGATGAAAATAATAAGTCGGAGAAAAATTTTAGGCCCAGCAGTGAATCAAGTAGAAAAGATCCTATGGAAAGAATTAAGTTGAATGAAGATGATTTAGAGTTTTTGAAATTCTTAGAAGCGAAACTTGAAAAAACAGAATAGAAGATTCAGGCCGTGCAGAACAATTTGCGTCAATCAAATACATTTCAGGCTGAAAAAACAAATGAAAAAGCGAATAAAGTATTGTAAAATTCATAAGTGAATTTCAGGAAAGAAGAAGTGAAGGGTTCTCTTGAAGAAAACTACATTCAATTGTAAATATTATAAAATAAACTGGTTTTAAACTTAAATTTTAATGAATTTAGATATACGAAAAATAAAAAATTGGAAATGCAGATCGAGCAATTGGTCGGACAATTTGAAGAAAAAAATAAACAAATCAGCACACTGGTCAAAGAACTCAAACGTTCTAAACAAAGTGAGGAAACATGCATTAAAAAAATGGCTGAAATGAAGATACAGTTAGAATAGTTGTAACAATAATAACAGGCTCCGCGAAGTAAAACACTTTAAAAAGGAAACCAGTAAATGTTTTAATAATAGTAAATTCAATCGCCTTAGATTGGTCTCAAAAAGCCAAATAATAGTATTTCATATCAGCCAGGCAATAATGTAAATAATGGAATTGCCAAAAAAAATAATAAGTAAATAGTGTTGACCATAATTTAGTAAAGGAAGATGCTTTCAACTTTTGGAGGGATGATCGAGAACAAGAAATATAATAAAAAAAGCCCGGAAAATAAAATTTGGACAGCATTTTATCTGAAATCGGGAGTGGCTAGGGGAATTTGTGGATTATGTAATATTTGAAAATCTATTTATAAATTAATAACTTTTAATTTTTATATTAGGGAACATGATTTAAGAAAAAAATATAGAGAATAGCAAGACTCAATTTTGCAGCAAAAGTATGGAAATGAAAAACCAACAGAGACCAATAATGATGCTTTTTACCAATAATAGTAGGATTATTAGTAGCAGTTATAGTAGTAATAGTATTAAACTCGAGATCAAAATTATTAGCAGTAGTAGTAAAATAATAATTCTCAGCAGTCTTATAGAAATTTAAATTTAAGTAATAATAATAGTGGATTTTATGGTTCTAATATGAGTAGAAATTCCAATAAGTAAAAACTAGCTCCGATTGGCGTCAATTAATAGTAATCATAACAAGGCAATATGATTCCCCGCTATTGAAAAATACTAAATAATCAAAAGGAAAAGTTCATTATTTAATTCTAATTAATTTCTCAAAAATATACATACTCACTAACATACCTATAACGATAATAATAATATTTTTAATATTAGTCGATATTTTAAAAATTTTTTTATACTATTATTAGAGGCTAATTGATATTTAATTATAAATATTTTATATTTAATAATAACAAAATATATATATATTTTAAAGAAATTTCTTCATATTTTTCAATCAACAGCAACCTTTTTCCTTTTTGTTTTCTTGAACTTAAGGAGTCAAAGTTTGTCCTTACTATTTATCAAGTGATTTATACAATTTGGGGTTACTTTTGATATTTTTCAATATGTTTCTAGTCAAATTTTAAAATAGATCATTAACGTTCACTCCATCTTTCGCACTCGTTTCATAAAAAGGGATATTGTACGAATCAGCCAACTACTCTCCCTCATTTTTCTCAACGGCTCTGTTGGGAAGGTCGCATTTATTTCTGAAAATAAAAAGTAATTATATAGTTATTTATTTATATATTATTTAATGCATATTCTAATTTGTTGGCTTTGTTTGCTTACCCTATTAGAGAAATGGCCACATCATCTCCTACATTTTGCTTAATTTATTTCATCCATTATTCAATACTTGTAAAACTGTTTCTATTGTCGATTGAATAGCACAATACGATTCCCAACACATTGTTATAAAGTGTATTTGTTAGGGTTCTAAACTTTTCTTGTCCCGCAGTATCCCATAATTACACCTTTACTCTTTTTCCATCTTCTTCTACAATTTTGGATCTGAAATCAATACCTAAATTGATATATTATGTTAACAAATTCTATTATTATATATATATTCTATTTATTTTTTTGTATAGAAATTTTTTTATTTGTATTGAAAGAATGAATAAATTTTTATTACCAATTGTAGGCATATGAGTTGCCGAAAATTTGTCATCTACGAATTTCAATAAAAGACAAGTTTTTCCAACAGAACTGTCTCCTAAAATCAATATTTTTAACATGTAATCATTTTCTGTTTTTGATGCCATTTTTACAATTTTTAGTATTTTTGTTTATGAAGTTCAATAAATATTGTTTTAACAAATTATTGTATTTATTTTAATTTTTAATTAATATTATTAAATAAAAAATATCGAATTGTTTATTTCATATTTAGTTTAATAAAAGCTTCAAATAAAAAAATGTATTTAATTAATAATAATAGTAATATTAATTAAAAGAAAAGCAAAAATTCAATTGGTTTACCTGTATAGTTTAGTAAAGTTATATGTATTATTAAAAACTAAGACTCTTGTATTTAAAATTAAAGAATATAATAGAAATTAAAATTATCTATTTAAAGATAAAAAAATACTATATACCAAATATTTAGAATACATTTTATTTAATATTTTAAATTAAAATATAATTAATTCATATTTATAAATTGTTACATAAATAGGAAATAAAACCTTAAATTTTTAATAATAATATTTTTATTTAATTTCTAATAAATAGATTGTCATTAAGTTTTAAGTTTGAAATTTTTTTAATTTTAAATGTAATATTTTTTAAATCAAAATTTTAAGTAATTTAACTACTTAAAAAATATAAGTAGTACAAATTATATTTACATATTATTTTACTTTATATATTAAAATATCAAAATAAAATAAATTAAAAGACCTTAAGATTTCAAATTTCTTTAATAATGAAAAATATAATAAAATCAGTTATTTCTGTATTAAATGAAATATATATATAATTTTATATAGTTTTTTAGTCATTTTAATTGAGTATTTAGTTTCATATTATAATCTATAAATAATAAACTCTAAGCTTAATTATGAAAAATTAACTAGTTTTAAAATCCAACCGTTTTGCTGAGTAGTTATTATTATACTTTTTTTAATTTATTTTAGTCGCTACTTCTTTTTTTAATTAATAAAATTAATATAAAATGTCATATTAGATGTTTAAAATTATAACACTCTAATAACAACAAATACATTAATTAATTGATTCTTACCAACTGGGTGATTATTCTCTAGTTTCTTACTACTTGAAAATCGGTTTATTATTAATTTGATTCAATAGTAAAAAAGTATCAACAATATTAATATAATAAATAAATACATATTTAAAAAACTATCAAACAAAAATAAAATTAAATAAATAAAAATAAAAAAAAGAGCCAATTAAAATTAGAATTAGAAACATTTTTAAAATAGAAATATAAATTAAAATTACATACGGTTTTTCCAGTTTTGACTATGTGGACTTCTAAATTATTTAAAATTTTATTAGTTATAGTAATTTATAATCAACTATTGACAAATTACGCGTTTTCTTATCCTCTAAAAAATGTAATTTAACAAAAAAAAAGAAACTTGCAACTATAAACGGAAATCAATCCACAACATGTAAACTTTTACATCAAATGCAATCCGAACATAAGCGCAGGTAATTTATATATTATTTAAATAACTTTATAATAATCAAATGAAACTATATTCTAGCTAATCTTCCAATCCCTATTCAGGGATTGATCGCCGCTTCCCCAACCACAAACCAATACATGCAAGGCATTTCGGAAATAAAGTTTCAAAACACCTTACTACCTAATTTAGCTACAGTTTCTGTTTATTTCCTAATCGAAAATGATGGAGATACCTGTTCGGATATCAGTAAATTTGAAGTAGATTTCTCACATAAATTTCCAACTAAAATAAACCTCTTTAATATGTTTTCTTTAAAAATGAATTCTGCAAATCCGGCAATTCCTTATGATATTACAGGATTGCAAAGCAAAGCTCAACTGAAAACAATTACGGCTAGCATAAGCAAATCCGGGGTTGTTTCAATGGTGGGAATTTTGTTCTCAGACACTACTACTTTGAACATGCACTCAGTCCCTAGTGCTATAAATATCGTAAACTCCAATTTTAATGGATGCGGAACTATAGATATAAGAGAGTCTTCTACAGTCAACATTAACAATGTAAAAATGGAAAATTTGCCTCATTCAATATCAATTTATTGCTTTTAACTTAAAAACATCAATATATAAAATCTGCAAATGCTTAATAACAAGGGTGGAAGATTCTTCATGGAAAATATTGAAAACTTAATTTAAGTTGACAATATTTTTTCACAAGGAAATATAAAAAGTACTTCCTATTCTGAACCGTTTATAGCTTTTAGAAGTGTTAATAAAGTAACAGTCAAAAATGGTCAGTTGCTATAGAATCATGGGGGATATGGTAAAATAGAATATTAAAAAAACAGTAATAACTTAATCATTATAAATTTTTTTAGGTGGAAGTATGTCAGCTGATTTCATTTAGGAAATTACAATAGAAAATGTGATTTTTAAGGAAAATGTAGGCCATTATTCTGGTATTTTTAATGTTTTTTTAATTGAAAAAATATTGAAAACTAAAATTTTATTTCAAGGTAACTGTATGCAGTTAGGGAATGTTGTGCGATTTGAGTTGATCAATTGCTAAATTATAGACCATAATCATAAAAGTAAAGAAGGGGGCACATTTTCTTTAACGAATATATAAAATTGGATAGTGAAAAACACTTTGATGAATAATAACTTTTCCCCATAGGGCGGGTGCGCGTACATGTATATTGGAGGGAGCATCTTGATTTAGAACAGCACTTTTACCAATAACAGAGGGGATATGAGTTCAGGAATTTCCTTATTAGGAGCACAGACTCTTACAATATTGGATTCTACGTTTTAGTTCTAGAACACGTAGTCTGATGGCAGTGCCATTTGGGGCTTCGATTTGATCAATGTCGACATTTAAAGAAGCAAATTTCTGGACAACTACGGAGTGGGAATCGGAGGAGGAATCAGCCTTTACTTCTACGGACTCGTCAACAAGGTTTCGAACAATAGAATTTCGGTTACCGACACTGTTTTTCACAACAATACGGGGCTGAATGGCGGAGGCGTGTTTGCGTACAATTACAAAGATCAGTTCTTGGAAAGGAATAACTTTACGCAAAATATGGCTGTGTTTGGCGGTGGCTACCTCTCTTTCAGGGGCGAAAATTTCTATATGAAAGACTGCAACTATATCGGAAATGTGGCTGAATAAGGAGCGGCCTCCAGTCATCAGTTCGGGAAACTTTTGCACATCGAAAACAACTTTTACCAAAACAATTTAGCTAGTGTAGAATTTGGGGGCATCCTATTCATCAATCACGTAGGAATTCCCGAAAACGAAATTCAAATAAAAAACGTGTAATTTTTAGACTCGGTTACGAAAGGGGGAGGTCTTATTCTCAAAAATGTATTTTGCGCTGTTGGGAAGTGCTTTTTAAAAGATTTGCTGTTTAAAAACAACACTTTTGATTACAATGTCGGGTGCCTTGACCTGAAATAAGCGGAGAATATCCTCTTTTAAAACCTGGAATTTAAGAACAATGGCGGCGGGTGTAATTAATTATAAAATTGAATTTTATATTTATAATAAAATTTATTTATTTATTTATTTATTTATTTTGATATTGCAGCTCCCCTACAGCTTTCCGCCATTTCGAACATCAAAATGGAAAACCTTTTCTTTGAAAACAGTAAAGGAGGACTTAAAATCAGATCAGATGCCAAAAATATTTCCATTGATCGCATATTCCTTTACAATAACTAGGAATTCGGAGGAGTAGAAGTGATAAATGCAGCCGATTTCACGATTACGAACTTACGAGCCGAAAATAACACTCAGAAGAACCAGGGGGGCGCTCTCTTTATAAAGAATACGAAAGCGATGACGCTAACGGACATAAAGATAACAAAAAACCGCGCCTTTAATGGCGGGGGAATCTCTTTTTAAAACGTTACAGATTCCGTGCTAAATTTAATTGAACTTTCCGAAAACTATGCCGAGTACCAGGCCGGAGGTCTCGTTATGAAACTGTCTAAAAATTTGCATTTTAAAAATGTAAAGACCTCAAAAAACAGCGCGGAGCAGGAAACAGGAGGCTTCCATGTGACCAATTCTCAGGAAATCACTTTCGAAAATTGCTAATTTTTGGAAAATTCATCTAAAAGAGCTGGCGCCATTAACACCATCAACTCCGATAATATCTTGTTTTAAAACGTGCTGATCTAGAAAAACAGTGCGCAAATGGTTGGCGGGGGACTTATTTTTTCCATTTGCAAAGAAGTACAACTTGTGAATGTAACAATCGAAGAAAATTAAATAGAAAGTGAAGGCAATTTTGGAGGGGGCATCTATTTAGACCAAATAACTGGCTTTTTGTCAAAAAACAGCAATTTCAGAAAAAACATCGGGGGGGCCATTTTGCTGAAACGCTCCAATTCCGTCACTTTTGATAGCATTGTTTGTGAAAATCAAGCAGAAGTCGAGCAGGGAGGGGCTATATTTATCGACAAAAGTGCAAAAATAGAAATAAAAAATGCGAAATTCGACAGAAACGAAGCCTTTTCCTAGGGGGGAGCTGTTTATGCAACGGAAAGTCAAGATATTTCCATTTCGCAATCACAGTTTTCCTCTAACCAAATTACCATATAAAATACAGCCGATCAGTTAAATAGCAATAATGGAAACAGCAATAAAAATACGCAAAACTAGCGGGGAGGTGCACTTTTTTTAAAAGACATCAAGCAAATTAAACTCGATTCAATTGTTGTTTAAAATAGTTTCGCATAATATCAAGGAGGTGCAATTTACATGGAAAATTGCGATGAAGTTGAATTGATCGGCTCAGAATTCAAAAATAACACTGTTGTCTACGATAAAATGAAGAAACTGGAAGAGAAAAAGGAAGAGTACTTCTTATCGCAGGGAGGAGCCATTTTTGGAAACATTAAAACATGGAGGCTTCAAGTACGCGCAGAGCAATGAGTGTTCAAAAGAACTTACAAATTTAAATGAAAAATGTGGTCTTTTCACTGTGTCATGCACAGAGTGGAGGAGCGATTCTTATCGTTAAAAGGCCCAGTTAAAACATCGATTTCTAACTGGAAAATTTGCAATTCAAAGAAAATGTAGCTGACGTGGGCCCCGCTGTAAGACTTCTGGCTTAGTTTTCTGATGACACTTAAAAAAAAATGTGGAATAATTGTTTAAAGATTCTTCTGTTTTGGAAAACAACAAAGCCATAATGAAGGAAAACGAAGACCTTTACTTTGACTTTATAGAAAATGAATAATTGATTTCCCAAGATGATTCGCAAGTCAAGCTTTGTCTTTCGAATTCGTATTTACTTAAAGGGGGAGAACCTCTTTGTCAAGAATGGTAAGTGTAGATCATTAATTATTGACTATCTATAATATTAAATTTTCCTATTTGTTTAATAGTTTCGATAATGCGGTCTGCGAAGGTGGTTATATAAAGCCCTACCCACAGCCCAAAGTAAATTGAAAAAATAATTATTAAACTAATTTACTAACTAACTAAATTAAATTAAATGTTAATTTAGTATTGGAGATCGAGTCCGGAATCGACTGATTTCATATTTTGCGGTTAAAACGAAAAGTTATGTTTAGGAAATGACAAGTGCCAAGCAGGTAACCGAAATAAAAACTTTAAATAAAAATAAAACAAATAAAAAAGTCATGATTTTATCAAGGCTACCAAGGAGTGCGATGTGAAGAATGCAACGTTAAGGCAGGATTCCGAAGAGAGGGTAAGAAATGTTTAAAATGTGAAGAACAGAGCATCGTGGTTTTAAAGACAATAGGAAAGGCCGTATTTACTTTGATTCTCACGCTTTTTTCTCTACAGGCGATTCAAGAAAAGGTCGACCTTTCCGTAATGCGGAAAGTGCTGAGCATTTTTTCGTATCCCATCCTCCGAGAGCCTTAATTCTCGGCCATTTTAAAGATTTTCATAATGCACGCGCAGATCATAGCGCTGACGTAAAACTTCTAATTCGACTATCCTGAGGGCTACGTAATTACACTGGACTATTTCGGAAACCCTTCCAAGATTCTTGCTTCTTCTCTGTACTGCATGTTTACCTACAAGGTGCCCGAAGACGAGTATATGATTTCGCTGAAGACATTGATGTATGGACTGCTGATTTGCTTCGTGATTTTGGCAGTGATTTTCGTCGCCATCTTCATCTGTTTCGCCATAGGATACATCAAAAAGCAGAACATTGTGAGCATGTGCATTTCGGGCACCATTATCCTTTTCATTACCCTACAACCAGGACTCATTATCAACTCTACACAGGCTCTTACGTGCAGAACTGTTGATAAAAAGAGAATTTCGAATTTCAGTTCTGCTATCAATTGTCTTGACGATGCCTATATGCGAAAATTGCTGCCCTTTAACGGCCTTGTTTTGCTCTTTTCTGTTCTTTTAATTCCTGGACATCTGCTGTATTAAATCATTTCTTCACGAAAGAAAAACCTACATAACAAATAAGCTTTCGAAAGGGCTTACGGTATCTTGTATCTCGAACACAAGTAAAGCAAGTATTTTTGGGAATTCATCGCTATGTATTAAGTAATGAAAAAATTGATAAATTAACAATTATTTATTAATTTATTTTTTTTTATAGAAAGTTATTATAATTCTCGTGCAAAATGTGTTTTAAGAGCAAATTATAATCGCTACTTCTCTTTCTTGTCTCGTAATCATAGCGTATTGCTTCCTGTGTTTAAAAATGCAGCCTTATTACACCTCCTCGATGAACAAAATAGCAATTCTCTCCAGCATAGTGCAAATCGTCACACTTCTGTTGGGTCTCACTCTATACTATAAGGAAAAAGATATGGTTTGGTTGAGTGCCTTTTCGCAAATTCTTATTTTCGTGATCAATGGGTACTTCCTCATCCGCCTTATGATAATGATTTTCCCTGAAAAATATGTCGAACTTAGACCCATTTTCCTTTCTTTGGCCTCGAAATTCCCCTTCTGGATTTCGCGACTCAAGGCCCAAATTGAACGTGAAAAAAATGCGAAAATTAAATGGAACAACCTACGTCTTGTCACAAAGGATTACATCATAAATCGGGACCATTCTAAAAATCCGGAAACGCAGTTCTTTTTAGAATCGAAGCTTGTCTATAAAGTTGAGAAATTTGTTTAGGTGATTAAGGTCTTTGAAAAAAAAGAGTTCCCCGTTGTATAAGAAGTAGATGTAATCGAAAAATAGCTTTATAAAAAAGCTTGGGAGAAATTAAAACTCTTTAATAGCGGTAAAATTCTTTAGAAATAAACCAATGCAGATGAAGAGGATAATAATGATAATGATATGAAAAACAGTGATACCCAAAAGTAATTCAGCAGCAACTTAAATATTGCCAAATTTCCTTTGAATCGCAGGGACACCTCCAAGAGCATAGGAATCGATGGAAAGCTACTAGAATCGCGAGAAACAGATGTAGGCTCTATATCGTTTTCTGTAGCGCAAACAGATAAGTTCTTTATACAATAGAGTAAGAACTCTCTTGCGAATTTAAACTAGAAAATAAAAAAATAAAAAAGCTTGCTTTTTTTTAAAATCCGAAAACCCTTTTGTCTGGCAAATCCCTCACAAGTTCTCAAGATTAAGAACCATTGAATTAAAACTAGATATAGTTGACAGAAGAAAGTGAAGATTATGAAGATGTTTAACAATCCAATCAAAAAACTGGCAAAAAATATAACAGCAATAAAGTTTCTCCGATTAACGATCAACACACCGATATTAGTACTGAAAATAACATGGAAATTTTATTTAACTCAGACTCTTAAAGACCTTTTCAACTGGAATAAGAAAAAGGATTTCCCTAAGTAAATAAATGTGAGGGAGAAGAACATAATAATATAAATTAAAATAATTCTAAAGCCAAAAGAAGATTTACATAATTGAGATAACATTCTTTTATAGATCCTAATAATGATTTTCTATAAAGACAATAAGCCAGAAGAAGAAAAACCACTACTATTTCTCGTAAGAAATCCTTATAGTTCGATTTAAGTTCTAAATAATGATATATTTCTATTTTAATTTATAAATTTTAATTATGCTAATATTTAATTTAGAAATAAATTTTGTAAAAAAATTAATTTACAATAATAATTAAATTAATTTATCTAAGAATATATATATTATATGACATGAAAATTTTAATATTTCTATACTATTTTTAATAATAATTTTTCTCTCTGTTAATACAATTAATTAGCATTTTTATCCTAAATGATATTTTAAAAGGTAAAAGAAAAAAATTTGGAATAATAATAATACAATTTTAAGGAATCATATAAATATATTTTATAGCTTAAAATTATTTTATAATTTATAACTAACCTTATTGGTTATAAAAAAAATTTAGCGAATTATTGATAACTTAAATTAGTTTTATGTTATAAAAATATTTACTGTTGTAATATAGGTTATATACATTACTACAATAAATATTTATTTATAATATACTATAATATTTAAATATGTTTAGTTTTTATTTATTTATATATATGTAAATATATCTTTATATCAAACTAATTTGATTTTGAGTAATGATTATAATCGCTGACATTGTAAAGTTTATAATCACTAAGGTAATATTTCTTAATCACTAAATTATCAAAATCACTCGCCTTTAAAATTAAAATATTAAATATAATTTTCGATTTATAAATGATTTCAATATTTACAAAAAAGTATATCTTTTCAAAAGTTAAATCGTATGATAGTAGAATATATTGTTTCCATATCTATTAAGCGTCTTATAAAGTCATTCAATAACACGTGAAAATATACAATTATTTTAATATATCACTTTTATATTTTGTTTTTTTTTATAACTACGAGTAAGGATGAGGTAAATTATTGGATTTTTACTTTTTTCAACTTTTAAATATATATTTTTATAAATATACATTTCATATTAATTTTATAATACTAATAATAAATATTTAATATCATTTACCTTAAATAAATATTAATAATATAAATACTATGTCAAAAATTTTTTATAATCAATAAGTTTACTTATAATTTATAAATAAATATAAGGTAATTTATTATATTCTTTTTCAGAAGACTAGTGCTAATAAAACTAAGACTACAGCAATGGAGAAAGAAATAACAGAATAGAAACTAGTATTATCATATTTAGCCCTGCAGGCATTGTCTTTCAATATGTGAGTAGGTTTACATTTAGTACAAGCAGTATCACTATATTCTTCACAGTAAGCAACATTGGCAACACAGATATTTTCAGTGGTGGAAAGAGTGTATCCAGTCTCACAATCAGAGCATTTGTAGCTGTCTTTACCGGTTTTGCACTTATCGATCCCATTGATCGCACATTTGTCTCCATAAGGATTGGGGGCTTTTCCAGATTTACAAGCAGTACATTTGTCTTAAGCATCATACTTGGTGCACTCAGCTATTTTAAGGAAACAAGCTCCTCCAGCAGTTTTCTAGGATACTTCGTGAGTGGATTCACAAGAAGTACATTTGTAATAATCATTATACTAGGTACAATGAGCGATTTTAAGGTGGCAAGTTCCAACAGTCTTCTTGGATGCTTCGTGAGTGGATTTGCATTAACTACACTATTCACTGTCATTGTATATCTCGCAGCCCTAAATATTAGTAACACATTTATTTCCAGTCATAGATGCTGTTTTTCCAGTTACACATTCAGTACATTTATCTTAATCGTTATGCTTGGTACAGTCAGTGACTTATTTGGTGCAAATTCCAGGTTTTAACTAAGATACTATAAAACCTCTTATACATTCATTACATGTACCATCATCATTGTAAATCAAACAGTATTACATGGGTAGAACACATGTTTTTCGAGTGAGAGAAAGGAAAAATCCGGTATTGCATCGAATACATCTTTTTTCTAGGTCATACATGCAACAAGAATCTATAATAGGGTAGCAAATTCCTCTAATACAGCAAGGTTTTTCATGTGTATGAAAACAAGTTTTACAATTGACTTCATTGTCTTAAAGAGTATGCTTCGTACAGTGAGGGTTTTTCTGAAAACATTATCCAAGATTAAGCTAATATAGCTCGTGATTATATTCACAAGTTCCACATTAAAAAGCTTCAACTGTTTAACAAATTTAGCAGTCTTTTAAATTGTCTCTATTGTTTATTTATTAAAATATTATTATTAATTATTACTAAATGCGAAATAAAATTTCAAATCAATATGTTTATGCTAGGTATTTTAATAATTTATTATGTATCTATGGTATACCCTTTAATTTTACGATATATAATTATAATTTTTCATTCACAAATTATGATAATCAATTTCAAAAAATAATTTTTTTTCAATAAAACAAATGTATTATAGGTATATTTATGAATTAATATTTTTTTTAGAAAAAATAAATAATATTGTAAAAAAAAACAATATTTTCTTGACAAAATAATAAAAGCATTAATCAAAATATGCAGAAAAAACTGAAGAAAAAAAAAAATAAAACAAAATTATGTTTTTTGAAAATTTATAATTTAAAATTTTATTTCGCCGTTAGTTATAATCAATTGAAAACTAAATCGTACTCGCAAGAATATATAATAGCAGCTAATAAAGCTACAAGTATTAATTATTTAAACATTTTTTTTATTTATAAAAATGAAGGTTTTTTTAAAGATTTTTTTTTTGAATTTATTTTATTAAATATATTTTAGATATTTAGCCGAATTAGTTAATATAAAAATGACTCTTAATATTTTTATATAAGAAGATTCCATATTTATAAACCATTATCTAAATATACATGCGGAAACTAATTATTATTTAATTATTTCCATTGTATTTTTAATATGAATAATCTAATTATTTAAAAATATTAGAATTAAAAAAATTAGTTTTTCTTTTACAAACCAAATAAATCAAAGTTTTTTTTATTATTCAGTACTAAAATTAATAAATAATAAATTTTAAGTACATTAGAGAGTTTTTGTGAACAAATTTTGTAAAATTATTCATTTTATTTTTAAAGTAAAAATATAAATTTTTGTTTGATTTCCATTATTAAATATTTAAATAAAGAAACTATATATTTAAATAGGTTCAAATTAGAATTTATCTAATGAAATTATTGAATATAAAAATAATATTACTATCATATAGTATTTAGCTAGTTTTAAATAAAAATCCCATATTATAGTAAATATTATATAATTATATAATATATCATTGAAGTTTACAATAACTATGATCATTATATATTATTTTATATTTTATCTGTTGGGAAATTAATAGACAATTGAAATAATTTCTTTGCTATTATTATTATTTATCAATATTTTTGGACAAAATTTTAAGCAGTATGTTATCACTATTTAGATTAGAATCTTCTTATTAATAATAATATTGATTCATTGCCTAAAAATTTTAAATATAAATTAAAAATACTTACTTAATGTAATATTCAAAATATATTAAATAAAAAGTTGGTAAATTATAGAAATACCTATTTTATAGTTTGCATGTTATTTATTAAGATATTTAAAAAATTAACCTATTTTATTTTTTAATAGCATTTTTGATTATTTAACCTATATTTCTCACATAAATATTATGAGAATCAAATAATCATTAGTTAATGAAAAAATACAAATACATATTAAATTAATTAAATATAAAAATATTCAATTTATAATTTAAAATCTACTTTTATATGTAACATTAAAACAAAACATAAATTTGTATGAATGGTTTTTTCTGCTTTGTCTATTCATATTGATAATTTCCCCATATTAAAATAATAAAATATTGCATTTGACTTTTTAAATATAATCTTTATTTATAATGCTTATATTTTCTAAAATTATACAAATATTCTTATTTTTTTGAAAAATTTGTAAAAAAAACGTTTGAAAATGATTGATCTACCCAGAAAGAAAATAAAGAAAGTTTATAAAACTATTTCTTTCCCATATTTATTATACACTTCTCTCTAAATAATTATTTGGGTTATTAGAAATTGTTATTATTACCAACATTTCAAAAATTGATATTAGATTTATTTTTATTACCAAATAATTTGAAGTATAAATTAGAAATATCAAAGTTTATATTATTTAAAATCAAGCAAAAAACTACCATTTCTTGTATTATAATTCTTAATAATCAACTTAATTTTATCTTAGATATAGTAAAAATACTCTTTATTAAAATAAATCTTTATTTTTTTAGATTTTTAAATAAATTTATTTTCTAAATGACATAAAAAATAAAGATTATACCGAAATAATATACTTAAAGTAAAATAAAAATAAGATTGCTTATATAGAAAAATAATCATTTGTTTTTTAAATATAATTTATAAATTATTAAAATGTGATTTTTTCTTCTTTTAATAAAAGTAAAATTCAGATATTTAATTTTCTTTTAAGATGATCTTTTATTTTTATATTAATCTAAACTCAGTATTATAATAAATTCGTGGCATTAAAAAATTAGGATTTATATTTTTTATTTCGATTTATATATTTATTCTATTTAAACTTAAAAGTTTAAATTAATAAAATATTAAAATTCAAAATTTATTTATGTATGTGTATGTTTATAATAATAACAATGAAATTAACTAGTAATAATAAAAAAAAGGATTTAAAGAAATTTCAAATATGCATGAATTAATATTTATTACCTTATTAATTCTAATATGAATATTAAAAATAATTTATAATTGGAGTTTTAAAATTAATTTTATTAACTCATAAATTTATAATAAACCCAAAGTGCTCTATACATTTTTGCAATTATTAGAATAATTAAACTCAATTTAAATAGGGTATAACATTTTTGAAACCTATCTTTTCTTTACAAACTTTATATACATAAATATTATTTAGTGTAGCAAAAATTATTACTAATTTATTAGCAAATATAGTAATATATATGAAATAATGAAATTCACATATTAAAAATAAAAATTTAAAAAAATATTTTTTTGAACATAACCTTATTAGAGATTATAAAAGTTTTTAAAAGAAATTATTTAAGAAAATAATATGTAAGGCTTTGTTAACCGTATCAGTTGTTTTATCATTTGAAAATTTGAAAAATTCAGATATAGCGTCATCTTTTATAAAAATAGAATTTTCTATTTTTTACAGGCATATTTATATTTTAAATAATTATAAAAAGTATATTTTTAAATTATTATATCGATCTCCCCTTTAATAAGTAGTTAATTTAACATAATATTTATTTATTCATTAATGTTTCTATTTAATGCAATCCTGAAAGTACTTTTAAAAATTGAACTTGCACTAAAGTTTTGTTTAGATAAATAAAATTTCAAGATTTTTAGAATTTTTTAAGTTTTTCCACTTATTTATGGTAAAAACTAAGTAAATTTATAGAAAAAATAAATATGTTATTTAATATATAAGAGCTATTATTCCTTCTTGTTAGACATAGATTGTTAGAAGATAAATAGTTATATATATAAAAATATTAATATAAGCAAACACTATACCAATATATTATATTTCGATATTAAAATAACCAAAATTAAATATATATATGGATCAATTTCGTCAGTATTGATATATTTTTCTAAATATAACTATACTTAATAACAAAAAACAACATTTAATTTCATAATTAATAAAAATTATCAAGCTGTCTAAAAACCTATGATATATGTAATGAATTCTTTTTTAAATGAAAATTATATATGAATTTATAATCAAATTCTCTAAATCTACATTAAAAATTAAAAATAAATTTTGTATATTTAATATTAATTATAATTTTAGATGTCGTGCATAATCAGTTAATAATAAATAAAGATTAAAATTTACTTTTGAAACTGTTTAATTCTTAAAAATGGAAGAAATTAATCCTAATATTGATAAGTATGGTGTTTATAATCTTTTATAAATAATAATCTATATTTTGATAATTAATATTAGTTATATGAATTTTAAAAGGGTTTATTTTTGTCAGAAAATATTATTATATAATTTATATTTCTGTAGAAGTATAAACTGATCCCTCCTCTGATTCTGATTCCATAATTGATGAGAAATTTGCTTCTATTAATGTTTACACTGATCTAATATAACTTTTAATATTTGATTTCCTAGTTTTAACTAAAATATATTGCTTATTATCTTTAATACAATAAAATATATAATTAAATACTACTCTTAAAACAGTTAAAAAATGAATATATTATTAAATAAAGAGGAAGATTTATATTTCAAAAACAAATTTTATGCTCTCTTGATTCCAGTAAGCAGGATATCAATATATGATATTTTAGGTATATAGAAGAGGGTATCCTACTGTAGGGTTGCTTGAAGAAATATAAATTAATGTAGGACCAGAGAATTTAGAGGTATGTGACCCTTGCTACTAACTATAGATCTAATAAAAAAACTAGGAGGCTATAAATATCATAAAACCTAACAGTATAAACAACTATGGATAAAAAAATAAAATGTACTTCCCGCTATCTCTCTTGCAGAAGCAGCTTTTAGATGTAATTAGTTAACCTGCAGAAATTAAATATGCGTTTCTGAACAAGATAGTATTAAATATCATTAATCTTATTCTTATATAAACGCAAGATTAATAGTATTTTAAGTATACATAAATGTGGACATGGAGTTTTATTAAACCTTTACATTTATTAATACAATTATTTAAAACACTTTAAACAACACTAAATTTTCCTAATTTTATTTTTAATCTATTTGTATTTATTAAAGTATATAAAAAAGGGAAAATTATAATAACGTAACCATTTTTATTTAAATTTTAAAATAAAGAAAAATATTTATGAATACTAAAAAAAGAATATTGTCAACGAATTATAAATAATACATATAAATCTTAAACATATATTTATAAAAATATAATATTAAAATTTTATACTATTATAATAATAATATTTCATAAGCCTAATACGAATAAAGCTAAAACAATGGCAATGGAGAATTATACAATGGCTGAGCTGCTGGTATTAGATTTTATAGTACAAACATTGTTTTTCAATTCGTGAGTAGATTTACATATAGTACAAGCACTATCACTATATTTTTCACAGTCAGCAATGTTGGCAATACAAACTTTTTCAGATGTAGTTACTGAGTATCCAGTTTCACAAGCAGAACATTTGTCCGTGGTTTATTCTTTAATGATTATACAGTTCTTAATTGCATTTGCTGAACACTTGTCTCCAGAAGCAGAGGGATTTTTTCCGGCTGCACAAACGGTAGATCTATCTAATGTATTATATTCAGTACAATCAGCTATTTTAAGGAAACAAGTTCCAGCGGTTTTTTTTGATAATTAGTGAGTTGATTTACATAAAATACAAGTAGTATAAAATATTAAATATCTAATATTAAATATTTGTATATAAATAGAATTAAATTAATATTTACTACAAATAAGAATTTTATTATAAATACAAATGATTAGTTTATTTTATATCTAGTTCATTTATTTAAAAATTATATAAACCATAAAAAATATATTATAGATCGCAGAAACATTAATATTTCATAATTAATATATTTTAGCAAAATCAGCAAAAAAATTCAAATGATATTACATTTAATTAATAAATTATATTGATTTTTCAAAGTAACCTAATAGTTTTCAACAATTGAGTCTATTGTTTTCAAATAATTCAATTATTTATTTATTAATTAAGGAATAGATATTTTATAAAATAAATCTATATTTTATAAATAAATAAAATATTATCCAAGCTTAACATATATTTTAAAATTCCATGTTAAAAATATTTAATTTTTACTTTTTAATATGATAATATATAATAGGTTTTATTTATTTAAATTTGATAAAAAACTATAGTAAAAATTTGGAAAATATATATATATGTTATTTAAAGAAAATATTATATTTTATATTTTTTTTTAATATTTAGTTAATAAATTCTAAGAAACTTTATATAATAAAACTTTTGTTTGTTTTAAGCGAATTTACAATGTTTATAAATAATGGAATCATGGAAGTAGTTTTTAAAAATCATTATGGAATAAAGGAGAATAATTTACAAACTCATCACATTAAACTAGGCAGGGTAGATAAAGTAGGGGATATTTTTAAATTGCAATATAAAGTAGGTTTAATTTCTTTAAATCCGATAAAAAACCTTTATTAACCAATAAGTAAAATAATATTAAGAAATAATCTTAATAATATATTGTCATTTCAACATAAAAATTTTCAAACTAAGTTATATTAATAATTAATAAATCATGTTAATTTTTTAAGGTTGTTTAATAATTTTCAATGATTGAGTCAATTTTTCAAAAAGTGCTTCAATTATTTAATTTTTTATTTAATGAAAATCCTCTTATATAAATGCACTAATTCAAATTCTATATAATCATTTAAAAAATTAGTTTAAATTAACAAAAATAAATAATAAAGATATGTAATTTCACAAAATTACAAATTTTAATAAAAAAGGTGCCAAATTTGAAAATTTTTTCATAAATTGTCTTATTTTTGAAGATTTAGTTTATATAGCAAAAATCAACAAAAATTTTTTATAATTATGTTATATATATAATTAATAAATTGTATTGATTTTTTAAGGTAGCCTAATAGTTTTCAGCAATTGAGACTATTTGTTAATAGTTGATTTGATTATTTAAATATTAATTAAGTGATAACCCTTTATAAAATACTTTTATAATAACTATAACTAAATTTCTGTATATTTGAAGCAAATTTTTAGCGATTATATGGTTAATACCTATCGTATGGATAAAGCTTACTACCAACTAAAATTTATATATGTACCAATACATATTCCCGGTCAATAAATTATTACAACCTTTTTTTTCTTAGTTCAATTTATAATTTTTATTTATATTAATATTCTAAATTTAAATTCTTGAAATTATTTAAAGTGGTATTTTTTTTTTTTTTTTCATGCTTATTTTTAGTTTCTATTAATAAAATATAATATAATACTCTATCATAGTGAACTAGGTTGATTACGCTACGAGATTAAAAGAATTAAACAACAACAACATATAATAATATATATTAACATATTTTCATAAAAAATTATATTTTATGATTAATTTGCTTTTAATAACCCTAGCTATTTTATTTTTTTTTAGTAAGCGTTATTAGTATAATCGGTATTACAGTATATCACCCATATAAAGAAGGTGGTTCGAATCCACCGTAGCGCATATTTTTTATTTTTTCTATAGTAAATTAAATCTTACAATAATCTTATATTAAACATATTATTTTTATATTAATAATAGTAAAGTATTTTAATAAAAAAACTACTAAAAATTAAATTTATTATGTATTAAATGTCATATTTATTAACCAGCCATTTATTTAAATTAAATTTATTAGATTTAATCTACAATTGATAATGATTTACATAATTTTAAAGAATCCTGCCACGAATTAATCAGAAATTAAGTTTACATTATATTATTTAAATATAAAATAAAAAGTATTTATTAGAATTTATAGAAGCTATTAAGAAAATAAAAATAAGAATTATTAAAATCCCTCATAAAATTATCAAATACAATTATATCTATTTTTTTATACATATCATAAATAAATCTAAAAAATAGAAGAAAGTAAAGTTATTTTAAATTTTTTGTATGTCTTTACTAAATTATTTTGAGAGCTTACTTAATTGTTCTCTAATCAATAAATTATATTGCAAAAACGACAGTTTTTGTTTAACATGCAATAAAGCTTTTTCTTCAAATGATCAGAATGAAAGAAAATCTCATGAAAAAGATCGATTTCTAGATGCTAGTACATGTATAAATTCTTCTTTTCTGTAAATGCATCTAAAGATCGCATAAGAAAATGTTTTCTAGATATTTAGCGCTTTGAATGATGGAGTTTTTCCGAATTTATAAAAGCTAAAGCTATAATTTTTTGGAAATATGTTTTCATGGGTTCAATACACTCCGAATCCCATGAAACGTAAAATGAATATATGGCACTCAAATTAACTTAAGGTATACTTTTCCTAAAAGTTTTATATAATATAAATATTATAAATATGATTAGGAACTATCGTACGATTTATCAGAATTAAATATTAACGACGAATGGCTTGAAGTATTTTTTCGAGGATTTGATGGCATGTCTGAATAATTAACTTCTCTCGAATTGTAATCAATTTATTTTATTTGATAAATTTCATAAAAATTGATATATTTTTTAAGAAATTTTTTTAATACCACTCTCAACGATGACAATTTGGTAGATATAATGAGAATGCTTAATAAATTTAAATTTTTAGAACATTTAAATTTAAATTTGAGGAGAATATAAAAATTAAATTTGGCAGATGAACAGATTATCAATGAATTTTAAAAGCTATTATCAAAATTCTAAAATCTTTAACATTTATCTTTGAATATTTCCTAGGTGTAGGGATGTAATGATTAATAAGTATTAGATAAATTATTTTCAGCGATAAGCCAATAAAAAGAAAACTAATAAAATTAGAGATTATATTAAAGCATTCAAACCTTACTGATCAGGGTCTTTAAACTATGTTTTATTACATTAATAAAATGAATAAATTATAGTTTTTAGATTTAAATATCAGCTATAATGCTTTTAGTAGTAATATAATTGGTATTATAACAAAAAATCTAAACTAGCTTAATTTAAAAAGCGAAGGGAAATTAAACAATGTTACTTTAAATATTGATGGGAAAACTTAATAATTTAATAAATATGATTTTTAAAGAATTTAATTGTTCGGATATAAATTTTTAAATAAATAGGGAAAATAGTTTTTGATGTAAGTACCACTTTAATATAAAAAACCATATTTAGAAATATAAAAATCTTTTGATTATTTGACTGAAAATGGAAAATATATATGGCATATAATAATAAAATCCTATCTTAAAAATAAATTTAGAGTAGATATATTAAAAGAAGTTTTTGTAAGTTTTGTTTCAGAAAATTGCTATCAAAGTTGATTTAGTATTATTTTATTTAATCACGAATTTTTGAAAATGATAATTAATATATTTTATGATTATTTAGTAATGAAATAAATAATTCATTTAATAAAAATATTTCTATATATATATATTTGTATAATTATTAATATTATATTTAAATAATAAAAAGTTATTTCAAAAAAAGTCCCAAGGGTATTTCATTCTAGTGTCTCTTTTAAATTTTTAAAGTATATATTTTTCATTAATATTAGTTGTAAGGGGGGTTATATATAATCATTATTAAATTAGTTCTTATTCTACTTTAGATTATTATTAAATTTAGAATTAAGCTTATTCATAGGCAGGTTTTTCAAACATTTTTACGACCAAATTAGCTAACTAATCTCCTTTTAAGCAATTTGGATTAATATTATTAGTTTCTGAGCTTTATTCTTCCCTCATCTTAAGACAATTTTCCATTTTTGGAAGAATTATTTCATTTTCTAATTTAACATTTACAATTTGTTGTTGTTATTATTAATATACTTGTTAATCATCTGTATCTTAAGTTTTTTATTATTCGTATTAGTTATATAGTTATTGTTATTAAGCATTCTTAAATTATTATTTCTTTTCTAAAAGGTTTTCTTCTTGTAAGGGTTTAAATGTAGTAAAATTTAAAGGATCAATAGCTGCCATAATAAAAGAATCAATGTATTTTATGGTTTGTTTTTTTAAAATAAGTCTTTTGCTTTGAGCTATAAATGGGATGGCTCCTCGGGTTAGGAAATAAAATGAAGCTATTTGAATTTCTTAGTTTATTTTTATTAAATTGACCTAAAAAAATAAGAATATTAAATAAATTATATTTTATTATATTATGATAGAATAAGTATTATTTTATAAATTGAGAAAGTAAGTTGATCTAATATATTTAATTACCAGATATATACTTTAACATTAATTTAATTGATTATTTAAATGTCCAAATTTAAAAAAAATCATTAATTAAATAAATAAATATTTATTCTATTAACTCTGATTTATATAGGTAAATGTAATAAAGAATATAATTTAAGTTATAAATAGGATAAATCAGGTTTTCAAAATTTATAAAAAAAGATGACAATTTAGAAAATATTTTTTGAAGATAATTTTATATTTATTAAACATTAAAATAAAATTACCAAGTTTTCTCTGCATATAATAGATTTAATTGATTTCAATTCTTCATTATCTGGAAATTTGGTTAGCAAATATGAGAGTAACTTATTTCCTATACTTTTTATTATGTTTTTAGTTTCTGTCTATGCTTTTTGCTTCAAATTTAGTCTATTTTTTTTTAATGGCAAGGTTTCTATATATTTTTCTTCATTTAATTTTGGGTTAAATTTACTTTATTAATAGTAGAGGATTTGAAATTTTCCGGAATTATATTTTGTTCTGAATCATTATTATTTTCATTTTTTAAGTAACTTTAAGGTTATATTAAATATGCAGAGTTTATTTATGGAGAAAAATTTAGTTATTAATTATTTAAATACGCATAGTTTTCTATATCTTCTTATTTTATTTCTTAGGTATTTGAGAATGGCGGTTAAAACATATATTAGTTATTTTACAACATCTAAACAAGTAGCTATATTTGCTATTATTATTATAATATTACCTATTTTTATTGTTATTGTTATTACAACTGTTAAATATTTTAGAAGGCCATATATTATGAGTACTATAAATTATCCCCTTTATTGACCATATTGTATTACTCCAGTAGTTTTTTCTCAATACCGTCTTATACATCATTAGTGGTTTATTCATTATTTTAACTATCCATTTGAGATATCGAATCGTTAGGATTTTAATTAGGTTGCATCAAAATTATATTTTTCTTCTTCAAAGGCTAGGTTTATAGGACTAATGGGTCAGAGAGTTATTATGCCAATGGTAATATGGCTTAATTTTGAATTTACTATTAGAGTAACTAGTTATAGTATGATAATTATTCTTCTTTTTATTGAGTATATTACATTAGTGTTAATATTAATAATTAATAATATTTTTTCTTCTTAATTTTTTTCCCCTTTTATAAATTGAATAATTAAAAAGAAAAACCACCTATTTTTAATAATAATATTTTTGATACTGCTATATATTTTTTTCATCTTAATATATTTATTAAGTAGTAGTTTGCAAATATCTACGTATTTATATGCATTTTAGATTGATTTAAGTTTTATATATCAATAATTTATTCTTCTCTTTTGACTCTTGGCTTTATAGATAAAATAAACTATGAATTAATAATAGAAATAATCATAATTATTTTTTTAAAACATAAGATTATATTAAACATTTATAAAATAAATTTAATTTAATTATATCTTTATATATAAATTATTATTAAATTTTTATATTATTTAAATTTCTATATAATTTTTTTGAATTTAATAGTGTTTGAAATTACTGTATGCTTCAGTTTTACTAATACTCCATATTTTATCTCAACTTCCTTTTTTCTAGATAAATTTTTTTAGTCCGCGGAGTTACGTCTTGCATTTATTTTATATCTTTATTTTCTTATTGTATTTCATCTTATTATTATTACTATTCCATTACTTACTACCATGTTTCTATTTTAAAACAAATATTTTTTATCTAATTGATTTAATTTAAAATATATATATATACCATTACATTTCGAAAATTTACTATAACTAGGTGACATAGCATCTTCTGTATTAAGAATGTTGAATATATCTCTATCTTTTTTATCTGACCCGGGCTTATAAACAGGAGTAGCTGAGGTTTTTAATTCTTCGGGGTTAATTTTTTCTTCATTCCCTGAGATTTCAAATTGCAGGGAAATGGACTCAGACTTCTTATTTCTTTGAGTCTCAGAAATAGGTTCCTAAACGATTCTGCTTTTAGAACTTATTATTATGTTATCGGCTGTAAAATCTTTAGATTAATCATGTTATTCCTAAAGAGCAATGAATTATTCCTCTTTAGATTTCAAAATATGAGTTGTAATTTTAATAATTCCGCAAGAAAATAATATAGCCCCGACTATGAGGGATAAAATTAAAATTTGTTGAGCTGTTATTAGAACGCATTTATATTATTTGAAATCATTAATTTATAATGAATATCCTCTTGGGCATTTTATTTAGCAAGCATCTCTATATAAGTAACACTATATACATTAGCCATTATGTTCATATTTGCCTTCCGAACATGCACATCTATCGCCTATTAATTCAAAAGTTTCAGTGCATTTACTACATTAATAGGCATTTTAACAAGAAGAGCATCCCATAGGACATTCTTTTAAATTAAAAAATGTTTTAAAAGTAAACTAAATTAATAAAAAATAAATAGAATTAATTTTTACATTAACATTATACATCTCCTCCCTCATAATATCCATCCTATTATTATTTTTAATTTACAAATTTGAATATTATTTAAATAGAAATAATGTAGAAATAAAATTCTTACCAAACATACACAAATTTAAAATTTGATTTATCGAAATTTATTTAAATCACAAGAAGTGCAATTATTGTTTTTATACTTACATGATTCACAGAAAGGACTACATTCTAAGGAAAAATAATAATAATATCATATATAATTTTTATATTTTAAATATAAAATACATTAGCAAGTTTCATATTTAAAATTGTCATAATACCCTTTGGGACATTCGCAATCTTTCCCAATTCTCATTGGAACTTATTATTTACATTATTCACATTTCATATTACTATTACATTATTAACAGCCCTTTGAACAAGCTATTATAAGCATTTTATTTAATTTTTATTAATTGGAATAATTATAGTATGAAAATAAAATTAATTTTAATCATAAAATTATAGAAAATAAATAAAAATAAAATTTGAAAATTATTTAAACTTTATAACATATCATAACTAGCATTAAAAATATATTAAATTAAATGTGTATATTTTGATATATATTACTTTAAAAGCTAGGTTGGCATTCTTCTTTAGAAAAACTCAACTAGTATCCTTCTGTACATTATTCACATATTTATAAATCTTCTTTGTAATTTGTGCAATTCTAAATATATTTAACACATTTTGTCTTATCTGAAATAGCTACCCTATATCCTTGTTTACATTAAATACACTAAAATTTTTGTTGTTTTATATTATCATAACCCTAGGATTATTCACAAGTTAAGCATAAATCGTTAATTGAAGAGCAAAGAAAACTTTGCTGATAAAGCTCACCACGATACAGTATTGCATTCTCTACCGTTTGCATACAACCCCAAAAAATATCATTGATAAATAAACACTAAAGACATCCATCATCTGCTATTCTATTTCTGTTATTCATTTATAAAAGTAATTAGAAATAATTTGATTGGTACTACTTGTATGATTATTAAAATATTTTATTTATTTATTTGTTATTTAAATATATTATTAGAAATACATACTCATCCTCATCCGGGGCCACGTTTTCTAAATACTATTTACATATTTAACCCATATTAGACTGCATTATAATAGCAAATAGCAAAATAATCAATTTGAAAAATAGAAACAGAGAAAATTTCTACTTCATTTTGATCTATGTAAAATGTTCTTTATTTGTAATCAAATTTTTATTTGATTTCTAAACAGATTTTTAATTTTGATTAATAAATAAAGCTAACATTCTTTATTCAGTTCACTCTAGTGTTAGGTGTTAAGTGTCAATTAAAATTTTGGTATTTTATAATCTACAAGTCACTAAATAATATAATTATATAATATATTTTTATAAACAATATTTAATAATAAAAATTTAATAAAACTCAAATCAAATGTAGAAATATAAATTGATTATAACAGTTTTTTTGGTTAATTAATGAAACAAAAGAAGGGAAAAAATTAGATTTTTTTAATTTTATAATTGCTTTATATACAATAAAAACTAATTGTTACTAATTATTCAAGAATATAAATATATATAAATTTTATTAACTAATTTTAGTAAATTATAAAATTATAAGAAAGCATATAAATGATTATTATAAATATAATAACAGTATTTAATTAATGTAACTTGTTTAACAAATAATAAAAATACGCATGTGTTTAATAGTCAAAGCCCTTCTGTTGTTTTTAGATCTGAACTATCTAAGACAAATACTCTATCTTTGACTCCGATTTTTTAATTTGCAACTTAATTAATGATTAATAATAAGTATTAAATATTTTTTTTTTAATTTAATAAAACTTACCTTCATTATTATGTAGTGTACCCATATTAGTATTAACAAAAGTATCTAAATTAGATTTATTATTTTTATTCTCTGGGTCTATATTAATTGATTTATTAAAATTATCATCTAGTTTTATCCTTGATTCTTAAAATTGTTTATTATATGCCTATTAATAAGGACTACTAATAGAATTTCTCCTTCCACTGACTTATGATTAATCTTCAAATTTATAGAAATGCTTTTTCAAATATTTATTCCATATGCGCTTAATCCATAAATAAGAAAGTACTCCAATTATAATTCCAAAAAATAACAATAAAATTATTACTAGAATGATCACAACTGGCTTTACTTTTCTTATTTAAACATATTCTTCTTCGTCTTCATCTTCATAATTTTTTACCTCAATACAAAGCAACTTTTTCTCATTGGCTTTTGTAAAACTTGGGCATTCATGGTAACATGAACTAAGGTACTTATAGCAAAGTGTGCATTTCGATTCATAAGAAAAATAATTCTCTCTGCACATACAAACGTTATTAGAATCTAGTACTCTATTTTCTTCACATTCCAAGCATTAATATTAACTATTACATTTTATACAACCTGTTGGACATCCTTAATATATATAGTAATATTTATAATATTATAGTGTGTGAATAATATAAAAATATATAGTTGCTTTTTACGTTAGCATGAAGTTGATCCATCTTCATGAACCAAGGTAAATTAATAAGGAATCTATTTTTAATATTCTAAATTAATAACTTTTAAGGAATTTAAGTTTTAAACTTGAATATAATAAAATAATAAAAAATCAAAATGTTAATTAATAATTTACATCACATAAGCATTTAGGAGGATCAATAATCACATTATATCCAGAAATTTCACATATGGTACAATTATCTGCTTTGCCTTTACATAATTGACATTATGGTGCACATTCTTAAATAAAAAAAATTACATTAAGTGATATTTAATATACATAGTAGTTGGATTGATAATTATATCCTTAAAATTAAAATAATTCCACTCCCCATAAAATTATGAATTGGAATAATTAAGTTAAATGAGAATTTTAATTTTTCATTTAATTTAATTGTATTTATTTTATTTTCTAACAACAAAATTAAACATGCCATAAAATTAAATATATAAAAAATGGGATTTTACTTTCACACTAGGTAGATTATTAATTATCATAATATCCTAAAGGACATGAACATTAAGAACCTACTCTAGAAGGTGTTGAAGGTTTGCAGGTTTTACAAGTGTCAATAGAATCACAAGATTAACAAGATGGCAAGCAATCTTATAAGTATATAAATGATGAATATAAAAATTTTAAAGAGAAATAATAATTATTCTAGAATGACAAAAATATATTAGAAAAATAATATTATATACAAATACAAATTAAAAATATTTATTTACACTATTCGCATTTATAATTATCTTTATTATATTTTAAGCAATTTTATATTGTCTTGAAACATACTGAATTTCCCTATTTTTCATTATATTTTAATATATATCCTTCTTTACACACAGTACATTTTATCAATCCTTCCCCCACCTATTTTTCTGCTTAGCATGATAAGCAATTCTCGTTTATGATGGTACATGACTCACATAAATAGACTTTCTAAATCTTATTATATACTAAATTATGAGAATGCTAGCATTGGGTACAAGTTGTTAATTCATCTAGAGTTTGACAGGACACACAGTTTTTATAAATCAAGGCCTTTCTAAAATATATTCTAGAATTAGTAATGAATTAGAGAATATAATTATTATTTTTGATTTTTAAATCCATTGAAATAACTACGCTAATTTTAATTTATAATATAAAATAGAGCAATATTTCAACGTTTATGATAAAATTTCATTAAATTTGATGATTTTTATAATATTTGCCGGATATTTATCTTTACGAATTCAATATCGATATTTATTGAAACCAAATTTATTATAATTACTCATCTTTATTTTGACCTAAATTGACGGGACATTTAGTACTAACGTCAGTCTTAATACGATTTTGATATACGGCATTGCTTATTAAGATAATTACTATTAAAAATCCCTATCTACTAAATTTATTATTCATATTTATTTTTTATTTTATGCTTTCAAATTTATTGTGTAGTACTAATTATTTATTAATATTAAAATAATATTAGAAAAATAAATAAATTAATTTAATGAATGGACAGAAAATCGCATTTTTGATTAATATACAACTAAGTTTGTAATTATTTTGCATCATATTAAGCTGAGCCATAAAATCATATATGCATAATGTATCTATATAAAATTAAACTAAATTTAAATATTTTCCATATATTAAATAAAAAGATATAGGATTATTTTACCCAGAAATTATTTTTATCATAGTTTAAATTACATAAAAAGATCTAAATTATACTATTTAAAAATAATGAAAAAAAAAAGAATCATAAAATATTTTTAATTTTATTAGTAATTTCATGGGTAATTCTATCTTCTAATTATTTTCTTTGCCTTTTATCCAATTGTTCATTGTATTTTATTAATAAATGGTACTCTAAACTCAAACTATTATTTTCATTTGAAATTTTAAATCCACCGACTGCATAATCTTTACAGTCAATAAATAATAATCTTAGCAATTCGAAAAAATCATTTTAATCATCTGGTTCAATGTTTAGAGGGTATGATTAATACTGTAACATTATCTAATCACTTATTTACTATTAAAATTATTATTGAAATTCTTTTGCATTCATATTTTCTTATGACCAATAGGCTAAATAATACTTTTTATTTCCATTATTTTATAAAAGATGTACTAAAATTTTAGAATAATTTTATTAATTGAGAATAACTGGTGGTGAGTTCCCTAAAGTATAAAAAATTGATAAAAAAATAACTAAATAATTTTATAATAAATATTACCTTTCAACAACATAATTTTTGAGTTTCTTTGGTTTTGAAATTTATTTAACATATTTGAATAAAGAGGAATATTTTATAAAGCAAAAAACTCTACATTTGATATGTAAAATAAATTAACTTTATAAAGTTGGTTATATATAAATGTTTCCATTTTTTATTCAATTAATGAATAGCTTTTTTCGCTATCAAACATGATTTCTAATTAAATATTTTAAATTTCTTTATCTTCCTGTATATTTTTTATATTAAAAATAGGGTTTATGGGGCAATCTGGTTTCAGTGGACACTGAATAGAAGCAAAATTTTCACAAATCTCTTTCAATATATTAATATTAGCATTTGATAAATTTATTTTTTAGGAAAATTTATATAATTCCAATTATTATTTTTCAAGTTTTTTCCTTTATTTTTTGCTTAAATTAGTATTTTTCTCTGCTTTAAATTTAAATTTATTTACTACAATTATAAATTCTAATAGTAATAAAATAAATTACCCATATTTTATTCGCTTTTGTTAGAAGTTTCCAATTCCTCTATTTCATGATTTTACTTATTTATACCTTATTCTTTTACATCTTACTATTATTTTTAACTACTTTCTTTTTCTAATTAAATTTCTTCTTCATCAATATTTTGAAGAGGCTTACTTATATATCTCTTTTACTTAGATTTCTTTTTGTTTTTGGCAAATCCTTAATTTACTTAAGGTTTGGTTTATTTTCTTTATGAATTGTTTATAGTATCAATGATATTAACTCTAGATCCAGATGATGACTAGTACAAAATAAATCATGATTTTTTTAATCAATATTTTAAACATTTTATTCTTTTAAAATTACACTTGAAGCTTCTGGCAATACAGGATAACTTTGATCTAAATTATTAGAGTAGGTACGTTATTCATTGTAATACCTTTACTGTTCAATTATGTGATTTTTTAGTTTTTATTCTTCTATTTTCTTTTCCTCTTCCTCACTCATTTCAATAGAAGAATAACCTTATCTCATTCTATCTATTTCTGATTAACAAAACTAATCCTATATAAGTTAGTTAGCGCACTAATTTTCATTCCTAATATTATAATTTTAATAAATAATATCTTAAGGAGTTTGGACTCTATTTTATTATTATTCCATTTATTTTTATTTCTTTCTTTTTTAATACTCTTCGTATTCGACTTTCTGTTTAATTTATTCATTTTTTTATCAAGTTCTTCTTTTAAATATTATTATTACTACCTTTTTTATTAGTTTTCAGAAACTAGTCTCTATCCCCCTTATCCAATTTGGATAAATGATTCAGATTGGTTAAGTAATGAAGTATCTTAGTCAATTTCTAAAAAAATAATATTGAAACTGTCTAAATTAATAAAAATAAAAGGAATAAAATTTTAAAAATTAGATCTACCATCAAGAATATTTTCAAGATTTTAATATTAAACTTGTTGATCAACCTCACTTTCTTTAAGTTGCAGATTTCTAGGTAATGAAATATCATTTTAATCACTATTTAAATTATTTATTGGTTATTAATTTTATCTCCAATTATTAATATTGACATTTGTTCTATTTTCTTAAGGTTATTATTACTAAAAATCCTTTTAAAACTTATTATGCATTTTATCTGCAATACTTCCGTAACTTGAATCCAAAAAATTATTATTTGAATAACTATAAACTGATAAATCCTGTTATTCTCCACAATTATTTTTAATTTATTATTAAATCTACTCTTCATAAATTTCATTTAAAAATGGTTCTTCTTTATTAAATTCAACACTATTTATTAAATATTTAATATCATGTTTCAGTTTATTTATGTGAGTTTTTTTGCATCTATTTAAAATAATAGTATAATAAGGAAAAATAATTAAAATAAATATAAATAAGAAAAATTAATTTACACAAGCTGAATAAATTGTAAATCATATTATTATATTTATTAGAAGTATTCTTCACCAATTTTATAATTATTTTCATTCTAATTTAGATCGCTTATTATGTTATATATTGTCTAGTCTGTATATAATATGAAGTTTTCTTTTCCATATTATTATTTAAGATTATTTAATATTTCAGATTTAAATATTTATATTTTTTTATCTTCATCTTCAAAGATTTCATTATAATATCTGCAAAAATACAAATCTTAAATACTCTCAAATAATTAATTCACATTATTTTCTAATATCGTTTCATCATTACATAGGATATATACCCCATCCCTAAAATAATTTAACACATTAACAAAATGTATGTTATTATTTAATGTTAAATTACTATCTAAACTCAAAATAAAACAATTAAGGGCCTGATTTAGTCTCTTTAATTTTATTAAACTCCTTCATTTTTACTAAATAAACAACTTCTTGAGGAGATATATCTAACTTATATTCATTTAAATCTTTAGATGCATCATTTTTTTTATTCTTTTTACCCCCTTAATTTTATTATTTTTATGATTTTTATGAATTCTATGAATTTTATTATTAAAACTCTTTTTGCCATTAACTATTTCTTAAGGTAGATTATTGATTATTTGAAAACTAATCTTATTATTGATTTTGTCGGTTATTATTTCTTTATTAATATTTTTCTTAATTATTTGAAGGTTATTGAATTAAATTTCGTGATGGATGAACTACTTCTAATTTTTAGCTAGAAGTTGACTAATCTAACTGGCTAGAAATGTTTATACTGTCATTTATATCAGAGGCCATTGATTGGTCCATTTTAAATTTGTTCTTGATTTCTACAGATTACTTAGTTAAATGGTTATTCTACTTATTTTATTAATTAAATTTTTTACCCATTTGCTCGCTTATTGATTTCTTATAAAAAATTTTAAAATTCAAGAAATAGTTTTATTAATATGTATATATGATTTCTTTACTTTGCTACTGAAAATTTATGAATATTAATATAATATTGTTTATATTTTTCGATATCAGCTTTATGCTTTTTTAGTTTTTTATCAATTTGTAATTATTTTAATAAAAAGAGTAGTTTTCTACTTTATTTTAATTAATTATTTTACTTTTTAATGAATATTAAGCATTTATTTTATTATATAAATATAGGATTCTTATATTTAAAACTATAATATGCCAAATTATATCATGGAACATATAATAAACACTGTGAATTATTTTCATCTCTTTTAATAAATATATTTTCTATTAATTAGTTGATGTGCATATTAATATCCATAATACTGGGTATAAACGATTAGTTTGATATTTCTATCAGTTCAATAGTTTTGTTTACTAAAGTATTATATTATAGCATTCTTTCTATTTTCATAATCTTCATTATGCTAGCTTTTATTTAAAAATTCCTTAATTACTGAACAGATTTTTGAGCATTTTAATCTTATTCTTTTGAATTTTCCTTTTTATAATTTTAGTTTAATAAGAGATTTTATAGTGTAAACAAATATATTACTTCAGAGTAGTTTATTTTATTCAAACAATTGATAACTTTTTTCTTATTTTTAAATTATAAATTGACTTAGATTTAACCATGTTACTCTTCAAAATTCAAAATTCCAAGTTTTTAAAAATGATTAATTATTTATAAAATTATTTTTTTATCAATTTTAGAAAAAGTGTACAGTTCTTCTAAAGTCAATTGATCTTATGTGTTAAACCATAATAGAATTATCATTTAAATCGGAGAAACCTAAATCCCAAAAATAAAAACTTATATATAATAACTTTCAGATGTTTATTGCAATATTAATTTTTACTTTTAAAAAATACTTTTCTTTATGAACTAAAAATACAAGTTCAGCATATCCCTCTGAAAATATCCAAGTAAGCTTTCTTTCCTTATATTTTTATAAATATGATTTTTCAAATTAAATTAATTCTTTTCTAAAATATGCCGGATATGTATATTAATTTTATTCTTAATTATTATTAATCTTCCAGGAGCCTTCTCCATAAACACTAAAGTTTATCACTGACAGTATGGGGTTATTTTCCCACTATTTATGGCTACTCTAATTAATTTACTCATTTACTCTTACGTCACCTATCATTTTTTCAATATTTCTCATCTATATGGAATTTCCAATAATTTCCTTATAAAAACATTACTAATTATTTTTGAAAATTAAGTGTAAATAATAATTACTCTGAGGGCTTTAAATACTAGATCTTCTAACTCACTATTTTTGGATTGAAAACTGAGCATTCTTTTTTGTAAAGCACTCTTGTAATATTCCAAAAATACATCTTTTTACTGTAAGTATTAGAACATTATTTTTACAAAGTCTAAGAATTCTTCTTCTTAACCATCGAAATTATTATCTTTTTACAAATAAGGAATTTTTAAACAAACTTTATTTAATTATATGTCGCTTTTAATTACTCTAACGTAGTTTAATATCACAATAAATTGAGAAAAAAAGAGGGCATCTATCTATTTAAGATAAATTATTATATAATCCACAATCTATCCCATTTTTAATAGTTCTATTGGATTAAAAAACGATATTATTTATATTTTAAATCCAATTTATTTTGTCTCTTATAGTTTCGCAAAATATTATCGCCATTTCCTCTTATTTTTAAATTAATTTGACTTGAATAAAATTTGAATCTCATTTATATTTTTTTATATATAATACTTATTAGGTCTTTATGCTTTTTTGATTATTATTACTATTTTATGATATCTAATTATTCATTTATTTATTTAACTAATCTTTAAATGAAATGCTGGACTCCATTTGCCAAAGATAAAATTCCGGATTTTTAAAGTGAATATATTTCATAAATTTGTTTTAAATAATCCAATAAATTATTTTCCAATGCCCAGTTAAGACCTTTTTCATCTTCTAAAAGATTAGATTCTTTATTTTTAATTAAATTGGCGTAGAATTAATTAATAACAACATCGAAAGACTGGGGATAATAGGTTTTGGCCAATTTGCTTTCCTGCTATAAACACTCTTGAATCTTCTGAATGAATTCATAGGCATTTAAACTCTAGTATTCGTATTCTATTTCTTTGTAATATATCTCGATCTGAGCAAATAGTAAAAATCATTATTGTCAATAATTTTTATATACATTTATAAAATACTTGATTTAAGTAGGGGCCTTCGAAAAAATTCTTATAATAAGAGGAAACATTTGTTTGGCCCTCATTATCATCGCTATCTCCGCTGGAGTCTGTACTAATATCTGCATATTTTTTGAAGGAATCGGTTTAAATTGTGAAGTTTTAAGAAGATATCTCAACGAAACTTATTTTCTTTTTAAAGTCTATAATCTAATAAAAATTTATAATTAATGCTAAATCGCCGGAAGAAATGTCATTTCCTTTTCTTATTTCTTATAGTAGCTGGAAGGCCAATTGAATACTGAGGTGTTCCACTTCATTCTAATAATATTATTTCCGGAATTACTTGAATAAATAGCAAAGGATTGACTGCTAAAACTCTATTTAAAAATAGTACTATTCTAATTGTCTAAACACGTTGTTCATCCCTAAAATTCAAAATCACAATAACAAGAAAATTAGATTTTATTTGTTATTACAATATGCCACTATACAAAATAATGAATAGTTATCTGAAAATATCTTGGCTTTTTATGCATTCGAGATTAGGTTTCCACTTGCATTAACCATTATGTTCTTTACATTACTTTTCATTTCAGTAAGCAGAGAATGCAGTGAATCATCTAGCCATTTTTAAAATATTTATTGGTTTCCTTTCCCCCACGAAGCCTTTATTGCAAGCCTATTTTTAAAGAGTATCATTTTTCATTTTATTATTTAATATTATCATTATTATTAAAAGTAAAGAAACTAACTATTTACTGATAAGCCCTTCCATACTCTTCATTAGTTATTATTTTAGAATAATTTTAATTCTATTGGTTTTTGTAATAGTTGATAATTTTTTGTAATTGTGGGCTTAAAACACTTTCAAATTCTTCTTTATTCAACATATTTATTTATATAAAACTGATAAAATTTATTTTGTGATTCTAGAAATTTTATAAAATTTTATAATTTCATTATATTTAATCAGTTTAATTGAGATATTAGCCTTATTTATAAAAATATTATACATACCAAATAGTTAATTATTTAAAGGGAATAATATTTAAAGAAAGAAATAATATAAGTAAGATGTTAATAAATCTAAATTTAAATATAATTATTCATTATTCTCCAAAGCTGTCAACCTCTTCTTCATTCTATATAATTTTATCTTTTAATTTTTAATCTATTACAATTTTTTATAAGCCTTATTGTTAATTGGACATATCATTATTTACTTATTCAGTTTAATTTTTTAAAGAGCATTTTTCCTATCCATTTTATTCTTAAATTTAATTTTCAATGTTATTAGAATTATTTTAATTTTATGCAGTCTGTACTCCTTCATTTTCTTAAGGAAAAAGATTTATGCATTAATCTTTACAACTTTCATCATTTTAATCATTTTACTAATTTTTGTTTAATTCTATACAACTATTGTCTAAGTCACTATCATCACCTCCTTACCTATTTTCATCTATTTTAGAAAGTTAAATTTTAATTTTAATTATTTTATATAATTGTATTTACTTTATAAATCATTTGTTCCCCCTTCTTGAGTTTTCTAAATAGTTTTATTTTCGTTGTCTGAAGCTTAAATACTTTTTTCAATAGGTAATTCTTCATTTATTTATCCATCATCGATAGCTATGATTTCCTAGCTTTTGTTTTTATTTTTATTTACATTACTATCACTTCTCTAAATTCTAACTTATGATTATTAATCTTCATCAAACTCCTCACTCAAAAGGAACTGTTTATCTTCACAAAAATTACTTTGTTGATTTTATTTCTACTGTAAAACATATTATTTATGCTAAGTCGTATTATTGTTATATAACTTTTCCATCGTTTAATTCGTTTGCTATTAATAAAGATGATAAAAACAAAATATATAAAAATAAAAAATATAAACAAATTACTTAATTTAATTTTAATAAATGCTAATCGTAGATACTCTCCCAGTACTTAATTAGAGCTTGCGGAGCTTTTCTTTTGAATTATTTATAAGATATATAGGAATCTTCTGGAGTTATTCCATTTGCTCTACACATCCATGAAATTCTAAATACGATATTTTCAACTCGGTCTCCTTAATAGTGAGTGAATTCTTATATTGTATCATTTTTATCAAAAGACCCTTCCTCCACATCATCAGAATTATAATAACAACTTTCCATGTCAGATTCAAAAAATCTTTTATTCTAAAATGTTAAATTACTTCGATTTTCTATATTATCTTTCTATTATCTATTATATCCTCTTTTTTTACCCCTTTTTTTCGGGGTTATTTTTTCTTTTGGCCTATTTTGAACTCTTTTTTTCCTTCCAGCGTTTATCTATATTACTTTTCCTGGATTTTCCTTATTTAATTATTTCTATAATATGCCAATTTCAGAATCAGAATTAATTAGGACACTGTTGTGTTGTTGAGAAATATTGGATATGAAATTGTCTTCTTTGCTTTAAGAATAAGAATCTAAATCTTAAAATTGTTAGATAATATTCGGATTTTTTTATTTATCTACCCTAAATGCAGCTTGCATGGGTGCCTTTTTAACTGCCATTTTTCTGACTTACTTTCTTTATTATTAATTCTAAAACTTGCTATTGAAAAAGTCTTCCTTTACTTCTTCTTAATTTTATTATACTTCTTCTACTTCATTCTACATCTCTTCACTTGTTTAATATTTTTCTTCTATTTATTATAATTAACATTTCAAGAATGAATGATAAAAAAAATAAATATTATTACAACTAATGTTATTTTATTTTTAATAGAAAGTAGTCGATATTGCAGTTTAGTGACTGCCAACAATATCATTTATAGCATTCGCTCTAGTGTTTATTTTCTTTATTTTATTTTAAGTAATTTCTTCTTTCTAGGTATCTAGTTCTAGTGATGGGGATCGAGCCCTTGTCTTTTTACCTGAATTTTCTATAATTTTTTAATTTTATAAAAAAGGGGCAGCTTTAGAAACTGATTTTTTAACCAAGTGAGAATACTGAGGATATTACTACTTTAGAAATTGTTAGCTATAGCTTTAATCAATAGATGCCTGCTATGGTTAAGAGTATTCAATTTCTTAGCTTTCATTACTTTAATTGAGCATCACTTATTTTTAATTTTCTTATTCCATCTATTTCATTTGCTATTCTTAATGGTATTGCTGTATTTAATTTTACGACAATTATTCCTTTCCTACCCATTTGGAGAGATGTTAATCTATATATGTTATAATGGTATTTTTAAATGAAGATAAACTTCGGTTTATAAAATTTGCATGATTTCAAATTTCTTGCTAATATAGTTATTTATATATATATATTATTACCTACTTTCAATTTATATCTGTGTTACCCCTTCATAATTTTGTGATCTAATATAGTTAGGGGTGGCAAATTATTCGAGGTATCGTTATATGTGAAAGCCTAATTATTTGAATGATCTATATTTCCTTAATTAATTTCCTCGCTGTCTGAAATTGGAATCGAAAATTTATATTTATTAAATTTCTCTTACTGTTCGAATTATATCAACATATTTTTCGTTGATTATCCTCCTTCCAATAGATTTTCCTCTGGCTCCCATGTATTTTATGAGTCTGGAAATCCCTCCCATTTTATATAATACATTGGCTTTCCATATCTCATTTTTTTCTTTACGATTTTTTCTATATTATATATATCATCTGGAGGATAATTTGAAATTAAGTTTTCTGTAGTGTCAATTTATATGGCTTTTTGGAGAGCTTTTTATCTTGGCATTTGTTATTTTTTTTTTTTTTTTCTTCTTTCGTGAATAAGGAACTTTATTATATTTTTATTTATAAATAATATTTCAATAAATCATAATTTAAAAGTATTAATATAATAAAAAAAAGTGGTTTTTAATTTTTAGCGCTGATCTATTTGATTTTTTTAAACTCAATTTTAATATATTGAACTGTAAAATAATAATCTACTATATATAGAAGTAATGCAAATAATAATGTTAATTAGTTCTATATTATTATATTATAAATTAGGTATGTATAATTGCAAGATGGTGCGTGTTTATGTATTATAATATATTAATAAATAAATTGTAAATTGCTTAACATTGAAATATTGAATAATTATAAAATAGAAAGTTTTTTATTATATATATAAATTTATTTTCATTCAAATCAATCAATCTTACTCTTCAGTTTAACCCTATTTTTACTTCGAATCACCTTTGTCTTAATCGTCATCGAAATCAGAATCAGAACTTGAGTTGTTTTTCTCTGAATTATTTTCATTTTCATCCTCATCATCTTAAAATTCTTTTTTTTTTCATCCTGTAAATCTTCATCGAGTTCATAATGCCATCTGAAAATAGATTCATACACCTTTAAATCATCTGGATTTTTAAAGGAAATATTGCTGGCAACTCCTGGAAAAGCATATGATTTTCTGTATTTTTAAGTATTGAATTCGAAAACATCTTCAGCCGCCAGCAACTCATCTAGAAACCCGGTACCTACCCACCTTATTTAATATTTACTTTTCGTTTCTATGACTCTTTTTCTTTCCGTGGTGGTCGCCTTCTCCATGTCGTGTTCTGTGAACTTCCTCTCCAATTTAATTTCATTCTATTCAAATAGTAAATTAAATTTAATTTTAAACAAATACTAATTTTAAAAGCAAGTAACAAAATAAAGAATAACTATCTTACGGATTTCGGAGGGGAAACAGTTCGCTATTATTTGTTTCTTGTAGTATTTTATTTATTAATTTCCTATTACTTCGGTTTCTCCAAATTGACTCCCTTCCCCTATGGTGTAAATGTCTTGTTCGGAGATTTAGAAGGTTCAATTTCCTCTTCTTCTTACGGTTAATATTAATGTTCTTCTTCTTCTTCTTCTTCATCTTCTTCTTCTTTTGTTCTCGTAGAGTTATCGGCGCATTATCGAACTCCAAGTCGAATTTTTGCTATTGTTCTTCTTCTATATTTTCTTGCGAGTCCAAGGTTTTAACGCTGTGCTTGCTCGTATAATTCGAAAGTGCCTGTGTCGAAGTTCGCATCACTTTCTTTCTTCCTGTCCCGACTTTCTGCTACAGAGAAGGTTCTGCAATATCGTCTTTGGTTTTGGCCATTTTTTGTTTGATAAGGAAAATGTCAATCTTTTCTTCTTCTATTACTTCTTTTGGCTGTTGCGAATATTGAATGCTGTGGTAATTGGGTTCCTATTATTCTTCTTCAATCGAAATTTGTGAAATGCTGGGATGCGAAACCTATAAATCGTCATTTTTCCTTCTCGACAGTCTGGGCTGTCTCGTTCTCTTAGTTTTTTTCTGTTTTTTGTTAGTTTCTGTGGACTGCTCCAAGTCTGTTTTCGAGGCGTCTAGGTCTACTTCTGCCTGCACTTCGTTTTAAGTCGCGCGCGGCGTCGAGTCCGGCGGCAGACTTTGCATGGTGAGTTGCTTAACGGTGAGGGTATCTTGCTTCTGGCGCGGAGGTTCTTCGGGCATTTGATCTTCATTATCCTCCTCTTTTATTTCAAACTTTTCATCTTCTATTGAAGCTTCGTCTGGCATTGTCCAACAGCCCAGCTTTTTGTGTTCGTAAATTTCTCGATCGTCCACTATCGCCTGAAACACATCTAATTCCATGGACTTTAACAACTTTTGCAGCTGGATTTTTTGCGCCAATTGCTTTTCGTCGACATTGTAATAGTCGTTGAAGTTTTGGTTGCGCACTTTGTGGGTGGGAGGGATGTTTACGCGGTAGGTTTTGTTTTTCTGAATTTTTTTGAGCAATTCTTCGTATTCTTTGCTGATTCGCTCCAGTTTTTCCCCGTAGTCCGTTTTACTTTTCGCTGATATTAAAATCGGCTCGTATTTCTTTATCACGTACTCCTGCAAATCTTTGTGTTTGTACTGCCTTTAAATAACCTGCTAGATTCCCTCCTGCTGAAATATTATGTTTATCGAAAACTATTATTGGCTGTTATTGCTTTCTTGATCTAAAACTCTCAAGTAATTAAATCTTTCACAAAAAAAAAAAAAATTAAATAAAAAATTCATTTTGCCTTTTAAAATTTATTTATACCTGTTTTAATCTATATTTACAGCACTTGTAAAATTGTTTTAAAAAAACGAAGAGTCCAAATCATTTACTAAAAAACTGTCGACAGCTTGCACAGGCTACCGTTTGCTCGACAGAAAGAGCTTTTTAAAATCATCAACTCTTGCTTTTTTGTATTTCTTGGCCAACATTTTTTACGTTAATTTGCCTCTGAACTGACTTAAGAGTTGCTTTCTAAGTTAAAATGACTCTTCCTTTTCATCTTACTTTAGTCTTTAGTATAAAAAATGACAGTTTTAAAAACAGTTTTTTATAATAAAAAAAATTTAGTTTTAAAATAAAAGATTTTAAAAAGTAGAAAATATGTGAAAATTTAGAATTTTTATAATTGTAGTTTGTAATTTGGTTATAAATTAAGTTTTAAATACGTTTTAACAAAATTTGGAAGCTTATTGTAATCTTTCACAGAATAAATGCTTTTGTGATTGTAAAATGTTTTATTTTCTTGAATATTAGAAGAAAAGCTTGTTCTCATGGCTCTTTATGTCGATAAAATTGCTTTGTTGGCTGCTCCGTTGGTTGTGTTCATTCGTTTATAAAAGTTGTCTGTTGATTAAGTTGTATTTAGTTTCTTTCTCAGCAATGGTCCAGCACTATGTAAATTATAATCTATATTTAATACTCAGGGAATTTATAAATAAAATTTAATTAAAATGTGTGATTTTTTGGTATTTTATTATAAAGTGTGGGAGTTTTATTTATCATTATATTTAATCAATTTACAATTTTACAATATTTTATTTATAAATCTCACATTTACGATATGAACAAAATTTAACATTTTTTACACTAAAAAAGTTACCTATAATTCATGTCCCCTATTAACTATTATTTTACTTTGGGCAATCTATTTTGTTTTTTGTAAATTTAAGATTCTGACATATCTAAATATTCTGTCGTAAATTTAGATCCTGGTGTTTCTTGTGTAACTAAACGTATAGGGGTCTCAGATTTAAAAATATCTGGTTACGAAAGACGCGGTTTAAAGGATATCATTTTTGTGTGATAGATAATGAAATTTGTGGTTCAATTTGAAAACTATATGATTTACTAAGTAATAGTCCAAAATTAACTTAGGTAAGGAGAATTTGCTGATGTTTATTTGTTTATTTCTTTGTTAATTTTATTATTTATAATCGGTAGCTTCAAAATTTTTTTCACATGAATTAGTTAATTGATGAATAAAAAAAAAAGAATAATTAATATAGAGACTTAGTTATTAATTAATTTATAATATAACTAATTATAATAGCTATTTTGGAAATAGTATTTCCACAATTTTACATTGAAATAAATATTATTAGAAATAAAATATATCTATATATAGGTATATATTAATTAAATTTTAAAATTATATATTCATAAGGTTTTTCATTTTTAAAGGTTATATTTAATATTAATTTTTAACTTTAAATATTTAATGGGATAGGTAAAGATTGTAATTCTAATGTTTTATAAAATAATCCTATATTTTTAACTATGTATATCAGTGAAAAGTAATTGTTTTGTGATTTATGCTTGATATATTATAAATAGAAGTAAGGTAATAAAGGTTAAATTAATCAAATAATTTAAAAAAAGTTTATAGATTTTTGATTTATATAATTGTATTTAATTTTATTATAGAATTTATTATTATAAGAATGATATTTATTGATTTTGTAATATAATTTATTTTGAAAATGAGTTTAATAAAAATTGTAAAATAAATAATATTATAATCCTAAAAGTTATTATCATCACTATTTAAACTTCTAATGGGAATGAATTAACACTTTCTTATTTTATTTTTTAATAAAAGCACTTTAACTACACATATATGTAGATAAATATTTTTTTATATCATTAATTTAAGCAGAATAAGTATTATTTTTATTATTAAATTAAATTAATGTAGCTTTAAAGCTAATTTTTAGTTAATACTGATATGTTGAGTAAAATAAAGTGAGTGAACTGGTCTATTTGGCCTTATTTTATTTTATTAAGCTTTTTTAGAATTAGAGAATTTAATATATAGTATGCATTCATAATACAAAAAAAATAAATAAATAAATAAATTAAATAGTCATCAATAAGAGAAGTACATATCAATTCGTAGCTTTCAAAGAAAAATAAAATCATAATTAAAATTTAAAAAAAAAAACCAGGCGAATACAATAAAATATAAAAAAAAAATTGGAATTTATGTAAATGGATTACAATGGTGGTGCCGCTGGTGGTAATAAGGATAAAACTCTAAACCACCATGATTTCATTAGAGAATATGACATGCAAAAGGCTGTTTATTTGGGGGAGGAGCATTTGGAAAAGTGTATAAATTGCAATCAGAATATGACAAGAGATTCTGGGCCATTAAGATTATAGAGTGTCCGAATTTTTAACAATTTTAAATAGCTCAGTCAGAATTTCAGTGTGCTAAACAAATTGACACCCATCCTAACATAGTGACAGTTAAACAGGTACTTATTTAAACTCAATCCCCTTTTCTTTAATAGATACTGCATATCTTTATTTAATTTTATGGGATTAATCTGCATACATAAATAAATATAAAAATGCAAAAATATATACAAGGAATTATCTATTATAATAATATTTAACTCCGTAAATATGTAGATTTAAATCTATACTGATATTTCACGATAATTTTTTTTAATTTGCTATAAATTTGGGTTTTTTTTTTGAAATTTGTGTACAAATATTGAAAAAGCCAATAATTCTACTAGATTAATTACATTCTAATACGGATTAAATTAATAAAATATTAAAATTTAGGTTTTCGAATGGCACAAACACCCGTTTTACTACGTCTGCATAGTGATGGACCTTGGAGAGCGAAACATGCAGTAGGAAATCGAGGGTCGTAGAGGTAGAAAGCAGCCGTTTATCGAGGACGAATTGCACAAAATTTTCAAGGACTGCTTGAACGCATTTTATTTCATCGCGGCGAAGAAGCAGATCTACCACCGAGACATCAAGCCGGAGAATTTGCTGTACGATTCGAAGGTAAACGTAGTGAAAATCACGGATTTCGGATTGAGCAAGCAGTACAATGACGAAAAAATCAAAATGAGCATGGGAAACCACAGCATTCTGGGGACTCCGATTTACCTGTCACCGGTGTTGTGGGACGCGTACATCAAAAGGTAAAACTACAAGGTGGACCACAATTTGGAGAAATCTGATGTGTTTTCCCTGGGGCTGAGCTTCCTGCAGATAGCGCTGCTTTTAAACATGCAGCAGCTGGCGGGAATGAACCAGGAGGGCGGGACGAAGCTGATTTCGAAGCAGTTGCAAAACATAAAATCGGAGAAGATTCAGCGCATGATCAACAACATGCTGGAATTCGACCAAAAAAAGCGACTTTTGTACTAAGAATTGTTGTAAAAATTCTACCCTGAAGAGGTGCTGGACATCCGGGAAATCCAGTTGTTGGAAAGGAAGTCGGGCAACGCAGGCGTTTACAAGTGCAATGTGCACGAGCAGGAGGGCATTCAGATCTGTCTGGAAGAGGGATGCTTTGAAATCCTGTGCTTGGAGTGCAACAAAACGCACAATGGAACGCACCGGTCGAACTTCATGTTGTGCTCACAAATCGAACAGCGTCTGATCAAGAGGAACAAAACGCTGACTTCTATCGAGTTTTTGAAGGAAACTCTGGAGAAAGACCTCATTAAAAAGGTGGAAAAAAACAACAATTTGTCGGAAAAAACGCTGAAGGAAACGCTGACCGGCATCAAACAGCAAATCAACGCGTATCTGGACAAGTTGTTACAGGAACAGCTGGAAAAGCAAAAGAAGTCGACGGTGGATTTGAAATCCAAAATTCACAACTGCGTGAAGCAACTCAATGTGGAGCAGGAAAATCTCGTCAAGCAGCTGAAGAAGTTTAAAGACGCGAAGGACAAATCACTCGCGATTCAAAACATTTTGAAGTAGGAAAGCCTCATCAACTCGCAACGTTTGCGCAAAATCTAGAAGGAGTTCGACCTCATTTCCGAGCAGAGCAAATCCAACCAAGAACTGAAAAAATTCGCGCAAAATCAAAAGCAGCACATCGATTCCATCACCAATCAGTTCAAATTCGAAATCCAAACCATTCTTAATAAAATGTCTAACACTGTGGAGGATTTTTAGAAAAATTAGCAAGACATTTTCTTCGCCAACCACCCCTCCATGGTCCCCACTTACTACACTCAGCAATAACAGGTCTAATAAAATAACAATAATAATAATACTAATGCATTTCCGCAATACCAATATAACCAAAACCAGAGATAAATTTTGGAAAATACCTATAAAAATGGAGTCTAAAATAACAAAAAGGGAAACCTTCAAGACATTGAAAGGTAGCGCACTGCTTCTCTAAGTCCTGAAAACGGCTAATAGTAATAATAGCTTTTAATGGGCGGAGCTCCCATTCCCCTTCACCAACCTTCGCCAGTCGTGTTCTAAAAGGAAGTCAAAGTGCCCTCCATGCTCATGAACCTATATAGTCAGGATGATTACATGGTGATGTGCAGTTTCGACAGACAGCTGCAGGTTAAGCAGTCGGATAAGCAAGCCAAGATAATAACTACAACTTCTTGCGTAAAATGTTCTCTAATTTTAAGCGAAAGTCAATGCTTGATAGTAATTAATTAAACTCATATTTCAAATAAATAAATAAATCAATCAATCAATAAATCAATTTAATTAATTAAACAATTAAATATTATGCAGACTGGTTCCGACGACTTTTTGCTGAGAGTGTACGATTTGGCGACGCTTACGCAGCAGAGCGTGATTCCAGACCACTTCAAATCGATAAGCATTTTGGCGCGAATCAAAAGTGATTCCTTCGCTTCTGGAAGTTGGGACACGAAGATCAATATTTACGAAAAAGACAAAAAGGAAAAGTTCTTGTTCACGAAGGTGCGGTGCATTCAGAAGCACATCAGTTTGATTTCGGGAATAGCCGTGTTCCAGAGTCTGAACGTGATCGTGAGCAGCAGCTACGACCGGAAAATCATTCTCAGCAGTCTCACGCAGGAGAAGTACAGCATCAATTCGGAGACGCACAAACACTGGATCAAGCAGGTTGTAAAGCTCCGCGAAAACTACCTGGCGACCGGAGACGAAAAGGGAGTCGTAAAAATCTGGCGCATCGAAAAGACCAACAACATTGAAGAAGATGAACAAGAAAGGCAAGAAAGACTCAAAAAGCAATAGAAAAACAACCAAAACAACGACTTGAATCCCGCCCAAAAATACCAGTACGACCCCAACACCGTCAAAAATAACAAAATTCAATACATGACTAGTCGGTATGTGCAGTAGTAGGCGGCCATGGGAAAATAAGGCAACAACGATGGCATTAATGATGAAAACAATTTAACGACTGTATGCCTCGTTTTGGATCGAGAAATGGACCAAATCAACACCAACAGCAGCTGCATACAGGGCATGATTTACAACAGTATGAGCGACACGCTGGTTTCCGCAGACAGAGAGGGCTTTATTTATTGTATTGAGTATAAACTCGGATAAGTTTTGTCGAAAATCGACATCAATGACGGCGCCAAGATGAAGTTTTCTCTTGATCTCATAACTGTCAATTGTCACAATGAAATCTTTGTGTCTAGCTGCTCCACCATCAAGGTCTACCAAATTTCTGAACATTTGAACCAGAAATCGAAGCAGAATCCTAGTGCTCTCAGAGGCAGAAATAACAATAAAAAGGATAGCAGATGTGCCTGTTATTGATTATCGTCTTTTTATTAATTCTAATTAATTCTTCACTATTATTATTATTTTGATTGTTTTTTGCTTAAAAAAAATTAATTATTAATTATTTCAATTAAATTATTCCATTATATTTATTATAATTTATTAAGACGTTTAGTTGTATTTTATAATTGCTTTATTATTTTATTTTATTTGAATAAAAATTAAAAAAAATATTTTTTTTGTAAGATTTTTATATATAGCAAAGTTGCAAGAAAATTTTGTAATTAATTTATTTCAAATTTAGAGCTATTTTCCTAATATTTTAAATTGTGCACAATTGTTTAATTTTAATATTAATTGTTGAGAATTCAAGCTAATTTTTTAAATTATTACATAGTATTTGGTTAAATTGATATAAAAGGGATATCAATTAATTAATATTTAAATAATCGAATCAATTGTTAACAAATAGTCTCAAATGTTGAAAACTATTAGACTACCTTACAATTTATTAATTATATATATAACATAATTTGAAAATTTTTTTGTTGATTTTGCTATATTATATAAAGTTATTAATAAAATTAATTTAAAAAAAAAAAAAAAAGAAATTAAAAATAGAAAAAAAATTTGAAATTTGATGGATTTAAATCTGTTATTTTTTTGGATTGAATTCACCTATTTTTGCAAAATCCTTATATTTTTGATAATAAAAATTTATAATAACTATTTTTAGTATAATAACAAATATATGTGTGTATGTATGATAAAAGAAAATATTAACATATGAAAGTTTGTTATGAGTTATTAATAATTATCTTCTTTTATTAAACTATTTTGGAGAATAAAATCACATTTTTTCACATAAAGTTGTTTTACTATTATCTTTGCTCATTTTCAAGCTCTTCTTTTTCGACCCTCATTTATTCCCTTAAAAGCTCAGCCATAATTCTTTATTTTTGTTTTTCATCTTCACCATTTTTTAAATCTCCTTCCGCACTGTCATTTTAATAGTTAACTGCCTATCTCATTTGTTGTTGTTGAGGAAATTAATTAGGATGCATAAATTATTATTGTTACTACAACTATTATTATTAATGGGGGTAGAGTGGGAATTGGTTCATACCTCCCTGCATCATTTAAAACTATTGTTGAGGAGGCATCTGAGGATAAAATGGTGGTTACTAGAAATTCATCATCTGCATGGGCAGAGGCATTTGAGGGAAAGGCAAATTCTCCTGCTGGGAAGGAATTGGTGGAATTGCACCTCTATTCATCATCATATTCATTTGGTTGGGATGCTGCATTTGCGGATTTACAAATTGATTTTGCATTGGTGGAGCTTAAAAGGGCTGTTGTTTTTGCTACTACAATTTGTTCTTATTGTTGTTGTTGTTGTTGTTCATCTAAGGTCTTTTTTTATTGTGTTGACTGAGTTTTTCAAGATACAACTATTTAAGTTCTAAAAATTCTTTTCGTATATAGATGAGTCTATTTATCTTCTTGGTCTCTTTGCGCTCAGCCTTTGCAGCCAGTTTCGCTTGCTGTGCCTCATACTTGGCCATTGCATTTTAGAATTACTAAAATTCTTAGAAACTATCAAAATTTTTTTCAGGTTGTTCTGGCTTTTCTATGATTTATCCAATGCTGTCATCCTCATCTGAAGAAACGTCTGAAATTGTTATATCTTACACATCCTTAGTAAAATCGAAATATTTGTGATAGCTGCCTTTTCTTTTAGATTATCCTTTAGTTTCATTTTTTTATTTCGACTCCTAATCTTCTGAACCTTATTATTCTTGCTACTACTACGACTATAAAAACATCTAATTTTGGGACTATAATTTGCTTTGCTATTGCTATTGGTATTGCAAATTCATTTTTTCATTATTTGTTCTTTTAAATCGTACATGTCCTCATCATCGTCATCATCTTATTATTATTATTTTTGAACACTTTCTTAGTCATTTTTTCCCTAATTTTTATCTTCCCCCAACAAACATGAACCGTCTTTTAAAAATTCCTCTAATGTTACCCATTTTTTCTTGTCTCTGTAAGAAATCTTTAACTCGTCAGAAAAATCTTTCAGCCACACTTCCATTTAAATGGACGTAAAGGGGCCTTGCGTTTGCTCATCACTGTCTATATAATACCAAATTTTGGAACTGACTTCTTCATTTTAATTTTCTGCGAAATTTAGGAAATGAGCTTTTTTCTTTTTATCTGTATTTACTTTATCATTTATTTAGCTAAAACTATTATTTGCTTGATTCTTAATAATATCATTGTTATTATTATTATATAAGGGGTATAATTCTTGCTATTGCTGCTATTACAGAGGATTAAATGGCATTTGAGGAGGAGGAGGAAAGGGTGTGTAAAAGTTCATGGGATTAGGTCCCTGCATGTTATTATACATATATTGAGGCTATTGCGGACTCATGAATTGGTTGTATCCGGGCATGAAAGGCTGATTTCCAAACTGCTGTTAGGGATACTGTAACTACATTTAAGTTCTCTTTTTATCTTGCTCTTCTTTTTCCAATTCGTCAAATAAAGCCTGGTTGGGGTCAGCCATTTTTTCCAGATCTTTTTTTTTCAATTCTCTCACATGTTATCGTTTATCGTCTTCATCGAAAACAAATTCTTAGAGATTGTTTAACCTCTTTTGTTATTGAGTCTAATTCTGGCCACTATTTTATTGTGTATTTTGCTGTTACTGCACTTCCTTTTTGTCAAAGGTTCCAAATTAGTAGTTATCTTCATCCACTGCTCCTAAATCTTCGTCGCTATCCAACCATTACGGTGCCTCTTCATCTTCATCTTCGTACTACCTGAACTACTGTCTAGGCTGTTGCTTCATCTGATTTATCATCATCTGATTCTGTCCGAATCCTTACCAATGATTACCTTGCATAAATCCTAAAGTATCTTAATTTATATTATTAGCGTTGAAAACATTATTATTAGGTTATTCCGTTTGAGATGGCATAAATTACTCAAATTAGCGCTGCTATTAAATGGCATTATTATTGTTATTTGCTCCATCTTATCTATTTTAATATGGAAGTGAATTGTTGCCATACGTTTATTCTAATTATTATAATTACTATTTTTCTTTCTAATCTTCTTGTTCTTATGACAATTGTTGAGGAACATAAGAAATGATTTGATTTTTATGATTTTTATTATTTTTATTATAGTTATTTCCTTATTTGTAATTATTATCACTTTATTATTTCGGTCTATTATTGTTATTACTATTGTTGTTGCTATTATTGTTGGTATAATTGTTATTCTAATACTTTTTATTATTGTTATTATTGTAATTATTATTACTATTAGATTTATTAAATGAATTGCTATTTTATCTAATATGATTATTGCCATAATTATTGTTGTTATTGCCTTTATTTTGGTTGTTCTACTAGTTTTTATAAGACTGCTGCTATTATTAAGGATATTACTGATTCTATTACTAATGACTATACCCCCCTTGTCTGGGATCTTTGTAGCCCCTTTAATTATTATAGTTTTAGTTTTAGTTTTAGTTTTAGCTACTTTTGTAATTTCTATTCTGATTATTCCTATTATAATTATTATCATCATCACCATCATCATGGCCATAATCAGAGTCCCCTCTGTTATAATTTTAGTTGTTTTTATATTATTGTTAATTCCAATTGTAATTGTTATTGCCCCCTTTTCCTCCATAACCTCCTCCTACTTATCTATTGTCAGACATATGTATGATTCAATATTATTTATTTTCGAATTTTAATAAACTTTAAGACTATTTTAATGTATTTATTAATTTAATAATCAAAATTAGTAATTGAATGGACTATCAATATTTATAAAATAATAATTAAGTATGTGTTATTACAAGACTCATTTCTTTTTTTTTTACTTAATGTAAGAACTTAAAAAAAAGAATTACGATATTTATTAATATACCTAAAAATATAAAATCCCTTTGGTTATTATACATTAATTAATAATAGTTTTACTAAAATATATATTCATCTATTTAATATTTTTATGTATGCCATTTAGCATTCCCCGTAAAGTTCATAAAAATTAAATAGGGGTATTGTAATTAAAAACTATCAATGAACTTTATATAATTTACACAATAATTATTAGAAATTATAATCGAATATATTAAAATTAAAAGAATTTATATTTAATAAAATTTTATATATAAAATAATATTAATTAGTTTTCTTATTATAATATATTTTAAATTAAAATTGGTTTAGGTGTTTTTTTAATTAAAATAGTTGGAAATTGACGAATGAATTAAATTATACTCTTATTTAAAACATATAATTCAGAAACTTTTATTTAAAGGATCTCTATATTCGTCTCTCAACCTCACTTCCGCTTAATTTGAAGAATTTTACAACTTCAATATAGTTTGTAAATCTAAAGGACGCTATTGTTAAAGATTAAAAATGATAATAAAAAAATAATAATATTAAATTGTTTTTTACTAAAGGGAAACTCCTTTTATTTTTCTCTGCAAATGTCCGTAAAACAAAGTAGTATTTGGCATATTCTTAACTTTTTACTTGCAATTTGTAATCGATAAAATCCAAAAATACTCTTTCAAACTCATTCAGTTATTTTGTAGAATAGCCATCAAAAGCCTAAGCGAAATTATCGTTTTCAAAACTCTAATCATCCCAAATCTTGCTTCCTAAAATTAGAGCCGTCATCAAAATTCTCCTCCAATTTCTTCCTGTAAGTCCTTACATAGAACTAAAAGCAAAAATATTAGACTGGTTGATCATTTTTTTAAATTACAAAAAAAGAAATTATATAATTTAAACCTTATTAGAAGTCGTTCTATGTAAACCAAAGATATTATAACAACTTCCTTCTCCATTTTCGAAGCTATAACTATGTTTTTACAAAAGTTTTGAATTAATTATTTAGAGGGCATTAGCACAAAAAGGGGATCGTCCTAGTTTTCATTATAGGTCTTTTCGAACAGAATTCTATTTTTTGAAGCGCCAGTTTATGAGATTTATCTTTAACAACAGTGGCTTTGAAATCAAAAATAAATTAAAATTTTTTTTTTTTTTTTAATCATTTATATTATATTATATTCTGTCAAATTTACAATATTGACTTATCATTGAAAAATTAAGGCTCGATTCTTGCAACGACACCACTGATTGTTCTGCATTTAAATATTCCTTCTGAATTTTTGATTTATTATTATTAGTATATTATTGACGATAAGACTAGTTTGCTTCATTTCCCTCCATATCATCATTGCATTGTTGATAAGAAATATCATCTAAATCTTAATCCAGTTGAGGATCGTACTCATATTAGTCATTATCATCTTCAATTTGATTTTCTTATACTAAAAAATCATTATTAGATTCATTTTAAACGCAATATTATGGATATTATTCATCATATTCTTCTTCTTCTTCCTCCTCCTCTTCTTAATTGCTTAAATCATATTAATTTTTGAGCTACTATTAACTATCTTAGTTCTCTTCATCTGAAAGTTCCATATCAAAGTTTAAGGCATCTAATATTTATATGTAAAATATTTATAAGCAATAGTTTATAATCATATACCAATTAAATTACCTTTTGCGCTCAATCTGTTCGCCAAACTCTGATTCCCAGATTATGTAAAATGTTTAAAATTTTTATTACTTTGTAACTATTCATGGGAAGAACCCGAGGTACTTTTCTAAATTTTCATACTTGTTTTGCTTTACTTTTGAATCTACTATACTTCATTCCTGATAGAGGTATTGTTTTTTTTATTATTGTGCTAGCTTTTCACCTATTTATTTTATCCTTCATCTTCTTCGTCGTCGTTATCTGACATGACTTCTTCTAATTCATCACACAGGTTTGAATTGCTACCATTTTCAATTTAACTTTTATTGTATATTTCTGATTCTGACCCCGCTTATTATTTTTAAGATTTATTATTCGGTTGATTCTGCTTCTACTATTGTTCCTCGTTCATTAAAAATAGCGATTCTCTCAAAATGTCTTAAATCTGGCTTTAGTTCTTAGCGAGTTGGCTTTTAAAAAAGTCTTTATTGTTTCTCTACATCAATTTGCTAATATCTCCTTCTCCTTCCTGACGTCTATATTCAATGATTGTGGGTTCATCAACTGGATTGGATAACTTTTTTTAATTATAAAAAAGACGTAAATAAATATTTTATTATTTTCTATATTGTAATGTATAATCACCTGACTTTATTATTGCGCATTACTATTTGAGAGCCATGAATTGTCCCCAAACTATCGGTTGCTTCCAGAAGAATCCTTTCTTATTCCGACAATTTTATTTGTTTCTTTTGAGCTTTCTTGAGTAGTGCCTGTAGCTTTCGAGGGTGTTTCATTTTCATTTTCCTCTTTGATGTCAGCCAATTGACTTTATGTTATGAAATTAGATCGATTCGGAATTGATGGCAATGCTTGCTATGAAAAATGCTTAATGTGCTATAGAATGGCTGAGGCCAAACAGAAACATATTTCTTCGATGTCAAGATTGATTAGAGTGGAAGTTAATTTTCCAGAATCATACGACAAATAGAGGTTTTTAATTTTTTCCATTTCTAAATTAATATTTTTTACATCAAACTTTTTCGTTTCTTCGCTGCTTTTTAACATTTACTAGTGAATATTTAAAAGAATTCTATTTTCTCTTATCCTTGTTTCTATTTAATTCTCTGAATTCAGTTCTGGAATCAAGATTATATCGTCCTTCGCTTTTTTTTCTATTTTTAAACCATTTTCTTTATTATTTTTATTTTACAAATTCTTATTTCCTACTTTACTTTTAATTTCAACTTTCTCTTTTTTCATTTGTTCATTATTCTTACCTTCAGGCTTTGCCTACTTAGTTTCTGTGCTTTTTCTATTATTAGTGTTTCCATTAAATTTATTAGATTTTAATTATTTTTTATCTTATGAATGTTAGTTTTTGTTAGAATTAGACGCATAAGAAACTACAAGTCCAGAGTCCATAAATTCATTTGCATTAGACTATTTATTTTAATTACTTTTTTCCTTATTTTTGTTATAATCGTAGTCTTTATCAATTTCAATAACACTGTCATCACCATTTTTCTCTACATTTTCATCATTATTATCTTCATAATTTTATAATTATTTTAATCTTTTTAGCCAATAAATTTATATTTTTATTTTAATCTATCTCTTAGCTTTTTAACTGTGAAGGATTATAATTATAAAAGTTGTCAGAGGTTCTTTGATACTAATTAATAATATTATTGAGTGTTTGACTAAAATTTAAATTATTTTGATCATCAATTATATCATCTTCTTCTTCAACACCTTCTTGATCTTCTTAGTCATAGAAATAGTCAACTCCAATTTCTTTTAATTGCATTTATAAATCCTTATTTAGAGGGAATTCATTATAATAATCTTCATCCTAATATTATTGGTTCTCATTCTCATACTGTTCAAAATCATTTTCATACTACTCACTGTAGTTGGACTAATATTCATTATTATATGATTTTTTAGATGAAGCTGATTCTGGCTATATTGATTGCTTGCAATCAGATTTGTAGTAGCTATTAAACTCATTTTCTAAGTCATTTTAATATAATTCCAAATCAGAGAATTCACTGTACTATATGGATTTGGCTTTGCTTAATTATTATTATTACTATTATTTTTAAGTTTAATTGAGTCCGGTATTTTTTTTGAAGGATTGTTGTTATAAATTTTTTCCTATGGTCGAATTTAAAGGTTATCTTTACTAGGTTTACTTATTCTGGCTTTTTTTAATTGTCCTGTAGTTTACATATTTGTTATTGGTCCACCACTATAAGTTTTAGCCGATATAGGACGATTTTTGTATTGATTTTTCGTTAAGTTATTTTCTATATTGCTTTTGTAGGAATTAGATCGCACATTTTTCTAAAAATCAAAATCATACTATTTGCTTTTTGAAAATATAAATAGTTAAAATATTAATTTTTACTGGAACAGCTGTTGAAACTAATTTATTAGAATTTCCTTAAGTGTATCCTTATCTAATTGTTTTTGGGTATGGTTAACTAATCATACTACTTTCTTATTGTGTGTATTAACTAAATTCAGACATTCCCTATATTTACTCGCCAATGTATTCTACTAAATTGAAAAGCTTTGTTTTATGCCCAGGTAGTACCTTTATATCTTCAAATAACTGATTCAACTCTTGATTCGTTAAATAAGTAAATTTGTATATATTATATCCAAATCCTCTTGAAATAAGATGTTTGGCGTACTGTTAAAGGCTTTACTAAATCCAAAAATAAAAAAATCACTTATCATTTAAAAATAATAAAAAATTATTGGAGTATTTTTACAATTTTAAGTAATCTGTAAAGAGGAATTTAATTTAAATCGTCCTTTTCAAAATCATAATAATCTCCTAAGCAATTAGAACGACTGGACTGGGCTGAATTAATAGTTCTTGCAGGAGTTTTTACTGATTTCTCAATTTAATTTACCTTTGGCGATTTTTTTGCCATTGTAGATTTTACATTTGTTATTTTTTTTAAATGCTTTAATCTTTACTATTCTTCCCACTTTTTCATATTGAAGGGTTTTAATATTATTTTTTTTATTTAAATAACTATATTTTTGTTACTTTTTAATTTTTTATTGTTAATTCAACCAATGGTTTTATAAACTAATTGATTCATATGTTGTTTAAAAATTTTCATATTCCTGTATTTAATAATTTAAAGTTTAGATATTCCAAAATGTTAATAAAACAATCAAAATAAACGGACCTATGTTTTAAAGGCTACAAGTAAAATCTACTTATTCTAAATATAAATATTATCTAATTTATAATTAAAAATAAATTTAAAAATAATTTTTTAATATCAGATTTGTTCTCTTTTATTATTTTATAACTATTAATTTTAATAAGAAATAAATATTTTTAATAATCTAATGTTAGTGGCAGCTGAAATACACTTAAATTGCATACTTATTATAAACGATGTACATAAAATAAATGATTATGAAATTTTTAAAAGATATAAATTAACTATTCATATAAAATAAGCAAATAATTATTATCAAAATTGGTAGAAAAAACCATTAAAAGATACTTATAATATTATTTAATATAAAAGAGGGAAATAATAATATTTTAAAATGTTTTAGCACACATTTATTCATTTTATTACAGTATTGGGTATATTTATAATTAATAGCTCAATCTATTTAAATTGAATTAATACAAAATTTTATTAAAGTAATATTCAATTAGCATAGAAAAATAATTTATTGTGATAATAAAATATTTAAATTAGAATAATAAAAAAAACTAATCTAAATAATAATATTGAAAAAATGCTTTAAGATAAAAAAAATACTAAATAACAGCCTAATATAATCTAGTATATAAAGCATAAAACGTTTTAAACATTTTAAGAAATAGTATAATTTAATATTATTTCTCCCATTCAGCTATAAATTCTTTTCTTTATAGAGAGTGTGTAATTTTTATATTATCCTTTAAAAAATTCATACGAGTAATCTAAATCTACTGTTCTAGATTTTATTTTTAAAGTATTAATAATTATACTATAATTTTATATAAATAAGTTTATTATCATTAATTTTTAATCAATTTATAATTAGATAATAAAGTACTTTTAAGTAAATAGTATTATATATGATGGAAATTAATTGATAAATTCTGTGATATTGTATACAGCATTTGGAATTACCTTGCTACCATTCTTTCTATTTATATTAATAATTGTGAAATTCATAAAAATGGAGAAAAAAAAGTAGAAAGGTCTGGCTCCAGTACTAGAAAATATTTTTTTTATTTAAATTATAAAATATGTATTTAATCATTTTTTTTTCAGATTTATCAAAATATAGTTAAACTCTTGGCTTTATATTGTGCTTTAATTTATACTGCTCTAACATTTCCTATTTTTAATATATTTATTTCCAATATAATTTGTATGAATAGCTCTTCAGCTTTTGAAGGAATAACCTGCTTTTCAGGAATTCACATATTTCATTTTATTATTTCTATTATAGGATTTATAATGTTCTTTTTCTAAGTAATATTAGTTTCATTCCTTTATACCAACCAAAATCCATTTACAAAAGTAATTGAACATTATATTTTAAAATAATAGCAAATAATTTATTTATTTTATAGATCACAATAGCAGGACCACATTAAAAAATTATTTTATTTAAGTCTATATGTAAAATACTGATTTGTGCTTTTTTTTCAATAGATTATGAGAATAATCATAGATCTTATTTTACAGTAATATTTTTATATTTTGGGGAATGATATTAATAATGAGGTAAATCTAATTAAAACTAAAATATTCTAATTATATATTATTTATTTTTAGATATAAAAACATTTCTTATTATAATAAAACCATATAATTCTTCATACACCTAATGGAAACCTTTATATTTGTTTGTTTGTTTTGCCTCATATTATCACTAATAGTAAATAGACCGAATGTTATTTCGGACAAAGAATTCATTTATATGATTGCTTTTTGTGTTCCTTTAGGAATTTATTTATTTCATCGCATTATAATTTATAGAAATGAATGGTATTTATTTTAAAATAATAGTTAGTTTAAAAAAAGTGAAGAAATAGAGAAATTTTTCATTATTTTGATATCTCTTATAGAAAATAATTAATAAAAAATGAATAGGCATAGTTAGAAGGATATATAAGATTACACAATTTGTAATGCTCTAAAGAGATTACCAATTGTCCTTGCAAACTAATCTTGAATTATTAAAGTTAAAACTAGATAAATGCAAGTGAATTTAACAATGCTGAAAATTAATTTTTATTATAAAACCAAAGCGAAAGTTAAATAGATTTAGAGATAAGTGCTTAATAATCTGTATCAAAAAGTCATTAATTCTAATAAAAAAACTTAAATACTTCGTAGTAGTAATTAAAAATTATAGAAAATGAAGAATAAAATTAAAGCTACTAAACCCTATGGTAAATGTTATTTTAAATTCATTGAAATCTTTATTAAATCATATATAAAGAACATATTTAGTTTTATTTGTTATATATTACAGGTACTAATATTTAATTTATGAACTTGAAAAAATAGAAGAAAATTACAAATAATCAAAAATTCATTTACTGAATTCCTTCATTTTGTGTGAAAAACTAAACAATATTTATAGAGCTTTAAAAGAGATAATGTTGTCAGAAATAGTTAAACCTAAGTTTTATGAATAGTTTTCTGCTCTATAACAATAAACTTCGATTCAAAATATTATTAAAACACAAGATCTGAGAAATGATTAAAACAATGATTTAAATTTAAATAATATCGTTAATTTTGAAAACTTATTTGTATAATTTATGATAGCTATAGATCAGTCAGTAATTTTCCACGTAGACTTTTGGTAGGAACTTTTAGATAAATTACCTAATTTATAAAAATTGCAAGTTTTAGGAAGAGAAATTACTTTGTCTATAGAAAAAGTAAAATAAACTTTTAAAGACCTTCAAGAAATAAATGAAAATAATATAAGATCTATGTATAGCTATGCCTATTATTTAAAAAATGTGTTAAATGATGACTCAGAAGTAATATAGATTTTTTATTTTTTATTAAAGAAAATGACTCTAAATTATTAAAAATAAACATTAGTCTCAGAAAATATTTGACAAAATAGAATACGTTGAAAAATCATAAGTGGCCAACAGAGATTTTAACGAAAACTATTAATTGAATAAAATGGGAGAAAACTCAGGATGTGGCATCATTTAAATGAGCGCAAATACATCCAACCTATACCACGTTACGAATTTAAATCATGACATTAATAGATTATTTTAGTATAAAAAAGATGAAATATTGAATTATAATGTGAATTCAAAACTGATGATAAAAAGTCTTGCTGGTATTCATGACTAACTTGTAAATAACTTTATTAATACTTCTCAGCCATAGATTGTTGGCAAAGAAACAATTGTATATCCTGTCAACTTCGACGGTTATATAGTTCCATGTAAACTATTGATTAAAATTTTGCCTAACCTTGATAATGGAGTAATATTTATTTCTAAATATTCATTAGTTATAATTCAATTATTATAAATTTGCAAATACAGCTATAGTTTATTGGGTTTTTGAAAGAAACAGATTCATTCTATGTTTTTCCTTACTAATATATGACTGGAATAGGAGAAATAGAACATATATTAATTAAAAACTAAGATGGCAATATAGAAGGAATATCATAGTCAGTTTGGGAAAGGTTTGGAATCCATAGCTTATTGACAAATAACAATAGCACAATGAGTTTAAGTTTAACTATTGATTTAATCTGCCCGGAGTTTAATACGAAATAAGTAAATTAGTATTTTAAATTTATTAGTATATTTAATTTTACAATTCATATAAAGGTTTAAGAAAACTTTAAACAATAAAAAGAGGTTACATTAGAAATAAATACTCATATAATTGGTCAGTAATTCATGATATAATAAGAATTAGAAAATATACAATAGGAAAAAAAACAATAGTATACTTAATAAGATAGTTCAGAAAAATACAAGAAGAAATTGAAAAGCCTTATTAGGAAGAGGAAGTGGAGGAGGAGCTGGAAGAGGAAGAAGTTGGAAAAAAAAATGAAGTAAAAGTAAATAGTAAATAAGAAAAAATGAAATAGAAAGAAGAAGAAGAAGAAGATGATGAAAATATATCTGATCATGAACGTATGCTTTACTATATATTCCTTAATTTAACTTTATTTAATTTTACAAATGTAAATCTTAGTTGGAATGAGCAATTATCAGTAACTTAATTTTAGGAAATCATTCATTAAAATTAGACATATTTAGCAATTTAAAAGACATGGTATTTCATATGACGTTTATAAATTCACTGAAGTAATTGAAAAAGCAGCAGCATATGTAGGAAGTGATAAATATATGCTAATAAATAATTCTTTAGATTTAAATAATGATTCTCATGATACTTCGCAAAATAAATAGAAAGCTAATGTTGATGATGATTTATATGAAGAAATAGGGCTTGAAAATGAGTATAAAGAAAATAGTTCTGTAGTAGATAAGGAAGGCAATAAAATAAAAATTTTAAATGAAATAAGGCAGTAACTTCAAGAAAAAACAGTTCCAAAAATGATATTATTTTTAGTAATTATTTTAAAATTATTCAGTATAATTAGTAATATTAATTTATAAACACAATTAAATTTATAGAAACGAGTTATGTATGGTATTCTGCTGGCTGTATTAGCTATATGTAGTGTTAACTTATATTTCAATTTGAATTATATTAATGAATTTGATGAAGGGATATCAACTGTTAAAGTTCTATATAGTAGAAATGAAGTAAGAATTTCAGATATTTTAAAAATTCTTAAGAATAATATTATATTTTACTTCATAGATATTAACCTCTTTAAATACTGAGATTTTTAGAGTTTATGTTTTAGCGAATAATTATAACGCAACGTATCCAAATGTGTCCGACTAAATGTAAGAATATGGAGTCCAGTTGAAAAGTAAAATAGCTAAGGATATAAAATTGTTGAAAAAATATCATTAAGATGTTTAGTATCATATGATTAAAATTAAGAATAACTTTAATTAAAAAATTAAAGAAATAAATGTCAGAGTGAAAGACTGGCTATAAGATGGATAAATACAAGAAACACAATTAACTTTTAACTAAGCAATGGAAAAATATATCAGTTATGCATCAAGTATATCTTAGATATAAAAAATAGAAAGTTTTAATGTTGATTTAAATAATTAAAGCTCCATAACTAATGAATCGCGATATATATATTATAATCGATAAAATGGAATGTATTCATTAAGAGACGGGGGATAGGATATGGTTAATTCATTTTACAATTTATTTATTGAAGAATTCAAAAAGTACAAATTAAATATTCTAATTTTAGCAATTATTGGTTGTACAATTATACTACTATCGTCTTTTATTCTTATTCCTATTATTCTTAGAATATATAAAGTAAATTTATATGTTTTAAATAATTTTTAACTAAAATAATATATTAAAATCATATTTTTTAGACTAATACTAAAGTAATTACTCTGTTTTCACTAATACCCATTGACTAGATTAGAGATTTATGTCTTTATATAGAAGATTATAGAATAGAGTTTTTGGAAATTTAAGATAATTTTTCATAGGAGCTTAAAAAGAAAAAATAATAAAAAGAGGCTAAATAAACTGAATAGTCAAATAATCACAATAATAACCAAAACATTCAACAATTCGAAAATAATTACATAGATGATAACTTAAAAGACCAAAAAAATAATAATTCTTATAAATAAGAAGATAAAGATCTATTTAAATAATAGTCTATAAATAGTAAAAATGGAAATAAAAATGGCAGAGTAAAAAAATAAAAAAATAAAACCAAAACCAAAAATTGGATGAAGAAGAAGAGGATCAAGCCTAAATAAGAATATAAAAATTATTAAGCACAGTAGATTCTAAAATCACTATCACAATTATTCAGTTTATGATTTTTTTAATTATATTCTTATCCATTTTTATTGGAGACTATACATACTAAAGAATAAAATATGATTATAACATTGAAGTGTTTAAGCACAATAAATTTATAGATAAAAGAGATGGAATAATTATAAATCGATATTTATTTACAATGAACTATATATTATTGAAAGAAGATAGAGATGATGTTATAATAAATAATTTACAGAAATAAATATTTGATATTGATAAAGACTTAGATTTAAATATTTATTTTTATAAACTCCCCCCAAAATTTAATAATTATAAAAGTAGATATATATAAATAAATGATAAAAAGCTATGTAAGTATGCTTTTGAAAGTACTTCTTAAACTTTAGTGAACTAGTGTCTATAACTAAATAACTAAATGTTAAGAAATGGGTAAATATAGTAGAATATATATAAATAAATTATATTATTAATTTTATATTGATCAATAGCCTTAAATAAGCCTTTATAAGTCTAAATGAATAAGGAAGAGATATAATTTAAATGTATAATGAAAAGACAGCAAGCATAATAAATGATTAAAATGAAATCAAGAAGAATAAAATATTATTTTTAAATTATTACATTTTATAAAATATGCAAAATATGATAGATTTTATTATAAGAGGAAATGATATATTGATAAAAGAATTTATAGAAGCCTTTGATAGTTATTTTTCTGAATAAAAATTAATAGAGCAACTTAAATATGTAGGAATAGTTTTACTATTTTTAATACTTTTCATTACTTTTTGGATTCCATTTTTATATTAGCTTAATAAAAAAATATGGATAACGAAAGGAATATTGGGTAATAAAAAATAGTATATTTTGAATATTATTAAATTTTACTTAAATTATGTTAATAGGTATGATTCCCCTTGATATAATATTAAATAATAATAATCTTTTAGAATCATTTATGAATGGATAAATTTTAAAATCTGTTAACTGAACATCAATAAATATTACATATAACTTATAAATATATCTATATAAATTTTTCATTTATCTATTTAATTATTATAAAGATAATAGCTATCATAAATTAAATATTTTTTTTTTCACCATATTAAAGAATATGTACATTAACAAACTATATTATAAATCTAATATTAAATGATACAATAATTTTTATAAATCAATATTATATAATTTTATATATTGTTTATAGTTCCATAAAGCTAGTTATATATTTTATAAATATCTAGCCTTTAAATATAAACGAGAAAATAAAGAAATTTATTAATAATTAATAAATCTCATAACTAATCAAAAATAATCACATTTAATAAAAACATTTACCGTGTATATGTATATTAATATATATATAGTGAAACTATAAAAAAAAATTATTTTAAATAATATTTAAAATTAATGTTAATTTTAATTATCCATATAATAATATTAATTATAACTTTTTATATTTTATAATTTATATTATATTCATTTATTTATAAAATACATAAATAATTATATTTAATTAAAAAATAAGCAATAATATTTAAATTTAAATTTATTAAATTAAAATTAAGCAATATCATGACTTAAGATAAAAATGATTTAATTTATATTCCATAATATATGTTTATCGCATTACAAACACTTAATTACCATATCAATAATATACTTCTTATATAATAACATTTTCATACAAATTTTTATCAACTTTAAGATCAAATTAATAATACAGATATTTAAAATTATTTTGATTTATTTTTTAAGTTCTCTTATTTAATATTTTATCATTAATTTTGATTAATGAGTATTCTTATCAAATATTTTTGCTAAATATTAAAAATCATCACTAATTAATATATATATTGATTATTATATAGTAATTGAAATTAAATAAAGAGGAATAAATTATAAAATTTGCATGCAAAAAAAATATTTGAAAGCAAAAAATAAATAAATATCATAAAAAGAAAAAATATAAAATAATATTTTTTTTAAATAAATTATTTATAAATAAATAAACTTTTTCAATTATGATTCGATTATTGTTTTAAATTAACTTTAAGCTAAATAATGGTTTTAAAATTATCAATTTGATAGTATTTTATTTATATATATTTATATTATGTTTCTATAAAATGAATTACTATATGATATGATTTTCAATTAATATTATTTATAGTTTAATAAAAATTAATACTTTATATTTATTAAATTCAATATTATTATCTAAATAATATATTTACTGATTTAAATATATAAAAATCGTATAATTTTAAATAATATATATTTAGATTTGCAATAGCATAACTTAATTATATAATGTAATTTTTAATTTTAAATTTTTTAAAATTTGTAATTTTTTTTATGTTTTTCCTATATATGAACTAATATTGATAATAATTCATTTATCTTAATTATTAATAATAATTATATTATTCTGGATATAATCTATATATTATTATGGTTATTTCCAAAAATTATAATAATATATTTATTTACATATTACAAATGAAAATACATAATAATAATTAATTATAAAGGAATATAAAATCAATTACATAAAACATAACTAAAATAAAAATAAAAATTTACATAAAAACATTTATCAAGGGAAAAAATGTAATAATACACTAACGAAAAATAATCTTTTGATAAGATTATAGAAAAATATAAATAATATGTATTCAAAGTTTTCTATGAAATAGTATAAGAAAGGCTAATTACTGTTAATCTGATTAAGATTTTCTTTATTTTCGAATCATTATAATATTTATATTTTCTATACATAAATCTTACAATGTTTCAAAGTCAAATTACCTAGACATATTTTATGATGTAAAAATAAAATTTAAATATAACTTTATATAAGTTATTTTTTATTTTATAAATTACTTTTAGTATATAACTATATATTAATTTGTATTATTTTTTGAAGATCATTAAGTACTTCTAAGTTAATAGCGCTCTATAAGAAGGAAACTAAGCAGTTAACTCTTCCATTCTCTATATTATATTTGCTATTACAGTTATTACATTTTCCTTCTTTGTAGCTTTAATGTTATAGTATTATTAGATGGAAAAAAGAAAATAAAAATCTCTGTCTAATGTAAATGATTAATAAATATTATATAAAATTTTACTACTAAAAGATTATTAATTATATAGGTATATTAATACTTCATTAAAGTTTTGTGTATTTATTGCACAATTATAACTACTATGTTTACATTTCCATTTATGAATGTTTACGTATCATTTATAATATGCATGAATGATGCACCCATGTTTAAAGATGTATAATGTTTTTAAGGAGTTCATATTTTAGATTTTTGTATAGCTTCCATAGGATTTGCCCTTGCAAGCATTTAAGTTTTTTCATATCAACACTATTGATAAATTTTAATCCCTTTTCTAAGGTAAAGTATCAAAATTATAAAATTTAAATTAAATTAAAATCATACTAAATTTAATAAAAGGTGGCTTTTGCTGGTCCAGATTCATTAATTCTAAGAATTAAATCTCTTCAAAAATTAATAATATGCATTTATTCTACTATTGACTATGAGGGGAAATCATGGAAATACTTTTTAATTTTGATGACGCTGTATTATGCTTTAATTCTTATCATGAGGTAAATAAATATCTTAAATTTATTAATAAATGATAAATTCAAAAATTAAAAACTTTGGGATCTTCATATATAATATTATCTAAAATATTAAAAATTTACTATTTTAGAAAGAGAATGAATTAATAAAACTATTTCAATTGAAGTATTGAAATAAAATTAATTTAATTTGTATTATTTTACAATTTAGGTTTAAAACGATATCATACTATAATATTAGTCTGACAACCTTCATTATAAGGTTGGAGTGTCTGGTTTTTATGTCAACATTCTGTGTTGTGCTTCAAACTTTAGCTGAAGAATCTGGATAAATTAGTAACAAAGAGCTAATCTATCTTATACTAACTCTTCCTTTAGTAACCCATATATTTGGCTATATTATGAAGTGGAGAAATGAATGGTATCTTCAATAAAACGTGGAAAACCTTAAAAAGCCATAAGAAATAGAAAAATATATTATAATTTTACTAAATTTAATAGAAAACTCTCATAGCATCTATGGATAAATATACCTTGAAGGACATATCAGACTGCATTCTCTTTATTGCAAAAATGTATAAATAGGCTGTCCATGTAAACAAATCATAGAGTAAAGATCGTAATTATTATAATAAAGATAAAAGGACAAAGATTAAAAAAATACTGAAAAAAGCTAAAGTAGACACTTGTAAAATGAATTGAATTAAGAAGATATGAAAAATGATGACTATTAAAATGAAAGTTAATTTTAAGAAAATTAAGGGTTGATTAATGTAAGTTAATACTATAGTGATGATGATTAGGAATAAATGATGTTTTATTGGTATGGATTTCTAATAAAATAATAATTTAACCCATTTGAATATTTACTAATTATTTTTCAATAGGTATTAATTTTTAAAAAAAGAGATCGAAATAACTTTAGAAACCTAATAATCTGCAAAAATATATTTATTAAATGCCTACATATTGAAGGAAAGACTAAACAATATTTATAGAGCATTGAAAGATATTATGCTTGCTGAATAGTGTAAGCTAAAACTATATGAATAATTTGCCATTTAATAGTCATAAAACGCCATTGAACTGATGGTTATATCTCAAAATTAAGAAACAGATCTTAGCAATAAAATGGATGTTGATATATGTGTAACTTTTGAAATCATATTTATTCAGTTTATCAATTCAATAAATAAATCAGTTGAACTTAATATTGATTATTGGTAAGAACTTGTTGATAGAAATCCTGATGTTGCAAAATTAGAAATATTAGGGATGAAAATCACTAACTCCTTAGAAGATGTGCAAGATTTATTTAAAAAAATATAAGACATCAACGATACTCATATTAGATCAATGAATATATATGGATAATTTATGAGATCTGTTCTAAATGATGTTATCTAGGTAATCTAAATAAATATTTTTTTATGTAAATAAAATAAATATAAATACAATTTGCTTTATTTATTAGTCAGAGAAGATTTTCGAAAAAATATAATTCATAGAGAATTCTTAGTTGGCCAACCGAGATTATATAGAAAACAAATAAACGAATAAATTTGGAGAAAATTCTGAATGCGCCATCATATAAATAAGTGCAAATTTATCTGATAAATACAATATTACCAATGTTAACTACGATGTTTCTAGAATTCTATAATTTAAAAAAGAAGATCTGTTGAATAAAAATATAAATTTTAAAATTATGCCCTCTTCAATAGCTATGATTCATGATCAATTGGTTGAAAATTTTATAAATACATCAGTTCCAAGAATTTTAGGAAAAGAAACTACTGTTTTCCCATTGAATGAAGATGGATTTATAGTTCCAAGCGATTTACTTATTAAGGTGCTTCCTAATCTTAATTTTGGGGTAATATATATCATTTATTAATTTAATTAAAAAATATAAAATTATTTATATATTAAATTAATTAATAGTTATAATTCGTGGGTTTTCTGAAAGAAACATAACCCTATTATGTGAACCCCTATAGTTTTATAATATCAAAAGAATTGGAACATATTTTAATTTACAGAGAAGGCAGTTTAAAAAATATAGAAGGAATAACATTTTCTATTTTTGAAAGATTTGGTATTCATCCTATTTTAACAAATGGAAATAGCACTATGAGCAAAGAATTAACAATTGATATGATATGTCCGGATTTTTCAGATCCAATTGTAAAAAATTACTATATTTATTAAAGTTTAAAATAAGTTTTATTTTTATTATAGGTATAAAAATAATTAAAAGAGGGTAAGGAAGCTGAAATTATAATAGACACTCGCTTCTTATAAAAATAATATTTAATTTCCCTTGATAATGATAAAGCTTATAAATTATAAGAATAAATACAAAATTAAAGTATTGGTTTATAATTCTTTTATTAGTAAGTAAATTAAAGTTAGACATATGATGAAAATAATTGTTAAGATGAATAAGAATAATTACTCCAATAGAAGAAATCCACCTAAAATAAATCTTCTAAAGGTAGCGCTATAATTTTATTTTACAGTATTATTATTAAAATATACATTATATTAATTTTCTTTTTATAAATATACTTCCTATATTATGAATCATTAAATTATTATTTTTAAAAGGTCTCGGATCTAGCTATAATTTAAACTACTCTAAAGCTAATATAAAGGTTAAAATGATATAACAATTTAATAGAAATGGAGTAAAAGTAAATGCAATTAAGTTTACAGAGATTTTTTAAGATTAAAAATCCAAAAAAAGTAATGAAGAAAATATGATATCTGGTGAAGATAATTTTAATAAATGATAGATACTGAATTAAAATATTAATAAATGCTTGAAATGCAATAATATTAATAGTCAAATGATTAGGAGAACTAAGAAAACTAAAAATTAACAGAAAAATCAGTAGTAAATTAAGATTAAGAATCTAATGATTTGAAAAATTTGAAAGAAATGATTAAGTTAATATAATAAAAAACTGTCCCAAAAAGCATCTAATATTTAGTAACAAACAACAAAATTTAATTTATTTTATCTATCAATTTGTTAACCATTTTTAATAAATAATAGAGAAAGATAATGTGCATCTTACTAACTATACTGATAAGTTTAGTAAGTACAAGCTTTTATTTTCATTTATTATAAGTTGAAGCTGTAAATTAAGGATTGTTAATGATAAACTATGCTTATACAAGACATAGTGTAACTAAATTTTTAATATATGTTGTCCTTATTTATTTTTTATATTAAATAATAGATTATGGCAGATATAAATACTGAGTTAATAAGATTAAACACACTTTCTAATTTTTACAATGCTTCATATCCATACCAAACGAAAGAAATGGAAGAGGAAGGAAGGATATTAAGAGGCAGACTAGATTATAATATTAAACTACTTAAAAAAACTCATTAGTTCATACAGACAGAGTCTATTAGTGTAAATAATAAATTTGGGAAAAAAATTAATCCTATAGTAATAAATGTAAAAGAAATATTAAGAAATGGAGAGTTCATAGTTTATGACTTGACTTTTAACTAAGCGCTGGAGAAATATATGAGTTATACTTCCACAATAGCTGAAATTTAAAATATTGAAGTTTTCAATGATTAACAAAATACAGATAGTTAAATTAATGAGTAAACTATTTATTTTTATTATAATAAAGAAAATGGATTGTTTGCAATCAAATTGGGAAGTGAAAAAATGGCTCAATAATATTATGACATTTTCTTGCAATTATTTGATGAATATAAAGTTAAGATCCTTACCATTACTATTTTAGGATGTATAATAGTATTTTTTGCCTAGTTAATCCTTATCCCGATAGTTTTGAAGATATTTTAGGTATATATTTTACTCAAATTATAAAACTAAGTATTCTTTCTTATAATTTTTAATTTTTTCTAAAGACTAATACCTAAGTTCTTACTCTGTTCTCACTAATCCCTATATATTAAGTTAGTGAACTTCTTGTTTCAGTTGAAAATTATAGAAGAGAAGTTTTAGATATTTAAGATAATTTTTTAAAGGAGGTATAGGAACAATAAAAAAAGAGATAAATTAAATTAGAAAGAAAAAGTAAATAAAACAGTGTTCAATAATAAAAAAAATAAAGACAATAAAACAGTTAAAAATGAAGAGATAGGTACTAAAAAAATGGGAGAAATTGACAAACTAAAAATTTCTAAGCATAATAGAAATCAAGTATTAAAAAAAGAAGAAGAAGAAGAAATAGCTCAAATGAGAGCAGAAAAATTGATGAATACTGTGTCTTCAAGAAAGAAAAAGATATTTGTTTAATACTTGTTATTTTCTTTAATCTTCATGTCTATCTTTATTATTGATTTCATATATGAAACAATACAATTAGATAAGAATATATTGCTTTATGATCATAGATAATTACTTGATCAGAGAGCAAGCGTGGTTAAATATAGATATGTCTACACTATGGACTATATAATTACAGACGAATAAAGAGTACTAGATCAAGTAGAAGTAAATTAAAAAACTATATTTGATTTAGATAGTCTTCTTGAGATTAATTTTTACAAATCATTTCCTCCTATTTTTGATAAATATAAAGAAATTTATTTATAAATTAATACGATTAGTCTTTGCAAAAATGCATTTTAAGGTTAGCAATTATAATAGTGTCTTGATGTTAATTAAGAAATGCTTAGACTTGGGTATTTAATAATCAATTTATATATAAAGGTATTCATTGATTGTTCTTAACATTTTTTAGTTTGAAGTAAGCCATTATAGGATTTAATGAGTAAGGAAGAGATGTTCTAGTTCAATATATTAGAGAAGCTTATGCTGTATAAGATGTCAGATATTTTAGTAAATAAAATAAAATTAATTATTTATAACATCATGGATTAAAAAATATGGAATAAATGTTGGGATATATAGTTGTTTCAAATGAAAAATTAAGAGAAGAACTTTCTAGCACTACATTAGATTATAAAAAAGAATTAAATTCTGTTGAATAAGCCAAATTCTCATTAATTCTTATCATTATTATAATACTATTTATTTTAGTTTGGATTCCATATTTAAAAAGCTTAAATAAAAGAATATGGATGATCAAAGCAATTTTAAGTAATTATATTTGTTTTATTTTAAACATATTTTATATTAATGATATAAATTATATCCATAATTGTTTTTAAAATTAGCTATGATACCAATAGAAATTGTTATGTAGAATGATAACCTTAAAGAAGCCTTTATGAAAGGAGATATTATAAGAGCAGTACGTTGAAATCATAAATTTATATATACTATAAAAATAACAATAATTATGATTATAATTTTAAAATTATTCATGATTTCATATAAATTTAAAATTTTTATTATTTATTATAAATGCTTCTTTTATTTAAATAAAATCATTTTAAATTCATTTAATATTATTTAAATTATTTTTTTATGTAAAAAAAAATTTAAATCTATAAAATTAAAATTAATGATAAAAAAACTAATAAATAAAACAATAATCTATATAATAACTTGATTTTTTAGTTTTAAAATAATTTTATTATTTCATAAAATTAACATATTAGTTATAATTAATCAATATTTTATAAATAATTTTTAATTTCTAACCTATAGTATTCATATATTCTTTTATATCAGGTTGTTTTTTATTTATTAGAAATTAATTTAATAAATAAATTAAGTTAAGTTATTAGTTTCTTAGCTTTTTAATAATTACATTTAATACCCTTGAAAATTTATAGAAATAAATTATATTTTCACCTTATGATTGAACATTAGAATACTAAAATATTATTAAATATAAATATTTTTATCATGTTGGATTTTATAAATTAATAAAAGAATAATTTCTTTATTTATGCCTATTTTTTTTATATTGAATACATTCTATTTCGATAGGGATTTATAAATGAGCTAATATAAAATTAAAAAGATCCTTTTACTAGCTAAATTTTCAACAAAAATAATTTTTTATATTTTCTTGTGAAAATATTTTAAAATAATACCAAAATAATAATAATAAAAAATTAATTTGGAATTATATTGATTTAATGTGATAAACAAGATTTTATTAATGTAATTTTATGCCCTACTTTTTAGTTAGAGAATTATAAGAAATAAATTCTTGTAATTTTATGATATAAGAATGTCAATAAATAAAGACTATTAATATTGTAATGTATATAATTATATTAGATTTAGTTTGAATATAAATTAAATATGGTATTTTGGGCTATCAGGTTTAAACAGTGGAAATAATAATATGAGATACATGAAAAATAAGAAACCTAAAACTAATTTTAATGGGAAATTGTCACAACTTTAAATTACGTTCATAAATATAGATTTAATTTCAAGAAAAAACAGTTCCAAAAATGATATTATTTTTAGTAATTATTTTAAAATTATTCAGTATAATTAGTAATATGAATTTATAAACAAAATTAAATTTATAGAAACGAGTTATGTATGGTATTCTGCTGGGTGTATTAGCTATATGTAGTATTAAATTATATTTCAATTTGAATTATATTAATAAATTTGATGAAGGGATATCAACTGTTAAAGTTCTATATAGTAGAAATGAAGTAAGAATTTCAGATATTTTAAAAATTCTTAATAAAAATATTATATTTTACTTCATTGATATGAACATCTTTAAATACTGAGATTTTTAGAGTTTACGTTTTAGCGAATAATTATAACGCAACGTATCCAAATGTGTCCGATTAAATGTAAGAATATGGAGTCCAGTTGAAAAGTAAAATAGCTACGGATATAAAATTGTTGAAAAAATATCATTAAGATGTTTAGTATCATATGATTAAAATTAAGAATAACTTTAATTAAAAAATTAAAGAAATACATGTGAGAGTGAAAGACTGGCTATAAGATGGATAAATACAAGAAAGACAATTTACTTTTAACTAAGCAAATGAAAATTATATCATTTATGCATCAAGTATATCTTAGATATAAAAAATAGAAAGTTTTAATGTTGATTTAAATAATTAAACCTCTATAACTATTTTAAGATTTATTTATTGAAGAATTCAAAAAGTATAAATAAAATATTCTAATTTTAGCTTTATTGGATGTACAATTATCGTCTTTTATTATTATTCCTATTATTCTTAGAATATATAAAGTAAATTTATATGTTTTAATCTTATACAAAACTAAAATAATATATTAAAATCATAATTTTTAGACTAATACTAAAGTAATTACTCTGTTTTCTCTTATACCCATTGATTAGATTAGAGATTTATGTCTATATATAGAAGATTATAGAATAGAGTTTTTTGAAATTTAAGATAATTTTTCATAGGAGCTTAAAAAGAAAAAATAATAAAAAGAGGCTAAATAAACTGAATAGTCAAATAATCACAATAATAACCAAAACATTCAACAATTCGAAAATAATTACATAGATGATAACTTAAAAGACCTAAAAAATAATAATTCTTATAAATAAGAGGATAAAGATCTATTTAAATAATAGTCTATAAATAGTAAAAATGGTAATAAAAATAGTAGAGTAAAAATATAAAACCAAAACCAAAAATTGGATGAAGAAGAAGAGGATCAAGCCTAAATAAGAATATAAAAATTATTAAGCACAGTAGATTCTAAAATCACTATCACAATTATTCAGTTTATGATTTTTTTAATTATATTCTTATCCATATTTATTGGAGACTATACATACTAAAGAATAAAATATGATTATAACATTGAAGTGTTTAAGCACAATAAATTTATAGATAAAAGAGATGGAATAATTATAAATCGTTATTTATTTACAATGAACTATATATTATTGAAAGAAGATAGAGATGATGTTATAATAAATAATTTACAGAAATAAATATTTGATATTGATAAAGACTTAGATTTAAATATTTATTTTTATAAACTCCCCCCCAAAATTTAATAATTATAAAAGTAGATATATATAAATAAATGATAAAAAGCTATGTAAATATGCTTTTGAAAGTACTTCTTAAACTTTAATGAACTAGTGTCTATAACTAAATTATAAGAGGAAATGATATATTGATAAAAGAATTTATAGAAGCCTTTGATAGTTATTTTTCTGAATAAAAATTAATAGAGCAAGTTAAATATATAGGAATAGTTTTACTATTTTTAATACTTTTCATTACTTTTTGGATTCCATATTTATATTAGCTTAATAAAAAAATATGTATAACGAAAGGAATATTGGGTAATAAAAAATAGCATATTTTTAATATTATTAATCAAAATAATCATATTTAATAAAACATTTACCGTGTATATGTATATTAATATATATATATATGAACTAATATTGATAATAATTCATTTATCTTAATTATTAATAATAATTATATTATTCTGGATATAATCTATATATTATTATGGTTATTTTCAAAAATTATAATAATATATTTATTTACATATTACAAATGGAAAATACATAATAATAATTAATTATAAAGGAATATAAAATCAATTATATAAAACTTAACTAAAATAAAAATAAAAATTTACATAAAAACACTTATCAAGGGAAAAAATGTAATAATACACCAACGAAAAATAATCTTTTGATAAGGTTATAGAATAATATAAATAATATGTATTCAAAGTTTTCTATGAAATAGTATAAGAAAGGCTAATTACTGTTAATCTGATTAAGATTTTCTTTATTTTCGAATCATTATAATATTTATATTTTTCTATACATAAATCTTACAATGTTTCAAAGTCAAATTATCTAGACATATTTTATGATGTAAAAATAAAATTTAATCTTAACTTTATATAAATTATTTTTATTTTATAAAATACATTTATTAATTAACCATATATTAATTTGTATTTTATAAAGATTATTAAGTACTTCTAAATTAACAGTACTCTATACGAAGGAAACAAAGCAGTTAACTCTTCCATTCTCTATATTATATTTGCTATTACGGTTATTACATTTTCTTTCTTTGTAGCTTTAGTATTATAATTTTATAAGATGGAAAAAAGTAAATAAAAATCACTGTCTAATGTAAATGATTAATAAATATTATATAAAATTTAAGCTACTGAAGCATTATTAATTATATAGGTATATTAATACTTCATTAAAGTTTTGTGTATTTATTGCACAATTATAACTACTATGTTTACATTTCCATTTATGAATGTTTACGTATCATTTATAATATGCATGAATGATGCACCCATGTTTAAAGATGTATAATGTTATTAAGGAGTTCATATTTTAGATTTTTGTATAGCCTTCATAGGTTTTGCCCTTGCAAGCATTTAGGTTTTTTTCATATCAACACTATTGATAAATTTTAATCCCTTTTCTAAGGTAAAGTATCAAAATTATAAAATTTAAATTAAATTAAAATCATACTAAATTTAACAAAAGGTGGCTTTTGCTGGTCCAGATTCATTAATTCTAAGAATTAAATCTCTTCAAAAATTAATAATATGCATTTATTCTACTATTGACTATGAGGGGAAATCATGGAAATACTTTTTAATTTTGATGACGCTGTATTATGCTTTAATTCTTATCATGAGGTAAATAAATATCTTAAATTTATTAATAAATGATAAATTCAAAAATTAAAAACTTGGGAATCTTCATATAAAATATTATCTAAAATATTAAGAATTTACTATTTTAGAAAGAGAATGAATTAATAAAACTATTTCAATTGAAGTATTGAAATAAAATTAATTTAATTTGTATTATTTTACAATTTAGGTTTAAAACGATATCATACTATAATATTAGTCTGACAACCTTCATTATAAGGTTGGAGTGTCTGGTTTTTATGTCAACATTCTGTGTTGTGCTTCAAACTTTAGCTGAAGAATCTGGATAAATTAGTAACAAAGAGCTAATCTATCTTATACTAACTCTTCCTTTAGTAACCCATATATTTGGCTATATTATGAAGTGGAGAAATGAATGGTATCTTCAATAAAACGTGGAAAACCTTAAAAAGCCATAAGAAATAGAAAAATATATTATAATTTTACTAAATTTAATAGAAAACTCTCATAGCATCTATGGATAAATATACCTTGAAGGACATATCAGACTGCATTCTCTTTATTGCAAAAATGTATAAATAGGCTGTCCATGTAAACAAATCATAGAGTAAAGATCGTAATTATTATAATAAAGATAAAAGGACAAAGATTAAAAAAATACTGAAAAAAGCTAAAGTAGACACTTGTAAAATGAATTGAATTAAGAAGATATGAAAAATGATGACTATTAAAATGAAAGTTAATTTTAAGAAAATTAAGGGTTGATTAATGTAAGTTAATACTATAGTGATGATGATTAGGAATAAATGATGTTTTATTGGTATGGATTTCTAATAAAATAATAATTTAACCCATTTGAATATTTACTAATTATTTTTCAATAGGTATTAATTTTTAAAAAAAGAGATCGAAATAACTTTAGAAACCTAATAATCTGCAAAAATATATTTATTAAATGCCTACATATTGAAGGAAAGACTAAACAATATTTATAGAGCATTGAAAGATATTATGCTTGCTGAATAGTGTAAGCTAAAACTATATGAATAATTTGCCATTTAATAGTCATAAAACGCCATTGAACTGATGGTTATATCTCAAAATTAAGAAACAGATCTTAGCAATAAAATGGATGTTGATATATGTGTAACTTTTGAAATCATATTTATTCAGTTTATCAATTCAATAAATAAATCAGTTGAACTTAATATTGATTATTGGTAAGAACTTGTTGATAGAAATCCTGATGTTGCAAAATTAGAAATATTAGGGATGAAAATCACTAACTCCTTAGAAGATGTGCAAGATTTATTTAAAAAAATATAAGACATCAACGATACTCATATTAGATCAATGAATATATATGGATAATTTATGAGATCTGTTCTAAATGATGTTATATAGGTAATCTAAATTAATTATTTTTTTTATGCAAATAATTAAATATTTAAATTAATTATAATAATATTTTGCTTTATTTATTAGTCAGAGAAGATTTTCGAAAAAATATAATTCATAGAAAATTCTTAGTTGGCCAACCGAGATTTTATGGAAAACAAATAAACGAATAAATTTGGAGAAAATTCTGAATGTGCCATCATATAAATAAGTGCAAATTTATCTGATAAATACAATATTACCAATGTTAATTATGATGTTTCTAGAATTTTATAGTTTAAAAAAGAAGATCTGTTGAATAAAAATATAAATTTTAAAATTATGCCCTCTTCAATAGCTATGATTCATGATCAATTGGTTGAAAATTTTATAAATACATCAGTTCCAAGAATTTTAGGAAAAGAAACTACTGTTTTCCCATTGAATGAAGATGGATTTATAGTTCCAAGCGATTTACTTATAAAGGTGCTTCCTAATCTTAATTTTGGTGTAATATATAACATTTTTTAATTTAATCAAAAAATATAAAATTATTTATATATAATAAATGATAAATTAAATTAATCAATAGTTATAATTCGTGGGTTTTCTGAAAGAAACATAACCCTATTATGTGAACCCCTATAGTTTTATAATATCAAAAGAATTGGAACATATTTTAATTTACAGAGAAGGCAGTTTAAAAAATATAGAAGGAATAACATTTTCTATTTTTGAAAGATTTGGTATTCATCCTATTTTAACAAATTGAAATAGCACTATGAGCAAAGAATTAACAATTGATATGATATGTCCTGATTTTTCAGATCCAGTTGTAAAAAATCATTAAATTTTATAAAGTTTAAAATAAGTTTTATTTTTATTATAGGTATAAAAATAATTAAAAGAGGGTAAGGAAGCTGAAATTATAATAGACACTCGCTTCTTATAAAAATAATATTTAATTTCCATTGATAATGATAAAGCTTATACATTATAAGAATAATTACAAAATTAAAGTATTGGTTTATAATTCTTTTATTAGTAAGTAAATTAAAGTTAGACATATATTGAAGATAAGTGTTAAAATGAATAAGATTAATTACTCAAAAAGAAGAAATCTACCAAAAATAAATCTTCTAAAGGTAGCTTTATAATTTTATTTTACTTTATTATTATTAAAATATAAATTAATTTAATTATCTACTTCCTATATTATATTTCACTAAACTACGATTTTTATAAGGCCTTGGATCTAGCTAAAATTTAAACTACTCTCAAGCTAAGATAAAGGTTAAAATGATATAACAATTTAATAGAAATGGAGTAAAAGTAAATGCAATTAAGTTTACAGAGATATTTTAAGATTAAAAATCCAAAAAAAGTAATGAAGAAAATATGATATCTGATGAAGATAATTTTTAATAAATGATAGATACTGAATTAAAATATTAATAAATGCTTGAAATGCAATAATATTAATAGTCAAATGATTTAGAGAACTAAGATAACAATAAATTAACAGAAAAATCAGTAGTAAATTAAGATTAAGAATCTAACGATTTGAAAAATTTGAAAGAAATGATTAAGATAATATAATAAAAAACTGTTCCAAAAAGCATTTAATATTTAGTAACAAATCAATAAAATTTTATTTATTTTATATATCTATTTGTTTACCATTTTTAATAAATAATAGAGAAAGATAATGTGCATCTTACTAACTATACTAATAAGCTTAGTAAGTACAAGCTTTTATTTTCATTTATTATAAGTTGAAGCTGTAAATTAAGGATTGTTAATGATAAACTATGCTTATACAAGACATAGTGTAACTGAATTTTTAATATATGTTGACATTATTTATTTTTATATTAAATAATAGATTATGGCAGATATAAATACTGAGTTAATAAGATTAAACACACTTTCTAATTTTTACAATGCTACATATCCATACCAAACGAAAGAAATGGAAGAGGAGGGAAGGATACTAAGAGGTAGACTAGATTATAATATTAAGCTACTTAAAAAAACTCATTAGTTCATACAGACAGAGTCTATTAGTGTAAATAATAAATTTGGGAAAAAAATTAATCCTATAGTAATAAATGTAAAAGAAATATTAAGAAATGGAGAGTTCATAGTTTATGACTTGACTTTTAACTAAGCGCTGGAGAAATATATGAGTTATACTTCCACAATAGCTGAAATTTAAAATATTGAAGTTTTCAATGATTAACAAAATACAGATAGTTAAATTAATGAGTAAACTATTTATTTTTATTATAATAAAGAAAATGGATTGTTTGCAATCAAATTGGGAAGTGAAAAAATGGCTCAATAATATTATGACATTTTCTTGCAATTATTTGATGAATATAAAGTTAAGATCCTTACCATTACTATTTTAGGATGTATAATAGTATTTTGGCCTAGTTAATCCTTATCCCGATAGTTTTAAAGATATTTTAGGTATATATTTTACTCAAATTATAAAACTAAGTATTCTTTCTTATAATTTTTTAATTTTTTCTAAAGACTAATACCTAAGTTCTCACTCTGTTTTCATTAATCCCTATATATTAAGTTAGTGAACTTCTTGTTTAAGTTGAAAATTATAGAAGAGAAGTTTTGGATATTTAAGATAATTTTTTAAAGGAGGTATAGGAACAATAAAAAAAGAGATAAATTAAATTAGAAAGAAAAAGTAAATAAAACAGTGTTCAATAATAAAAAAAAATAAAAGACAATAAAACAGTTAAAAATGAAGAGATAGGTACTAAAAAAATGGGAGAAATTGACAAACTAAAAATTTCTAAGCATAATAGAAATCAAGTATTAAAAAAGAAGAAGAAGAAGAAATAGCTCAAATGAGAGCAGAAAAATTGATGAATACTGTGTCTTCAAGAAAGAAAAAGATATTTGTTTAATTTTTGTTATTTTCCGTAATTTTCATGTCTATCTTTTTATTGATTTCATTTATGAAACAATACAGTTAGATAAGAATATGTTGCTTTATGATCATAGATAGTTACTTGATCAGAGAGCAAGTGTGGTTAAATATAGATACGTTTACACTATGGACTATATTATAACAGATGAATAAAGAGTATTAAAACAAGTAGAAGCAAATTAAAAAAGTATATTTGATATAGATAGTCTTCTTGAGATAAATTTTTACAAATCATTTCCTCCTATTTTTGATAAATATAAAGAAATTTATTTATAAATTAATACGATTAGTCTTTGCAAAAATGCATTTTAAGGTTAGCAATTATAATAGTGTCTTGATGTTAATTAAGAAATGCTTAGACTTGGGTACTTTATAATCAATTTATATAAATATATTCATTGATTGATCTTAACATTTTTAGTTTAAAGTAAGCCATTATAGGATTTAGTGAGTAAGGAAGAGATGTTCAAGTTTAGTATGTTAGAGAAGCTCATGCTGTATAAGATATCAAATATTTTAGTAAATAAAATAAAATTAATTATTTATAACATCATGGATTAAAAAATATGGAAGAAATGTTGGGATATATAGTGGTTTCAAATGAAAAATTAAGAGAAGAACTTTCTAGCACTACATTAGATTATAAAAAGGAATTAAATTCTGTTGAATAAGCCAAATTCTCATTAATTCTTATCATTATTATAGTACTATTTATTTTAGTTTGGATTCCATATTTAAAAAGCTTAAATAAAAGAATATGGATGATCAAAGCAATTTTAAGTAATTATATTTATGTTATTTTAAACATATTTTATATTAATGATATATATTATATCCATAATTGTTTTTAAAATTAGCTATGATACCAATAGAAATTGTTATGTAGAATGATAACCTTAAAGAAGCCTTTATGAAAGGAGATATTATAAGAGCAGTACGTTGAAATCATAAATTTATATTTATTATAAAAATAACAATAATTATGATTATAATTATAAAATTATTCATGATTTCATATAAATTTAAAATTTTTATTTACTATAAAAATAACAATAATTATAATTATAAAATTATTCATGATTTCATATAAATTTAAAATTTTTATTATTTATTATAAATGAGTCTTTTATTTTAAATTCATTTAATATTATTTAAATTATTTTTTTATAAAAAAAAAATTTTAAATCTATAAAATTAAAATTAATGATAAAAAAACTAATAAATAAAACAATAATCTATATAATAACTTGATTTTTTAGTTTTAAAATAATTTTATTATTTCATAAAATTAACATATTAGTTATAATTAATCAATATTTTATAAATAATTTTTAATTTCTAACCTATAGTATTCATATATTCTTTTATATCATATGTTTTTTATTTATTAGAAATTAATTTAATAAATAAATTAAGTTAAGTTATTAGTTTCTTAGCTTTTTAATAATTACATTTAATACCCTTGAAAATTTATAGAAATAAATTATATTTTCACCTTATGATTGAACATTAGAATACTAAAATATTATTAAATATAAATATTTATTATCATGTTAGATTTTAAAATTAATAAAAGAAAAATTTCTTTATTTATGCCTAATTTTTTCATATTGAATACATTCTATTTCGATAGGGATTTATAAATGAGCTAATATAAAATTAAAAAGATCCTTTTACTAGCTAAATTTTCAACAAAAATAATTTTTTATATTTTCTTGTGAAAATATTTTAAAATAATACCAAAATAATAATAATAAAAAATTAATTTGGAATTATATTGATTTAATGTGATAAACAAGATTTTATTAATGTAATTTTATGCCCTACTTTTTAGTTAGAGAATTATAAGAAATAAATTCTTGTAATTTTATGATATAATAATGTCAATAAATAAAGACTATTAATATTGTAATGTATATAATTATATTAGATTTAGTTTGAATATAAATTAAATATGGTATTTTGGGCTATCAGGTTTAAACAGTGGAAATAATAATATGAGATACATGAAAAATAAGAAACCTAAAACTAATTTTAATGGGAAATTGTCACAACTTTAAATTACGTTCATAAATATATATTTATAATATTATTAACTATTGGTTTTTTTATATTATAATTAGAAGTAAATATATTATTAGTTATTATTGTTAATTATAAAAAATATTATTATAAAAGTGAAATATAAATATATTATAATAGAAAATTTTATAATTTATTATATATAATTTCAATATCTATTGAAGTTCAAATTAAGGGATTATACTTTTTTTCTCCTTTATAATAATGAAGAATTTTCCTCAATATTTATATTCGTGTGAGTCTTAGAAATAGATACTTCACCATCTTATTTTCTGCATTAACTCGTAAATATTTGGGATTTAATTTTTTAATAATACATAAATTCAGGATCAGGACTTACTTGAAAAACACCTTAATTTTCAAGCCACTCGAATATATCATTTTTTTACTAAACTTGTATATTATTTTCAGTTTCATCTTACAAAGCAAGCTATTTGCTGAATTAAATCTCCAAATCATTAAAACTCTATTTTGAAGAGACATCACCCATTGATTATGATAAAGTAGAAGAACCTAGAGAATTAAATTATTCTTCATTACAAAATTCTATACTTTGAGTTTCTTCACATATAGACGCAGAAGAAAATGATTAATGGGACCATTCAGAATAAGGAATGTTAGCATTAAAATTTTTCATTAAACAGTTAATCTTTTGGTTATTATCTTTAATTTCAATAGATGAAAGAATTATTGTTTACTTCCTCTTTTTTTTAATATTTTTCTTTTTGAAGAAATTATTAATCTTAATTTTTCTTTTTCTTAAAATATTATATTTTTTTATTTATTAATTATCATAGAATAAATTAGCTTATATATACTATAAAAAATAAAAATTGATTCACTCAAGTTTTGGATTAAGCAAATTTTTAAATCATCAATCCAGTGAAAATTGTTTAATTTATCAAAGTACTTTAATATGTAAAAATAATTTGAAACAATATAATCTGATTAATTTCTAAAAATTTTCAGTTTTCTATATAAATATATATAGTCTTAAGAGAGTGAAAACTTTCAATATAATAAAACTAACTTTTTATATTTTATAAATTTTTACTACAAAAATTATAAAAGATATTTTAATATTTTAAAGGAAAAATATTGTATATCTATCCTATAAATACGTTTATAGAATATATTTTCTAAAAAAAAATTTGAAGAAACATTTAAATTAAATGATTCAAATAATAGAGAAAAAAAGACGATACATATTTACTTACCAACTATAATTTTATAGAGTAAATATATGCACGATAAATTTTACTAATAATAATTAGAAGAATAAATAATTATTCTAATGTACCATTTTAATTTTTAATAAGCAAATTATTAAATACTTTCTTAAAATAACAAAAGTTAAATAAAAAAACAGCGGTTTAATAATATATATTATAGAAAGATACTAAACTAATAATTATTTTTAGCTTAATAAATTATAAATGAAAAAAATATCAGTTAAATCTACAGTAATAATGGGAAATAAATATATTTTTAGAAGAAGTTAAATTTTAACAATACATATTTATGCATATTTTATAAATTAATATTTTAAAATGAAATATTTATTATAATTGTCGTAATATAACTTTTAAATAAAGATAAAATTAAACTATCTTTATAATTAACAATAAGTTTATCAATTAAAAACAGTATATCCCTTGCTGTTTGTGGTCGGTAATTAGGTTCTGTTATTATACTTGACATATGCACAAACCGATAATGAAAAAACTAAGGTTACGAATACTATAGCACTGATTACAATAATAGCTATTTGTAAAGATTTATCTTAATCACTCTATTGGTTTTTTGATTGAGTGCTGTAATTTTTTTATTTGTGACTATTTTAAATATGTTTTAAATTTTATGTTTGAGAATCTTTTCTAGATGCTATGTCTTATTATGAGCCTTCTTCTTAAATATCTAAATCCACAGAAATACCTCTATTTACGGTTTGGTAAAATGTTTATAGGTAAGTTTCTTGAGCTATTCCGGCCCAATATATATCTAATTTTAAATCACATTTCCAAGCATATTATTACTCACTTACCATATAATGGCAACCAAGGTCAGATAATTATTTTGAGTTTTTGTTAATTCTTAAATAAGTTATATTATTTTATACTTAAAATTCAAGGTCATAATCTTCAATTTTGTTATCGTTTAAGAACACATTTTATTCAAAGCATTATTAATCCAGTTATAATTCTTTAAATATCAATACAATTTAGTGATTTAACCCCTAAGGTCCAGTTATCGGATTTTCTGGCTCTTTATCATGATTATCTAGAACCGTATCGGGGTGTTCGTGGGGGTTTGGAACAATAGCCCAGTTTCCTCTGATTGTTTAAGGAGTTAGATTTGACATTAATTTATAGCACTTATCAATCCATTATTGATTCTAACAAACAATTCCTATACTTTTTTCTTCACACTTTTCTAAAAAATTAGAATTAAAATTAGTGAAATTAACAAAGAAATTATTGAATTTAAACTCTTAATTTAGTGGTTTTACAATAAATTATAATAATTTCTTATATATTCTAAATGTGAAATTAATTGAATTGAAAAATATGATTTTCTAAAAATAGAAGCATATCAGTGAAGTGACAAAATTAATTAAAATTGTATGTATTACATATAAATTCTAATATATTAATTACCTTTCAAGCAGTAATCCAAAATAACTTTCCCGCCCTATTTTTTGTCTTCTGAAAGCTTAGATTCCTAAACAATACTTTGAGTATTTCCCCTAAAACCAATAGCGGCGAATCCCGCTCTGAGACCCAATGTATACAAATCAAAGTCTATGCCCAGTTGAGCAAATGCTTCTTTAAATTATTGCTTTAGTTCAGGATATCTTATGAAGCATTTTGATCCTTCATCTTACACACCGATCATTATGATTTATTCGTTATTTACATCCTATAATACCTAAAGAAGTCTTTTAACACTTTTACAATCAGCCCATAAATCAAAATTATGTTAATCAACTTTCTAGAGTGTACTTTTATTTAACACTATAGTGTTTATACCTTTTTATATTATTATTAAATAATTTTAATAAAATTAAAAGTATTATTAAGGTGGATACCTCTTCCTGGGTTTTAAGCTATCAAGTTCTGGTTTATAGACATCATGAGTGAGTTTCCTGAGAAATACCCCATGGATTCGATTCTAGCTTGGAATTCGCACTTTTATTGCAAAGTGATGAAATAAATCATTATTAAGATAAAAGCTTAGGCAATATATTTTATTCTCATTGGAACTAAAGATTTAAATTTGATTTTTTATTTTTATTTGAAAATGATTTGGAGATTTTTGTTGAATTTATTTGATTTATTTCGTTTGTTTGTTATTTTCTTTTTTTCTCATTCACTAATTATCAAGTTTCCCTTCAATTAATAAATAGTAAATTAAATCAAACATCTCTTAATTTCTTATAAAAATGGGAAGATATAGTATTATTAACTATGTAATTGCACTCAATTAATTGAAATTTTGTTTAGTGCTAATTGGAATAATATTATAAGTGAAAGAAAAACTTAAACTGGTCAATAATATTTACTATTTTTTATCATATTTTTTACATATTTAAATTTAAAATATAATTATTTTTTTCTATTATGAAAAAACGTATTTTATCTTAAATACTTTATATAAAACTAAAATCAATTTCACGGATTTGATGGAATTTCTTCTTTGGAATTTTCAATAGTTATAGAGTGAGTGGTAGTAGCAATTTAGTACATTTTTAGATTACTATTTGCAGTTTTGCTTGAATTGTTATTTTAAACATGTGTTTTAATATATCTATCATTGATAGTTTAAGATATATTATTTTAAACACTTAATGTGGAATTTTTTTAAACTAAATTTCCTTGAATGTGGTATATAGTTTTTCCAGGGCCTTTAATTTAACTACTCAAAATTTCACAAGACAGAGACCCTATTTTTGCTCCGATTGGTTGTAAAAAAGGTTTTTGTGTTTTTCATCTAATATAGTAACTTAAAAGTAAATATCTTAGTGTCTTTAGTACACCTGTAATTTAAAATAAGCTATTAATTTTGTTAGAATTGTATAATAAAATTTATGAAAAAATTTGTACTGCTTAAGAGCTCAATGGAATTAATTTGTTGCATGATTTATCTTCACAGAATTATATTTAGGTTTCTATTTCACTGTTATTTAATTAATCATGAGATATTTCCTCATGATTTAATTCCTTAAAAATATAGTATAAATAGTGATTATTTCAAAAATATATATTTATTTACTTATTTAATATACAAATTATTTTTCCTTTACTTTGTATAAAATCTTACTCATATGAATGGTAAAGCTATGTTATCTAACTCCCGCCATATAGAATTCTATTAAAACTATAATGTTCCATTGAAATTTAGAATCGTCATCTATAAATTCTATATCTTTTCTATGAAGTTATGACTCCTTTCTTTAAAATTCTATGGTATTTCCGTTTTCAAATAGGTTTACTTCATTATATTTTACATGTTCTCCTCCCAAAACAATCTTTATATCAAAGCAGTCGTCATCGAAAACGAAACTGGGTGCGAATTCAAACTTAAAAGAATGAATCAATTCGCCTAGATACTTTCCAAAATGTTGCTTCCATTATTTCTATATTATTATATCGCTCGATAAATCTTCTATTTTTTGAGTGCATTTTTACAGCCACGTCAATGGCTTGCAAGCATTTCCGATTCTTTCTTCTTTACATTCATCTTAAAATAAGAGCAGTTTTTTAATAGAAACATAATTATTTTTTTATAAAAAAATCATACTAATAATGCATTTCTCCATAATAACGTTGGAAGTTTCGGATGATCCGTAGGCCTTGGGATACTTGATTCCCTTTTCTCCTATCATTGCAAAACTTTCCCTGTTTTTCAATTTGAATTTAGGATCCCATCCTATGCTGTAAAGTGCTTAATATGTTTCTTCATTTAAACATCTTGATCCTTCATCTTTAACCCCTACTAATACTATTTTACCCTAAATAAATTAAAAAAATAAATAAAAGTCAATTATGTAATATTATAACTTTAAATGGAGATATTATTTGTACATCTTCAATGTTGTTGATAAATTAAACCAATAATTTACTAGTTCCACAAGATCCATATGTATCAAACGTATCACCAACTAAGTATTCTCCAGATTTTTAATCTAATACTGCTATAGATATTCCACGATAATAATCTATATCTGTAATGAGTTCATTATTTATATACATTTATAAATGATTTCCTACACTAAACCCAGCAGAGTCTATTTTCACTTTCGTTATACAGCAATGACTAAGATTGCATAATAATACAAAGAGCAAGAGTAATTGAAATACAAATTTTATTCTACACACCATAGGAATAATTTTATGTTATGATTATTGATTTAGAACTTATAAAAAATTAATTAAATTATATATACATATTTAAATTACAATAAATAAATTATATATAATACTTAATTAATCACACATTTTCAAATAAATATATAATAGTTTTGAAAATAAATAAAAAATTGAATTTATTTTTAAAAAGATTTTTTATAATAAATAAAAATCCTTTTTAGTTTGTTATTTTATATAAATTTTATAATTTAAATAGAAAATCAGCGTAAATTTTAAGATAATTTTTTTGTGAATTAGCAGTTTAAAATCAAACTAGATCAATTTTTAATTTACCGCTAATTATTATGCTAATAAATTTAAAATAAAAATAATTTGTGAAATAACAAAATTCAAAATATATAATATATATTTTAAATCAATATAAACTTCATATCAATTCTACACAAATATCAGAGTTAGTAAAATAAATACTTAGGAATGAAACATTCACAAAATTAAAATTCTTTAAATAAAATCTAAGAATAAGATGCATGTAAAGAAAATAAATAGCATTTGAAATGGAAATTAGATAACTTTGAAACTAAGGAATATATTGCAAAAGGTATATTATATAAAAAATATAATTTTAAATAAACTCGAATTCACGATAAAGGAAAAACAGGAATAGTATATAAAGCAATAGAAAAATCATCAAAAGAAGTAATTGCACTTAAAGTAATAAAAAAACATTCCATTTTGCAAAAACAGTAATAATATCTAAATCTCAAAAGAGAAATTGAAATATAATCCAGGCTAGTTCATAAACATATTGTAAGGGCATTTGGATATTTTCATAATGAAGAAAATGTTTATCAAATTTTAGAGTATTCGGAAGAAGGAAATCTATTTAATTACCTAAGGAAAACATCGATTGGATTTCCGGAAGATATAGTAAATTTTTTGCTAAAATCATTTCTACAATAGAATTAATTTACAGTTATTTTAAAAAAAGATTGCAAGATATGCCATTTAATTGATAACATGTTTATAATATCTACATAAACGCCATATAATGCATAGAGATATAAAATTGGAAAATATACTTTTATTTGATAATTAAAAAACTATTAAACTCGCAGATTTTGGTTCATCAGTTCATTGTATAAATGGAATGAGGAAATCTTTATGCGGAACCGAAGAATATTTAGCTCCTGTATATATTATATAATATTATATATATATTAATATTATGTTAAATTAATAATTCTTTATATAAATTTAGTAAATTGTAAATAAAGAGTTCTATGATAATAGCGTAGATTTATGGTCTTTTGGAATTTTAATATATGAAATGTTTTTTAAATAATCTCCTTTCAAAGAATAGGATATATTCAAGTAGTTTTAAAAAATAAAAAGGGGAGAATTTTATTTTCCAGATTAAAAACGTGAAATTTCTCATTCTGCAAAAAGTTTTATTAAATAAATATTATAAACTGATCCCAATTAAAGAATTACATTAGAAGAAATGTTGTAACATTAGTTTATAAAGCCTTATTTAGAATAATATAAATAGGAAATTCAGTATTAAATGGAGAACAACAATATAAATTAATAATAATAAGAAGAAGAAGTATAATAATATGACATTTAAACATCTTATTAAGCTAATAACCGAATTTAAGAATGATATCATAATAATAACAATGTATATAAAATTTAATTTCTAAATAACATTATTATTGAATGAGTTGATACCTTTTATATAGTAAAAATATTTATATTAATAAATGAATGAATCATGTTAAAATAATATTATATATAAATACAACAATTAAATAATATTTTTATTAAATTTCAAAGGAATTTATATGGTTATCAAGCGTTATTTTCTTCTCCATTTTATTGTTATTACTGTTAATTTTATTAATTTTCCTATGCTTAAGGAACTAAGGTTTCTGAAGGTTACTACTATTATTATATTTAAACATTATTTTAGTTTTGAATTTATTCAACCTATTGTTGTTATTATGATTACTATTATTATTCCTGCTATTATTATTAGCTAACTTAATTTTCATTTTCCTAGTCATTATCTTCTTATTCATCATCTTCATCTTCTTCCTCATCATCTTCATCATCTTCTTCTTTCTTTTTAGCTTGCTTTTTTTATTCTCCTTATTGTTATTACCCTTATTTTTCTTAAGCTTTCAATGCCTGTTAGATTTATATAATTATACAAAAATCATATTTTATAGCATTTATGCCTAGAAATATATAAATAAATTTAATTATAAAAATTACTTCTCTGTATTTGTGTAAATATAACTTTAATATGTCGACGTAACTTTCAAAAGCTAAGGTATTAATAGCAAATAATAAATCTTCTCCATTAATAGTTTTTCTTTTCTCATTTTTGCACTTTTCACATGCTTCAGAAGTAATGAAGCTAATAAACTCAGAAACACACTCCTATAAAGTTTCTTTAGCGTCCTTTGCAATTTTTGCATTTTCTGGAAGCGCCTTCTTCATAATTCTGGATATATTTGCAATAGGCAAAAATCGCGAATAGTTTGAAATGTTCCTTTAAATAAGAATTATTGTTAAAAAATTACATTTTAGTTGTCATTGCAGTAGTATTAAATTTATATATAGATTTAAATAAAGCGCTAATTTTTTGTTATTTCAAATATTTTTGAATTAAAAAATTCCAACACTTTCTTAAAATATAAATTCTTTTTATTTTTATGTCGATTAAAACTTTAAACTTTTGCTTATAATTGTAAAAGTATGTATTAATTAAATTAGATACCTTTCGTCACTCATTTTTATTACTTTGCAAATCTCAATTATTTTTTAGTGGTTTAATATTTTATACTTAATTAATTAATTTTCTTTTTGATTGGCTATAATCAGCTTAATTAAATAAAAATTAATTATATTAGTCATAAAAATTTTGTTTATTAATAATATAGAACCCTTTCTGATTTAATACAATAATCATATTGATTCTATTAATTATTTCTTAACTAAATTAATATATCTAAGTTCAATTTGAATTCATATAGTTTTTTTCTGAAATAAAAAATGCTATATTTTTATTTAATAGATTATTATAGAAGCAAAATATTGTTTTAAATAATATCTTGTATGTAAGGATAAATTATCCATCATATTTTTCTAATTTTAGGAAATAGTTTTGTGAATATCCCAACAAGTAAACAAGTAGTAAAGTTTTATTAAGTAAAAAATTTATAATAAATAGCAAAGCCTATAAATAAAAAAACAAATATAAATTAATTATTATATATAAATAGTAATATAAAAAAATTTTCGGAATAAAGAAAACATTTAATAAAGATAGGAAGAACAAGAGAAAAAATAAAAGAATATAGATAAAAATCAAATTACTATCTATAAATTATTACTGAACTGTTATTTAATATTAAAATAGGAGTTATATGAAATTAATAATTACCGATACAATTACTAATATAATTAAAATCATCTTTAAAGTTGTAATCCCTGCATTATATATAGTGGCAACAATAATAAAATGGGATTAAAATGATATTTGCTTGGACAGAACACTATTCTGCATATGCATAATTTTGAGTATTGGCATAGATAAAGTATTGACTTTATATAGATTTTATTTAAAAGAAACAGCATATGAGTATGAAATCACTATATTGCTCATACTTGTAAAGGTTATAAACAAGCTAGAAAATGAAAATATAAAGAAAATGTATCCTACGACTTTCGACAAAATAGCTTATTATTTTTTGATAGTATCCTCATAGCCAACATTATATGCTACGCATTTGCCTTCATTATCATATTTATTTATAGTATAACATTACTTGTAGCCTTAATAAGAGGAGATCCTTCATTAAATCCGTCCAGAGGATTAACTAACGAAGAATTTTTAAATTTAAATCATATAAAATATAGAGATTTTTAAAATAAAAAAACTGATGATACTTGCCCTATTTGTTTGTTAGATTATGAAGATGATGACAATATAGTTATTCTACCTAATTGCAATCACTATACGCATGACACATGCTTAAATGCCTGGGTTCTAGAATAACCTATATGTCCTTTCTGTAGAAACAATATCCTTTTAAGCTTATATCAATGATTTAAATAGTTAGTTTAAAAAGTAAAAGACAAATGTAAAAACATTAAAACGGAAAACAAGAAATATTTATTTTAAAATAATAATTTAATCAGTCTATATCTTTAAATATATAACAAAAAAAATTATACAAATTATAATTAAAACATTTATAATATGCATTATTAATAAAAAATGTAATATATATTAATTTTTTAAACAGGTTTATATTTAAAATTGTATTTTTATACTAAAAAAATTGAAAATTTTCTAAAATACTTATTATGAGAAGAAATTATTATGACAATTATTTAGGAATTATTAAAATATAATAATTAATATTTAAATTATTTATTGAAATACTTAATTACTAAAAAGCAAAAAATTAAAATATCAAATAATCAAAAATTATTTTAAAAATAAATCATTAAACCACACAGAAAATAAAAAAAGATGGGTAAAAACAACAAAGGAAAAAAAGGATAACCTACCAAATCTAAAAAAGAAAAATAATTAGAATAATATTACAAACATTAATGCTAATCTGACGAACCTGTTTAACATAATAAATAAAGTTAGCAATAAGACTAGTATTATGATAACATAGCTGAATAATTATAAAATATCGATCCTAATGCTCCTTTACCAGATTTTTCTGACTTTAATAAAAATTAAGAACTTGTAAGAAATATAATGGAGGATATTAATAATTTAGTATAGAAAATAGATAATAAGGAATATGATAAGCTTTAAGAACCTTAAAGTAATAATTAAATATATATATATTTTAATTAAAACTAAAATTTACTTTGTATATATATATTTTAATATTAAACAATTGTATTTTTTAGAATAAAAATAAACCTTAAGCAAAGATAATGTTAAGAAAAGAGATGAGTAATTTGATAATAAACTTATTAATTTTTTATACCCTATATGTTTTTTTAATTATTTTAAATTCTAATCATAGATATGTCAAACACTTAAGAAGTTTAATGAAAATTTAAAATCAAAAAAATAAGAAATTGAAAAACTTTCTTAATAGGTAAATTGATATATTGATTTCTACACCACATCTTTTTTTTAAAATGCTTAATAAATTTAAATAGGAAGATATGGAAGATATAAAAGATATTTTATCAGACTTTGAATCTACTCTTTAATTCGATATTGATAGAAATGAAGATGTTTGTAAAATGTTATTAGATGAATGAATCACTATTTAAATAATATAAATTCTACAAAATATATATAATAGTTATTCAAATGTGTTATAAAATGACAAAATTATTGTTTTTTTTTTTTAAATTACAGTTAAAAAAATAGTTTTGGTGGACAAATAATAATATAAAATTACTTTAAAAATAGGAAATAAATAAATAAATATTATTTAAAATATTTTAATTTAGTTGTATAGTGTATTTATTGTTATATATACAAAGTTTAACTCCACTAATAAATGAAGGAGTTTTAGTTGTTCAACAATCAAGTAGTTCATATTAACTTTTATCTAAATCATCAAAGTAGGGCTTTTTAAAATATAATATATGAATAATTACAGAATATATTCTTGAATATTTATTTATTAAACTTACATGATTTAAAGCATCTTCAGCAGAAATTCTTTCAGTTGGATCTAATTAAATCATTTTTTCAAGTAAATCAAGTCCGTTGCTATCTAAATTGGTGGCCAATTTGGAGAGTGGCTAAGGACTCCATCTGGGGAAAGAGGTTTTATAATCTGGGAGAGATGAAATTCCAGGCCAGTTTTATTCATTGGGTGTTCCCATAATTTTGAAAATTTTAAAGATTTAATCGATTTCACTGTCTCCTGTAAATAAAGCTTTTCTTTAAGCCTAAATTTTTTATGAAAAAATGTTATTAATTTAACGTATATTCGATTTGTATATAAAACATACCATTTCAAAGAATATGCATCCTATACTCCAAATATCGACTGGAGTAGAGTAAACTTTTTGGCCAAGCAAAATTTCGGGAGCTCTGTACCATAGAGTTACAACTTCATGGGTATAGGTTTTAATGGGAAGGGCATAGGCTCTAGCTAAACCAAAATCTGCTAACTATACATTTCCTTTTTTGTCAATCAAAATATTTTAAGGTTTTAAATCTCTGTGAATAACTCTAATAATAAAAATTTAAATAAAAAATTTGAAATCTTAAAAAGGGAAAATTTAGTTTATTGTTATTACCTGTTGGCATGGCAGAATGCAATGGAAAGAATTAGTTAAAATAAAAATTCTTTGAGTTGAGGACAGGCCAAAGGAGTTCCTTTAATTTCGAGGAACTTCTTCAAGTCATGGTCAAGGAAATCGAATATGAGATATAATCTATTTTCTCCATAAACTATGTCCCTGAGCTTCACAATATTTTTATGTTAAACTTCTTTTAAAAGACTAATTTCTCTGATTGCTGTGGAAGGGATTCCTTCGTCTTCGTGTTCTAGTCTGATTTTCTTTAATGCGACTATATCATTAGTTAATTTATCTCTGGCTTTATAAACAACACCATAGGTTCCTTCTCCAATTTTTTCTACTCTTTAGTATCTGTCTAAAGGGTCGTTTATGGTTTAAAGTTATGATTGATTATTATACATTTCTATTTTTTTATTTTAATATAATTAAGAGTTAAATTTTCTAGCCTGCAAAATTTATTTTTGTTTAAATTTTTTTAAGTTTTGTTTTATTTTATTTTTTTTTCCTTTGGTTTTATGATTCTTAAATTTTTTATGGATCGCCTGTTTAACTTATTTTTCCTAATTAACGATTTAAGAACATTGTAAAATTAATAATAATAAACTTATTAATGCTTTAATCTAATATAGAAGTATAATAATATATTTATTCATTTAAATATATAATTTTTATTATTAAAACTTTATAATAAATTAAATAAATTGTATATTATACAACATTCATATATAAACTCTATAAAACAATAAACACTAACGAAAAATCCTACTTCCCCTTATCTTATTAATTTTTATTAAAAATAAATATTTAAAAAACTTTATTTAACTATATATAATTATTATATTAATTTTTGAAAACTTTCTTTTTTAAAAAAATTATTTATGTATATTAAAATTACTTATATTAATCAGAAGTTGTTATATTAAATTTTTATTTATATTAAAGCATTTTTATTAGATATTAAAATTAACTATAAATTTATTGTATGAAGTTCAGTAAAATTTTGAATAATAAAAAACTGCTTGGAAATTTTTATTTGAATTATACAGTGAAAAGTAATTACATCTGGAGTATTAAAGCAAACTTACTTAATTTTATTCATTTAAATATAAGTTGTAAAATTTCGAACATATTATTATATGATTTAATCTATTTTTCTTTTTACTATATAAATTATACTCTTAAATTACATTAAAAGTATGTTGATTATTTTAACTTTGGTGTGAATACAGACTTTTATCATAAATATATATATAAAATAGATTGCTTATGTCTATATCAATATTTTTTAATGCCCCTTTGTCTATGTAAAAAATAATAAATACCACAGCATATTGTTAAAAATAAAATTATTTCTTTGTAAGTTTGGTTCATAATATTCCATAATACAAGTTAATCAATTATTTATTGAGTGAATATTTAATTTAGAAATAATTTTAATATACGATTCCAACAAAGTTTAATAAAAAGCAAACAATCAAAAAGAAAAAAGAAAAATAATTTTACATTTAAAATAAAGTAAGCAAATGAATGATACATAAAATTTGAGTTCACCTGAAAAATATTTTAAAAGGTAAAAATTTAATTTCACTATAAAGATATAATTAAATTATAATAAAATTTAATATTAAAAAGATAATTTTTTATATATTTCAAACTTCATATTAATTTTATTATCATTTTTTTAATTTAAAAGCTATAATTATATGGATAAGAAAAAACAAAAATAGTAGAAAACTGTTCAAATATAAAGTAATCCAATTTCTGAATTGTTATCAATTTAGTTTTAGTATTTGCCTCAGAATGCATTACAACTTAGCTAGTTTTTTTATCTATTTAGCAGAATTGTGGTGACGATCCAATTGGCTCAGTAAATCTTGGAAGTGAAGCATTGGAATAGCTTAGATAAAGTTGTTAAAATATACTGAATGAAGATGAAATTAAGGAAGAATTAACTAATAATATATTTGAAAAAAACTATGGGAACAAAAATAATAACAATAATAATTAGTAAGGTTGTGTTTAAGATAACAAAATTGATAAAAGAAATAGTATTTCAAATAGTAATAATTTTATATTAGATTTTCTAATGAATAATAACTAAGGAAATGCATGCAATAATAAAATGCTTTGCAGTCTGATGTTTTTTGATGTGCAGAAGATTTCTACCAATTCTTCTATTATATCAAATAATAATTTAAACAATAATAACAACAATAATTAGAAAAAAAACAAAAATCTATTGTTAAACAGCTTGCTGCTCTAATCGAAAAAGCATTTGAAATAGCAGTAGTAGAATTAATAATAACTTTCAACATTTAATTCGTCATATGAAAATTAAAAATAATATAATTATTTTGGTAGTTAGACTAAATAGTAATCGCATAAATTGTTTAAAGGTGATATAACTCCCTTTTAAGAAGATGAATTTTAAATAGAAACTTCACAGTAAGGTAGAATATGTAAATAAAATAATAAGAATCAAGAATAATCAATTCGTTTAAGCTAAGCACTTATATTAAATTCTATTAAATGATGTTCAAAATCTGGCTATTAATAAATATAAAATTTGTTTTCATAATATTAATAAAATACATATTTATATATATGTATGTATGTATATATATAAATAATATATAAAATAATACTAATTTACTTATTCTAATAACATAATTATCAAATGTATATTTATAAAAACTATTTAAATTATGTAGAATATTATCAATATAGGTAGTATCATTAATTTATATAATTTATAATAATGTTAAGATAATAAAAAAAATATTTGGTGTAATAGAGAGAATGAACAGATATCCCATTCTTCTCTAATAACTAAATAGTAATATACTTATAATTTTTAATGATGAAAGTGCTCGTAATTAATAACCTTAAACAAATTAAAATAATAACCATCAAAAATATAATATTAAGAAATAAACAAACAAATAAAATATAAATAGGTGAAGATTAAAGTAATAAAATAAAACAATAAAGCAATGAAAAACCATAGGTAAGTTGTTAAACAAATAATTTATAACAAAATAAAATAAATAGAAATAGATTATAATTATCATTTTTCGCAGCTCAAATAAAAAACTTCAAAATAATTTAATATAAGTTAAAATTAGAATATTTGATAAAAAATCTAGAAGTTAACTGAAAGTATAGGAAATAATTAAATAATAAAAAATAAATATATTTTTTTTTTATTTTTCTAGACTTAATTCTTCTAAAAAATTATATTGCAGCGAAGTGCCTGAAAAGGACTCTTACATTAAATCAGAAGATTCTTCTCCTCAAAGAGTAACATCTAAACTAAATAGGCAAACTTCGTATAAGACAAATTAATAGCAGGGGGATACGAATCCGGCCCATTCTCTTAGGAAGTCACAAATCGATCAGTTCAATCAGCATCTAAGTCTTGAAGAAGAACAGTTATTAAAAAGAAGTATATAATGTATATAGCAAATAAATAATAAGGACAGTGTAAGCAATTCTATCAATTCAGAACAAACAAACACTGAGAAAATAAAGGAATATACCAATCGCTCGTATACGGCCGGGAAATCTTCGGATTAAATCGAATTAGTTATGCAGCATATTATGGAAAATTAAAAAGACGAAGTATCTTCCCCACTTCGGAATTTTTCTTTTGAAGGATAAAAAAGAAAGTTACACAAATTGGAAACCAAGAAGGTTGACAATGAATATGTGGAAGCCTTGGAAAAGAGGTGTGAGGAAAATAGTAAAAAGATGAAATTTTAATAACATTAAAATAGGTAGAACATGTAGTAGTAGTAGCAGTAGAAAGAAGAGGAAGGTGATGGGGGTGAAGCGGAAAAGAGGCTGGAAAGGGGGTATTAGTAAAGTCAATAAAATTACAACAGCCTAATGCACAATCAGGGAAGATTTTTTTCCAATTAATCGACAAATAAAGATCCCCATCGAATTTCATCATTAAAGGATTAGAGCAATATTTTCGTTAGTTAAGATAATTTTATGGTAACAACCTCTGTGCAGACTCATCTATTCGGAAAAAATAGACAAAATAGTCAAGCCACAAATACCAACAACTATAACACAGCTGGAATTTGCAATTCCATCTACACGAAGTCTCATGCCGATTAAAGAAACATAAAATATTCTCAGCTTTCCATTCAACTTTCTCAGTTTCTCCCCCAACAGATGTACAAAAAAGAAATCAATAAGTCAAAATTAAATAGTCGAGGCAAGCATGAAAGTGGCTTCCATTACAACAGTATAAACACTTAAAACATTCTCAAATTTTAAGAATCTGAACATCCAGACGTTCCTGATTACTTTTGCCTTGACTGGCAAACTGACAGAATGGCCCTGAAAGGAGACGTTACTCCGTTTGTAGAAAAAGAAGAAGATATAGAGCGTTCGCTTGAAGCACATAAAAAGTAAACCTTAAAACAGTTTTTTAATTTTATTAATGTTTAAGTAAACCTTAATAAGTATTTTTAATTAAAATTTTAAATATTATTACTAATAATTTTTTTTTTTTTGAGTAAATTAAATAAAAAAAATTTCGGAAGTAATTATTTTTTATGTAAATTAAATTATAAAAAAATAAATATCAATTTTATGAGTTAAATTTTTTCTTTAATCTAAGTCTAAAGGGGGCAAAATTATCTTCTCAGTCTGAATATGAAAGCGGGCCGTCTTCCAGCAAGTTTCAAATAAAAGATGCCAGAAGTGTTTACTAAAAAAGCAAAATTAATAATTCAGAATCAGAAAACAGCAGCAATACTCATAATGAAAAGGGAAATTAAATCGAAAAAAATCAACACAACGGAGAAAAAAAAAAAGACAGTTCAAACAGCGACAAAAACAATGATTAAACTGCCAAATCCAATAAAAGCAATTAAAAATGTTCTGAAGATATTTGTTCTTTAGCAATTTTATCACTGCTAATAAATAACTTATCCCCTATCATTTTTTAATTCTTTACTTTTACAAAGCCACAGAAGGACTCGGCTTCCTTTTTAATGTGATTTTTAATGATGTAAAATAAAGGCATTTGATTTGTATAAACAATGCTGAATTAGCTGCCTTAACAAATCAAAGTATCACTCAATAATAGCAAACTAAATGTGTTGATTTTATTAGTATAGGAGATTTTTACTTAAGTAGTGCCAGTTTCTAAATGGATCAGTTATTTTTCAAAGGAAGCCCAGGAACAGCGTATATAGGCGATTCAGATAAAGTATTTTACAAAAATTCAATTTCGTAAACACAATAGATTCTGTTTTTGCCGGCGTAGCCATCACAAAAGGAAAATGTAACTTAAAATTATTAATAATGACCAATTTTGATTGTTATATTAATAGTTTTTTAAAATAGCTAGATCTTGCAATTATGATAATACACTCTGTAATTTAAATCGTTTTTTTACTTTTCATTGTAAGTGTGATTGGTACCTACATAAAATAGAAGGGTGGTAAATACTAAAGTGGAAGGTTTTTACAGTTTCAAGTTTTTTTATTGCAGACAAACTGGGTAAAAAAATGCCTTCTTGCCTGCGCTGGAATTCTGCTAATACTATCATTTGTGGCCGTTTTCGCGTTTGCCAGCTACGAAATTGGCGCTAATTTTTTTGCTATTCAAGTTTTCGTTGTGATGATTTCAGTGTGGGTCACAGTAAAAAACTTTCTTTCATGCAAACAAGTGAACTATAATTTGGCGAATAAAGAGTTTTAAAAATGTTATTTTGTAAGGCCGATCATCCCGGGGATCCTGACTCTGGCTTCGCGGAAAATGATAAATGTGATCGAGCAAGCGGTGAAAAGCGACAACAAAAGTAATGCCAAAACAAGTAGTAGCAAAAAAAGTGGTAAATCTTCATTTAAGCGGAACTTGAAGGCGCGAATTACTGAGGGAAACACGGAGGAAATTGAGAATATTTTCCTTAACAGATTCCAAATCGTTAGGCAAACGGATAAACTGTTTCCGCTGCAACTTGACATCAAGAAGAGGAGTTCCTAAAACTCAAAAAATAACCACGGAATATCGAATTCCAGTTTGTATTTGTCGCAAGAAGAATAACTCGCCTTTAAAAAGATAAAATTACAGAAAAAACTAGAGTATAAACAATAGCAAAACAATACCTCTAATCAAAACGGCCACTTAGATTTTAACAAAAATAATAATCACAGCAACTATAATAATACTCCGTAAGATAATGTAGCTACCACAGCGATTCCGAGCAATCGATGCTGGCAAGTCCTCCGCATTTTATTGTTTTTATTTTTCACTGAACTTAGAAAACTCTTTATAATATCTTTTTTGATGTATGGGAATGTTCATGTTTTGATGTTTTAAGCCATCATTATAAGTACTATTTAAACTCTTAGTAAATAACCCATTTATAAAATCAATTTTTTTTCTTTTCAAGGCCAAGAATCCACTCTGGAGTGTCATTCGCAAAATGGCCAATGTGTGAATAGGGTCGATCTCTAGTCTTTCTATGTGTGCTTGAATGAAAAACTTTACAGTTATTTTTGGGCGTTTTCTGAATCGAAAAGCTACTGTGCAGGAGGAGGCATCTTAAGCAATACGCAATCTAGCGACGACTCTCATTTAACCATAGAATTAAATGAAGTATTCCAACTGAGCCGAATTTTCAATATTGTGTGCCAGTTAGGACTGTACGGAGTACTTGTGTTTTTTATCATTTAAGTATTCAAACAAAAGCCCGGACCGTTTTTGAGCGGTTAATTTTTCTGCGCCTTAAACTCAGTGTACAGTTCTCCCATTTTTCAAAAAGTTGGAAAATGGGTGTTAGGGATCACCGTTTTCTTTTATTGTTTGAATTTAGTTTTGTTGCTGACTTTCGGAGGAAATTGGTTTGAAGTAAATAAATACCATTATTTTATACAAAACTAGAGATCTTAAACCACATATATATATATATTTAAGTGCTTTTTGGCCGTGTATGTGGTCGGAATAGAAATTTACGAATTTCTTAACTATTCCTATCTTTGCCAAAATTTGGAAGATCAAGAGTTTTAAAAGGCGCAGTTTAGACTGGGATTGTTTTCTTAGCTTTGGAATTGCAGTGAAATGCTATTTTTTCAAATCGAAAGGGCTGCAATTAACGACTCCAAACATCTGGAGTAGAAGGAATTGATTTATTTGAAATCTCTCGGCCTGAATTCCGCTAAAATGCAGTAAATGGCTTAGTAAAACAAAGCGGTGCAATAAAACGAGAACTACAAATTCTAATTGTAGGATTTTGTGAAGCAAGGAAATGTAGAACAGGTTAGAGTCGTGCTTTCTTATTAAGACATAAACAAAACAGATTGATGGACGTGTTTCCTTTTTTAAATTCGGAGTTGTTACTTTGTTAAATTATTAAATATAATATTATTGAATACTTATTAATATTTTTTACTTAATTTTAAATATATTAATAAATTATTAATTTAATATTATAATAAATTACTAAAAAATATATTAATATATAAAAATATACTTATATATATAATATAATAAATCTATTTGACGCCGTTGTTGTTGTTGATTTTATTTTATTTTTCATCTACGTGAAGGAGATTTAGATGAATTACTATTTTGAATTTTTATCGGATCCGGCCGCAAGTGAACAGGAGATCGATTTCCCTTAAATTTCAGCGGACTTCCAGCCCCTGATTTACTTTTCTTGCTCTGTATTGACTTAACAGCGCTTGGGTCAGATAGCAATGATTTGTCTTGACTCACATCCTTATTTTTAATAATACTTTTTTGCTGATCTGGGTTCCATCAGAAACCATCTGCGGACTGCCTTGGAACTTGCCGGTGAATTTATGTCTCGAAGATAATTTATTGAAAAAATCTTCGAACCCAGCCTAACAATTTAAAAGTTTTTGAAATTCATATATATATAAATGAGTGTGTGTATTTAACAAATTAAACCTTGGGTCCTTCGGAGTCTTTTAGTTTCGTATCTCCTTCCTCTTCATCTATCAAATCGTCTTTTACGAAATCGATGATACCTAGAAAAAAGACAAATTAAATAAATATAAAGCACAATGATATTTATTGATTTATTTATTTCTCATTTTTACAAATTCCTTCTCCTCCTTCGAAAAAATAGGGCTTGGCTCCTATTTACTGCATAATGATGAGTTGTTCTTGCTGTGGCCACAAGAAAACATCGATTTTTTAATCGGGAACGATTTCTCCTTGCGTGATAATTCTCACATTCTAGTTTCGGAACTAAAACTTTTGTCTCCAAGTCTTGGATTTTTTATCAACAGATTTGTTTTTCAAATACTTTAAAAAAAGCAATAAAAATAAATTTTTCAGTTTTGTAATTTAGGCTGAATTTACCTGCAGGTACGTGCCTTCCGATTTGAGGAAAAATTGAGTCTAAATTAGATCATTGCACCCGTCTTCCCTGTCGGTCAAGTCACTTTTGATAAAGTATGGATTAGAGCTGGTGGAGTCTCCAAACGTTCTTTCTGCTTACAAAATACATTGTTCGTACACATTTTTTTGGAAATGTTCTGGTTCTGCAATGACCTTCAAGTCTATGAGCGAGTCAGAATATAAAGAAACGGTAAATTCCAATAAAAACGAACGAATTATCGTCTTTTGCTGCATTTTCTGCTTTTCGCTGTCTATGTCGGGGCCCTCGGTTTGAATCATCAGAATGTACTTGCCTCGCTATAACTAAAGAGTTTTCGGCATGTTTTCTTACTTTCTCTGTCCCTTTCCAAAAATGTAATTGAGGGGCAGTTGTTTTTTCCTTCTTTTTTTAACACGTTCCTGCTTCACTTCGTTCAATTGCAAAAAATCTGAAAAAAAAAAAATTTAAAGTTGACGTATGAAAAAGCAATTAATTAGCTTACCTTGCACTCCTTTTTGTCTCAAAATTTCCAGATTTTTGTTGCTCAAACGCGGCGAACGCTCTATAGTCACCTGATTTCTCTTATTTTATTCATCTTCTTGTTCGATTTATTGTTTTAAAAACTGGTTCGCCATGTCTTTCTTTATCAAGCTTTCTGGCAGTTTGACAAGCAAAAGTTTTGAGTTCCTCTTACCACCCTTGTCCGTTCCATCGCCATCTTCGGGTCGACTCAGCCCCATGCGGTCAACTCCTCCGAAAACCACCTTTTTCTTTTCCAATTTGCTCCCGAAAAGGTTTAGCAATCTGCCTTTCTTGTTTTTCCTGCTCAAAATCGAGGCCAACTCAACTAGAGTAATTTTGGAACATTTGTTTTAGTTAAAATGAAGTAAAATGATGCTAATATTTTTTTTACACTGTTCGTTGTTCTTTACATTAACATTTTCGCCATACAGTTCTGATCTAACTTGTGACAAAATACTCCTGGGAGAATCTTCAGATTTAGGTGACATATCACTTCCCCTTTCGCTACTTTCATCTTCTTCACTTTCATCTTCGTCTTAATTTTAGCTTTTTCCCTCTTCTTCTTCTTCTTCATCATCATCCCCATACATATTTCTTTTCTTTTTCTTCTTCTTCTTTTTATTTTTTTTGCCTCTCCTTTTTTTTTAATAATTTTCAATGATCATATCTGGCTTCCCGATAAACCTGGACGCTTCACTTTCTGTTATCATATCCGATTGGAAAAAGCTGTTATTTACAGAAATTTTCGGAGACTACGCCGACTGTTCGGAGCCTCCTCCGTATTCGTCTTCTTCAAGAGGTCCGTTCAGTTCTTTGTTTCTTTTCTATTCTTCTTCCAGGTCGTAAACGTCCTTTGCTTTGTTTTCTTCCAACTATTGTTGCAATTGTTCTGAATTAAATTGCAAAACTTGCGAAATTTTTTGCGCTTGTTCGTCTTCTTTTCTCCTTCTGCACCAATTCTCCGTTCATATTGTCTTGCTGCTATTTTTTCTTCGTCGAAGCCCCCCCCATATTCCCTTCCGTTTCTCTCACATGCGCCAGCAAAATCCGCGTCGCGTAGAAGTCGGCCTGGTCTTTTAAATCGATGATGTCTCTCGGCGTTTTCTGTAGCGCATTTCCTTCCTCTTCCTCCCATTTGAATTTGTGTTGCTGTACATTGAGCAATATTTGCGAGGGAAAGCTCAACGAAAACTCCACAAAAAATTTGAAATCGGTAGAATTCGAGTCATTAACCGTGGATTTAATTCTGTGTTGGTTTTGAATCGGGAACTTTACTCCCTGCAGCACATGGATTTCTCCGAATTGATGGTAGAAATCTTTTAGTCCTATCACGAAAAAGTACTTGTCCTTGCTGGCATTTTTTTCGTTTTTCTTCTTCTGCCCTCTCGAGTCCGAATACTCCAGTTCCTTCAGCTCTTTTTCCCGCTTCGATTTAGAATTTTGCTCCAAATAGGGCTGCAGCATTTGCAGAATCTTTGGATTTTTGTACAAAACGCTTTCGTTTTCGTTTTTCAATCGATTGTCTGGATTCAAACACTATATCAACAGGAAGTTGAACTCCAAAGGAGTTGAGTAACCCTGTATTTCTTCCGACAACTGTCGGAAATCAATAACGATGTACGCAAAATTTAGCGCTATTTGGTACTATTCCGCAACATGATCCCTTAAATAGGCAATCCGTACTTTCGAGTTCGCCTTCTTTGAAATTACTAGTTTCAAAATTTTGTCTTCATACGTTTTCTACACTCCAGCATCCTGAAAATCATATATAAATATACTATAATTATGTTTTTACAATAAATTGAATAAAAAATAATATAAATTGAATAAAAAAAAATTGATGGTTTTAATTTTGCCTTGATGTGGTACCAAACGAGCGACTTGGTCGGCATGCCAGTTAACATCATCAGGTAGTTGGAAGCCTATTTGGGATAGTCTGGTTTAGAGTAGTAGAAGTATTGTTTTTTCAGTTTGCAAACGGCCTTCTGTATGGCAAACCAGCCATACTCATTTTCTTAAGAATTGGCGAAAATCGGCTGCCGATTCACCTTAAAGCACGGAATAAAGTCGTCGATAACGATTTCCTGCCAAATCCCATTGACGTAGAGTTGCAAAATGAAAAAGCATACCATGTCTAACTCGTACTTTTGCGTAAAGGCCTTCAGCAGCAACTGTGGGTAGTTGGTAAGCGCCTCCAAACAGGTGATCAGTTGGTGATCGCAATACTCAGTAACTGTCAGTTTTCCCGGCTCAATTTTGTGCAGAAACAGTTGCGGTTTCTGGTCCACCTTCAACTGTTCGTGTTCAGTCATGCGGAAAAACTCCAGTGGCGGAATGTTCAGCTGTTTCTTCTCTTCATCCGTAAACTGAATGCTTTCTTCGTTCGGAGAAAAGTACGGGTCGACCAATTGGTCTCCGGAAATGCCGCATTCTTCGATTTTCGCCTAAATAATAAACAAAATCTCTTTTTGCTTAAGTTTTCATTAAAAATCATATTTATTCATTTACGCGGTAAGCGTCGAGGTGGAGGGCGGGAAAGCCGGGCTGTTCCTCTTTGACGATTTTGACTTGCTCTTTGATTTCGTCCGGACGCGTGAAATGGTCTTTGATGGAAGAGGGTTTCAGATACTCGTACACGAGCCAACGGTGATTTTGTGCATTGTAGAAGAGAATTTGCCCCACCTTCTTGTCGAATTCCCAATTGCAATAAAAGTAGGACCCGTCCGGCTCACTGTATCTTCCGATGCCGTGTTTGTAGCCCTGCACGAAAATGCCCTCGTAACTGAACTCTTCAGCCTCCGCCTCCTGCTTCTTTTCCCGTTCCTTTAAGTCTTTTTCCAGTTCTTTAAGCACCTGCACCTGCTCTTCGTCGAAGATTTCGAATCTCTGCTCGAATTGAGTCAGCCGCCTTTCGTTCGTCGCGGGAATTTTGTGGAAAATAGACCGGGAACGCTCCTTGCTGTACGAAATGTGGATGCCGAACCCAGAGGGCACCCCGTCAATGAAACTCCCCTCATAATAAGACCCGTCCTGGAAAACCAATCTGCCCTGGCCCTGCTTCGTGCTGTTTTTGAACTCCCCCTCGTAAAAGCACATCGTTTTGTAGAATTCCTTCCCGTGTCCGTTCCTCTGGCCCCGGAAAAACTGCCCCTCATACCTTTATTTGAAATTCATTTATTTTTTCATTAAAAAAATCAATTTTTAACACTACCTGTATCCAATATTCGCGTTGTACAATACGCCATATCCGTGGAATTTATTGAATTTGTAATCTCCCGTGTACTAGTCTCCGTTGGGAAATATTTCCATTCCATTCTTTTTTTCATGGTTTTCCCAATAGCCACGGAAATAGCAATTCGTATTTAACTAGTAAAAGGTCCCTTCTCCATGATATCTGTTTTATTGCCAGTTTCCAGTGTATTGTGTTTTATCGGTTTAGTTGATTTCTGTTCCAAATCCGTCCTTTTTCCCATTTAATACTTGTCCCTATTAATTATTTTTTATCGGAGTAAATTGAAAATGTGTTTTATTTATAATCAATTACTTACTTACCTTATACGATTTTTTTGAATCAGAAAATGCAGAAGCAGCCCTTGATAAACCTGCTTAAAATTCAGAAACTGTTTGCTAAGTCTGCTAAGTTTCCATATAATTATTATTTTTCTAAATTTTTTCCCCCCGTCCTTTAATAATAATAATATTATCTAATAAGAAGACTCTACTAGTTTATTATTATTATTGTTGTTGTAATATTAATCATTTACTAATGCTATATAAACTAAAAATTTATTTCCTTTTCTAAAGAAACTTAAGTTTCTAAAATTATTGGATAATTATAAAAATCTATGTTTAAAAAAAGAAATTAATTATAATATTATTTTGAAGCTTTTATATAACTCCTATTTCGATACATAATAAATATTAAAAAAATTATTATTTATTTTATATATATACAAAAATGTGTTCACTCATTTTTAGGAATTTTAATTTTATGCCTCCTCTTATTTAAGTCTTTCTTCCTCTTATTTCATTTAGTTAATCATTTTCCTTTCGTGAAGTTAATTTCTAAATCTCTACTAAGTAATCTATATAAAAATATAAATTAATATATAAAAAACGAATAAAAGCTAAGCTAATAATTATTACTTTATTATGTCCACCTTATTGGTGATAATCTTCATCATCTCCATCATCTTCATTATCAGAGACTTTACTCTTTCCAATTTTGTCAATAATGCAGATACCTAAAAAAATAAATTTATTAACTTTCTTTCTGCCTTAATTTCTTCCATTTATATATAAACAAATTTAAAGTATTTTATTATGAATTTACCTTCTCCTCCCTCGAGATTATAATTCCTTGCTCCTTGTTGTTGAATAATTATCAAAATTTCCGATTATGGCAAAAGATGAACATCTACCTTGTGTAGGTCATTTTAGTCAAGGATTTTCATGTTTTCAGTTCTGAAATACAGCTTTTGTCTCCAAGATTTCGAAGATTTATCGTAACTCTAATTTTGCAAATACTGCAAATAAGTCCCTTCTCTTTTGAGGAAATACTGTGTAATTACGAGATCATGACACCCTTTTTCCCTATCCTGCAAATCTGATCTAGAAAAGTGTTCTATTTGGTGGTTTTTCTTCAAAACTCTTTGTTCTGCAGTCTTATTTGAGGAATAATAAATTTATTATTATAATTGTTTTTTTTTTATTACATATATGCAGTGTTCGTATAAATTTCTCTAGAAATTTTCAGGTTCTTCAATTTCCTCGATGTGTATCAGGCTTTCTGAGAAAATGGAAACACTTAAATCAATATCGACAGGTTTCGTTTTTTTTTCCATTTCTTTTTAATTCGGTCCCTCAACTTAAATCAGCAAAATATACATTCCTGATTTCAAGGTAACTGTTTTAGATAGATTTTCCTGCTGCTTTTATCCCTTTCCAAAGATGTACTTATAGGGTAGTACTTTCCGCTTAGTGGGGTCAACTTTATGAATATTTATTTTTAAAATTAAATAAGATTAAACAAACCTTTATTTATTCTTTTGTTTTATTTACCATATCCAACCGGCATACTTTCCGAACGCATTAGTTGCTACGAATCTTAAGACTGCAGTTGAGATAAATTATTTCCATTGTTGTTGTTATTATTATTTAAGTCTGAAATTTAAGATGTAGTTTATTATTATTGGGCCCTTGGAGTTTTGTCCTCCTTTTTAAACTGCACACTCTTTCGCAGTCTTGAAGGTGTCTTAGATCCACTTTTAACCAAATCAAGTTTCCGAGGACTGCTGCCTATCATTTGATCTTCTTTAAATTTAACTTGCGAAGCTAGTTAAAACACAGTGCTACCTCCACTTTTGAGAACATTGACATCTTCTTATTGCTCTTTCCTTTGATCAACTTCGTGTTTTCTAATACAATATTTTAATTGTAATAACTAATTCGTATTAAAAGTAATATAAAAAACCCAAAAAAGAAAAATGTACATGTGTCTTACAATACTTTTTTAAAATATTTCATTTTTAGTTCTCACCAGAGCATCTTTTTCATTTGCCAATACGATTCTTACAGGAAACATTTCCTAGTTTTTGTCTTTTTGGTGCTACTGCACATTGACGACCATCTTGGCTGGCAAATTGATACCGAAGTTCAAATAAAATCTGTGATCAGTGTTAATAAAATCTGTTATTTTCGATTGAATTCGTACAGTATTATGTACTGGCTGAGTGGAGCCTATTAATATGTGGATTTCTCCAAAGCTCTAAACAAACTCCTGCAAACTAAAGATGGTGTATTTTGGGCTGGTTTTTAACTATTTCGCTTGAGAAAGCATGTTTTTCACTAACAAATGTTCCTAATAAAGCTTTTCATCCGTCTGTATTTTTGTTTCGGGATCCATGTTGTAGACCAATAAAAACTGCTATTGGTCGCGGTTTTTACCCAAAAAATCATCATCTATCTTAATGAAATCTATAACAACAAAGGCAGTGTTGTGTTTCACATTGAAATGACGGACCGTATCGTCTCTTGGGTATGCAATTATGATATCAGCTGGGTTATTTTGTGAATTCAATTTTTTCCAAATTTTATTTTTAAGTTCGCTAATTTGTCCACTACTCTAAGTTTAATTATCATAAAAAAATCAATTAATAATATAAATATTTATTTATTAGTTAATTAATAATTATTTCAAATTACAATTTCGTTTGTGGCCTCCACATTTAAATGATGCCATTCGAGACTTCTGCAGGGCAGCCCGGTCAAAATCTAAAGATATTCTTTCGCTTTTTTCGGATATCTCGGATTCAAATGATAGAAATATTTTTTGTAAAGCTTGCTAAAGGCTTTTTGCAGTAATATCCATCCGATTTCTTACTCTTTGGTATTGGCGAATAAAATTTCTCTATTGATTCTGGAACAGGGTACGTAATCATCAACGACCAACTCTTTCCACTTTTTCCAAAATTTAATTTGTAAATAATGAACCAATGTTTTAAAATAAAGATTATTTAAAGTACCTTTCCATCCACAAAGAGTCGTAAAGTCGCATAGCAGACCGTGTCAAACTCATATTTCACCGTAAACACTTTAGAAAGAAGATATGGGTGTCTGCACATGGCTTCAACTACTGCCATCAATTGTTAGTCGCTTGTAGAACTGTGAATAATTTGTCCCGCAGTTATTTGGTTTTCAAATAAATCTCTCTTCCCCAAATTTAAACATTCCAATTCAACTATTCGCAAAAACTAAACAGTTGGTATGTCTTTTATCGACTAATCAATATCTGTCGAAATGTTTTCGTCCACTGAAGCGAATATAAGGTCTTCGAACTGGTCTCCCTGTATTCCACATTCGTCGATTTGGGCCTTTTCAAGTTTTAAAAATAGGGTTTTGCTTGCTACCATAAAAAAAATGGCAACTAATTTTAATATACCTTGGAAGCATCCAGTTCTTCAGGGGGAAATCCTTATTATTCTTATATTATTTCAACATTCTTTATCATATCTTTATCATCGGGTCTCAAATAATCGTCACATATTTCTCTGCTATCTATTTGTTATTTAGTAAAATAAAGAATAGCATATTTAATTTTTTAAAACGCTTTTCGTTACTTTTATATTTGTACATTTTCCATCTGTGATGGTCTGCATCGTAGTATAAAATATCTCCCACTTTTTAATCGAATTCCCATCTAAAATACAAAAAATATTTTAATTCATTTTATTTATCCCCTCAATTTAATTTTGCATATGAAATTAATTAATTAATTAATTTACCTGCTATAAAAGTAAGATCCACAAGGGAAATAATATCTTCCAATTCCATGTTTATAACCCTCCACAAATTCTCCTTCGTAGAAGTATTCAGTCTGTTAAATTAAAAATCTTTATTTAATTATGAAAATATTATAAATTTAAAAAAAAATAATTACTGGTTCCTAATTATTAGGATCTGATGCATCATTAAAATGCTAAAATATTTCAGCATCATCATTATTTTCCGACTAAACATCGACTATAACATTGTTAGATTCAATTTCATCGGCTTCTACTAGCAACCGCATTATAGATTTGGACCTGTTGAAATAAAATAAATTTATTAAATTGAGTATATTATCTTGTAATATTTAGTTTTTTTTAATAAACCTTTGATAGCTATAGGCTACGTAAACACCAAATCCAGAAGGCACTCCTCTTATGAAATCTCCCTCGTAATAACTATTATCTTTAAAAACCAATTTCCCTTTACCATGTTTTTAATTATTTTTGAAATAGCCTTCATACTTAGATTTATTTTTATATTATTCAACGCCTTTACCATCTCTTTTACCATTTTTAAAGGTTCCATCGTATCGGAATCCCATTGAATTATTTATCAAACACCCCACTCCTTCAAATTTGTCAAATTTATATTAACCTTCATACTGGTCTCCATTCTTGAATATTTCTATTCCAGCAACCTTCTATCCCTAACTCCACAATCCCTTGTAAAAGCAGTCTTCTCTCTTTTGAAAAATATCCCCTCCCCTTCATAAAGATTTTCCTTCCAGAATCCGTGATACTCAGTTTCATCTATTGTATGCACTTCAATTCCTTTTAAAAATAAAAAAATGCGTTTTTTAAATAATAATATTAATATCCTATTATTACAATCGATTCAATTAAAATTAAAAAATATATGGTATTTTTAGCATTACCATACCCATCTCTTTTATCATTCAAAACTTGTCCTGTATATTTTCGTTATGCTTCCGTTATTTAAGTTTCTATTCTTTCAGGAGCTTTGATTCTCTTACCACCGGGTTTGTCTTCGGAATAGAAAGATCGTATATCCTCTGCATTACTTTCCATCTGTAATGTATTTTTAGATGGAATTGCTATATAATCCTCCATAAAGTAGTTGTAAATATTATGTTGAAAAAAATTTATTTTTCTTAATTATGGAAAATTCAATTATTATATATTAAGAGTAATTAGTAATTGTATTCTATTTATTTAAAGTCTAATATTTTTATAATATATATATATATTATATTTTAATCCATTAATATGTTAATTACCAAATAAATAAATATATGAAAAAAAAAGTTATTTAATTTATAAAACATTAAGCCAGCGCAAATCTCATATTTATATATAAAAAATTGGATAAAATTTAATATATAAATATAAGGAATATTCTTATAATTGAAAAATCAATGAAATTATTTTACAAATATATTAAAAATATATATTTAATTACTTCTTTTTTTTATATTGTTATACTATATTTTATATAACAAATGTTCCGCAAGTATATTATAATAATTTCAAACTAAATAATCATAAAGCATATATATTTACTAGTATAACTTGTTATTATATATCTATGGTAATTATTTAAATATAATTATGAATAAATTATAATGTTAATATATACAAAATAACTATAGTATTTTATATTATTAATTTAAATAAAATATATTACTAATAAAGCATAACTATAGTTTACGTTTTCAAATGATTAAACATTATTATATCATCTAATAATATTGCGACCTAATTAATTATGTTATGTAAAATCTTTATTCAGCATTATAAAACATTACCATATTTCTTTATTAATATAAGAATTTATAATCATATACTATCTGAGCAGATATAATTATATAAATAGTATCAAGAAATATTAATGAAAAAATAAAAATTTACTATTAAAAGTATGTATTTAACACGTCAATTAAATTATACATGATAATCAATGATATTTATATTTATATATTTAAGTAATTCAAATTTTTTGATTTGTGTGAGGAAATTAGAATAAATCGAAAACAAGATTTAATTATCCGAATATATTATATTTTTGATATCTTATATTAATTTTTAAACTATTTCATTGTTTTTTACAATGTAAATTATCAATACCAACAAAAAAAACACTCTATCTTTAATCACTTCTTGCTTCACTAATAAATACAATCTATTAATACTATACAGAAGGCTTGAGTGAGTGATTGATTTATTGATTGACTAACATTTTATTATTTAATTTATTAATTAATACCCGTAAAATAAAAATCACAGAAAACTTACACATATTAAAAAATAAATAAATTAATAAATAAAAATAATTTTATTATTTTTTTATATAAATGGAACAATCAATAGCGGGTAAGAAACTTACTTATTTATCTTGTGATAAAGGAGGCCTTCACGAGGGAGAGGCTTTGAATTACATTTGTATAGATGACAAGTGCAAATAGCGAGGTTTACAATGTTCCATATGTCTGAATTAGGATCACGAAAAACACAACTACATGCCCTTAAAAATATTCCTTTCTCAGCTGACTCAATGCCACTAGGAGTCTTTTGGAGAAGAAGTAATGATAAGTCGGATTTAATAAAATATGATTTGCATTAATATAATTTATAAGAACTGCACTTTCCTAAGTTATATTAATATCAACCTTTTTTTAGACCAATATTGAGAATTTCCTGGAAAAAATTGAGAAACTACAGTAAAGCAACTTATATTCACTCAAAATTGGAGTTTAAAAATTAGCGGACGATGTTCGCAAATTAGAAAATCAGTTAATAGAAACCTATAGTTTCTTGAAAAGCAAAATAATTTCTCAAAGTTACTTGAGCAAAAATGCGCCGATCGTTATTGATGCTCTCATAAACGGAGATTACGCAGAAACTAAAAAGATAAAGGAAGACTGCAGACAATTGGTAGATAATATAAAAGTTAAAGAAGAGAAAATATCTTTCGACTTCGAACCCAGCAAGGTGATTGAGTCTTTCTAACGGTGCGAGGAAATATTCAAATTGGAAATGGACAATTTCAGCAAGACCTTGGGAGAATCTTTCTCCAAATTAAATGGCTTATTAGAATAGGCACAGTAATCTAAATCATTACTTTCTTCAGAAGAAGTTAAGTTTGTGGCTTCTAAAAAATATAGTTCTGAAAGTTGGGTAAAAATAGAGAATAATATCATTAAATTTAAGAACCGAAACGAATCTTCCTACACACATATCAGTTCTGAAAAATTATTTTACAAAAACGATAAAGTCAAACTAACCTTCAGAATTTCGAATTACAATTACCACAACCCGTCACACCTGTGGTGTGGAATATGTAAAGAAGCTCATAAAGATACAAATTTCTGGAAATCATCTGGAAACCAAGTAAAAATATTGTTTTTGCTTTTCTGTCTTCTATTCATTTATTTTTCCCTTTTATATCTATAGATTGATTTACTGCAAAAATCACAAAACTGGAAAACTGCTTGGCAGGTAACTGGAGTCATTCCAGGCAACATTGCCAAGGAAGGATCTATATTTGAATTGGAGTTTTGTGTGAAAGATAACTATATGCAAATATAGGATTCTGAAAAAAAGTCCATCTGCAAAATCACTTCATCGACTAATTTAAATTCCAATACCACTGACACTGAACCCTGGGTTATAGTGTTTGGAACTCATAAATCTGATATTCATGTCGAAATTTTGTGAAATAAAAAACGATATTTGTCTAATTAATTTATACAAATTACACTACAACAACTATTTTTTTTTATATATAAAAAGATATTTTACGAAAAAAAGTATAAAAAAATTACAAAATTATTATCTTTTTATTTAGGTTTTTTTTACTTTTCTATATATCATAAGTAACCTTTTTTTATTACTAATTCTATAAAATAAATCATATAATAATATAAAAATTTATATCAATTTACAGATTCAATATTTCTATTCCATATTAAATACTATACAATGGAAATCATAGCTGATCTACATTTCTCTTCTTTGGGCAAATTTTTTATCCGCATATCTTCTTCTTGAACTTTATGAGTAAAATAAAAAGCATGGTTTATGATGAAATCTTCTGATAAAATCTAAAGCCTTTAAAATTTCCAAATTTGTTTTAGGGCATTGATATTAAATGTCTTCCTTTTAAAGTAAGACTATATTATATTAAATTCCGTGCACCTTTTACATCTTTCTGATTATTCATCTGAATCAATAATTTCTATAACTTGGTTATTTTAATAATCCTGGTGTTGCCCTTAAGGGCATCCACTACAAAAAGTTTTCTTATTATAAATATTTATTAGCCATTTTAGCAATTCTCTTATTATTCCAGTATATAAAATATTTTAGGTGCTAAAAGTAGCTTATTAATTTATTTTATTAAAATAATGTTAGTCTTATTTCCCTTGATTAAATAATTTCTAATTTTAATTTGAAATATTCTATATTGCTGTTTTTTCTTCTTATTCATTTTCATCATCACTATTAATTATAATTTCTTCTTATTATTTTTATTTCTATAATTTATCTAGTTCTTCATTTTTTTCTAATATATTGCTAATTCTTTTTTGAAATTAGGAAACAAATGCGAAATACTAGTAAATACTATTGGCTTTCCTCCATTACACTCTTAAAAGGTTTTAAATCCTTGAAACTTGCTTTTGATTACTTATTCTAAAGATTATGAGTGTGGTTATTATTCCTAATGTTAAAGTTGCTTCTACTATTATTGTATATGTTAATTTTATTATGAATATTATTGGTTTGTGATTTATTCGTTTTTCATCCGTTTTTCTTCTTCAAAACTTTTTAAGCTTTATTATTAATAATTTTTTATTATTATTTATCAGAACACTCTTTAATATTTTGGGACTTTATAGATTAGTTATGGCTATATTAAATGTAATTAGGTTGCTTTTAAATTACCTCATTTGATAATAATACAGTATTTTACAATTATTAAATCCATGTATTTTATTCTTTATCCCCTTAATTAGTGTCCAGAAGACAATTCATAAATATATTAGTTTATGATATATTCTCAGGAATTTATTAATAGTATTATTAATAAAAGGAATGCTTTTAGTTCAAAATATGTAGAAAAAGCAAATTTATATTATTTTATATTATTAATTTCTAAGTTTATTATGATATCCTTTCAAAATTTGTAATCTGATTTTCAATTTAAATTCTTTTATCTATGATAGTAAGATCCTATTTTATTTTTTTATCAAGTAATTTGATTATTACGCTTTTTAATTTTTCGTTTTTTTCTTGATTTCCTTAGTTTGGTTTCATTTTTTAGTTTTTTATTGCAAAATTAGTGTAATTTTTTTTTATCTCTACTGAGTAATATATAAATTATACTTTATTTTTTATGTACTAATACTTGAATTATTTAAAAAATTATATATATATTTGATTTCTTATAATGTATAATCGAAAACTTATTTACAAATATATAATATTAATAATATTTTTCTAATCATATAATAATCACACAAATTATGAAATTAATTTTTTTTTCCCAATATTATTTTTTCTGATTTCAATTTATTTATATAAATAAATATATGTTAAATCAATTGATTACAAATAGTACAAGATAGTGAATAAAGGTTTTATTAAATTAAATATTAATTAATATAAATAAATAAAATATATGATAGAAAATTTTTGAATAAAGGTTAATTTAAATTAATAAAAATATTTATAAAATAAAATATATAGTACAAAAATTTTTAAAAATATATATATAAAATATAATTAATTTTTATTTTTATATAAAATTTCTAATAATATAAATTTTGATAAAATATGTGATCAATATTTTTATTAACAGTTAAACTATAAAAAAATATTTTTGTAATTTTATAACGGAATAAAATAATTTTTTTTATTATTATATTATACTATTTTTATCATATAAGATAATTAATACCAATGATTTTATATGATAAGTTAATAAGATGCTTGCTCTATTTTATCAATATTATCCTCCTTAATAAAATGATCCCAATGTTTAACTAAAGCTTCTGATACCCTTTACATTTGGGTTTTTTTATCTGTACACATTACATTTTTTTAAATATGTGTAGCTTCTGATTAAAGTTAATCTAATGTCAATTCTTATTTAAGGCCTTTCATAAATAATTTTTTATTTTTTCATAAAGTTCTGTTTATTCTCTTTAGTAATCTTCTGGATTTATCAGTTTTTTATAAACTTTTTATTATCCTATTTGAAAAGTTTCAGACCCAATAAAATGAGTTCGTCCTTTAGGCTACATTTAAAAAAATATTGATGTTTATATTTCAATGATATTAATATATTTAGATTTAATATTAATGCATATATAATAAATACATGAGCCTTTATTTCTCTCGGCTATATAGAATTCATATCTGTTAAATGAATTTTATTAAATAAATGATTTAAAGGATCATTTTATTTTTATTCTAATTTCGCTATGTTATCTTTCTATTTTTATAGATAAATATCTTTGGGTTGCATTGATTTCGACCTTAATTTTTGCTCATTATTGTTAGTGACACCATAAAACTGAGATGCTGTATTATTTTTGTTATATTCAGTAAAGTATCCATTGGGGTAGGGTTCTTGTGTATTTATTTTTTAGTATTCTGTAAGAGGTATGAATTCCTTTTATTTTATTTATTTTTTCTTGATTTTATTAATAATTTTTAAATAATCTTCATAAAAATTATTTTCAGGCGGAATAAATTGGTCCTCTCTGCCTTGAGCTTTAAGAGCTGCTGTAAGTCTTTCTCTATATGTTTGGCGCTCAAAGCGCATTTTATTTTCGTGAATGTTTTTTTCTTTATCGCTTTCTCTGAAATTATGAACCATTGGTCGATTGTAGGGTTCAGAATATTACTAAGAATCTAAAGTACTAGAATATTTCCTATGTATATATTTTTGCCCCACTACAGGCCTGAGGCAATTAACTTTCATATTTTTCACTCTATCAGGAGCTTCAAATGTGTTAAAACTCCTTATTGTTTTTGAAGTAGTATTCATAATTTTCGGACCTAAAAATTTGTTTACATCCTTTTTTAATAAATAAAATGTTTAATGTTAGCTTATAGTTTAGCAAATATTAAGCAAAATTTTTTGTGAAAATTTGAACGGAATAATTCATATTTGATAAAAATTTTAATTAATACTATACCTCGCTTCTGAATGTATTAAATAGCTTTGTTTTTGTTTCCTTTAGAGGGTCATAGTATTCAATGGGATTGGCATTCATTTCTCTAATAAAATCTGCCACCTTTTTGTCATAAATTTTCACTCCTTATTTATTTTTTTTTATCTTATTGTTATTACTTTTTCTTCTCGATATTATTCGCTTATTTATTTTTGCTTTTCATTTTCTTTATTCTAATGGATATAATAATTATACATTAGTATTTTAATTATTGCAATTTTTTTTATCTAAATGGAATTTGTTTGATTATTTATTTATTTTATTTACTTACTTTCTTAGAAGTATATTTTATAATTTATTATCTTGTGTTACTATTTTATTGATTCTATTAAAATTAATTTTACTTACTTAGACCTAAAATATAATCAAACCATTTAATAATAACTAAGTGAAACTAAGATTAAAACTATTTAAAAGAGCATTAATTAATTTATTAAAATTTATTTTTAAAATAAATGCTTTTTTATTTTAAATGACAAAAAAATAAAAACTACAAGTATTCCTTCTTTCACAATAAAAATTATATAAATATAAATATTAATAAAAAAATAATAAAATGTATAATATATTCAAAATTTAAATTCAAAATTTGATATAATTAATATAAAAATCATTTCTTTTTTTAATTTTTATCACCGTTATAGTAGCGGACAGATTCTTACTGAAAAGGAACAAAGTGAGTGCTCATTTCTTGAAATTCTTAAGAACATTATGAAATTTAAGAATCAATTAAAACCTTATTTATTGTTTTATTGTTAACAAGTAAAGTATCATTTTTTTGCCATTTTTTCAAGGATGTTTCGCTTCCAGCTTGCTGTGAATATTTTTGGTACGAATTCTATTAATCTGATAATTGCTTGTTGAAGGTACTATTAGTCGAATCGTTATTAAAATTAGTGAAACTTCCATTTTCATCAGATTATGAAAAAGTATCATTTAGTTATTTGCTATTTTATTTTAATATGTTAGTCAAAGAAGAGATTTCCGCTTTATGTTTTTACAGTCTTGCAAATTCTTTTTCGTGGTTTTCTAAATGTATTGACTCCTCCATATGTTTTTTTATCACTTTAAAATATTCAACTGTATTGGCCAGCTGTGCCTCTAAATCACTTTAACTGGAATTTAATTCCTCGGGAATGCCAAAATGCTTATTTTTTTCTAAATTACTTTTGCCATTTTAAACAGAGAACTAAGATAATTTTCCCTGTTTTTAATTATTAGAATTCACCTATTTCTAAAAAGCCTCCAAATCTCTAAGAAAAGACTATTCTAATCTTTGATGCTGATTAGATGTCTATAAAAAATCAGAATTCCCTTGTAATGATGTTAAGAATGCCTAGCTGTCCTAAACCTTCTACCGCTCTTTTTAATTAGTAGTTTTGTTTATGATATTCTTCTGCTCATACTCATATATTTTACTATTGCATAGTATAACGCTCTGTAAATTAGCATTCTATTCCAACAAATTTTTAATATTCGGATTGGCTACCAATTCGGAGATTTCTTAGTTTTCTCTGGCATAGCTTTTCATTTCTTTTGCAAAATTTTATGTACTATTCGTTATGGCCTGTTCTTATTTTTAAATTTCATCTTTTTAATTTTAAAATATTACTTATTTTTGGTTTTTCACCGCATTTACGAAGACTTAACTTACCATTCCTATATCAAATTCCATTCCTAAATTTAATTTAATACAAATATTCTCTGATAGAAAATAAAGAAAATTGAAAATTACCTGTTTTATTTTACAAAATAATTTATAATTTCTATATTTCATTATGCATACTCAACTTTTGACTTTCGAGATCTTTTACTTTATATTATTCCATTTATATTTAAGCCATCATTTCAGCTTCCTGAATTTTTAATTTCTCTTCCATTATCTTTTGAATGCATCTAACTCCTATAATTATAAATAAAAAAATTACATAAAATTGTAAAAATAAAAAGTTTGCAAAAATATTATTATATTCGGTACATTTTAATTTTTTATCATATCTTGAATCGCCTATTCTTGTTACTTTATCATGTCTTTATATATTTAATCTTGCTCTTCTTTTTATTTTAGAAGAACTCTCTGCATTTCTTTTTATTCTTCCTTTTCTTTCAAAAATTCTTAGTATTCTCTTTATTATTTTTTCCTTTCATTTTCAATCAATTCTTCTTTAATTTTAACTTATTCCAAAGCTAATTCCAATTCCCTTTATTGTTATTGCATTTAATTGTTAGCAGGAGTTTATTGAGGTTATTGTTATAAAATATGTTCGCCTAAAAATTCATTTGTTTAACTTTTATTTGTAGAAACTGGGTTTAATTACTATTGCTGTTGCTGTTATTAATTATGTTAGGTGCTTATATTTTTCACCTTCTCGATTTATTAAATTTAATACGACTCCAAAAGTTAATTATTCTATTTTAAGGCTTTATTGCCTTAATTTTGGTTTTATGACTTCTACTATTCCTAAAGCTATTTTTCGAAAGCTATTTTTTCTTTTAATTATTACTCAGCTTCTTTTATTTCTACTTTTCTTTTAATTCTTACTATTCTTTAATTTGTTATTTTAAATATTCCTAGTAACTTTTAAATTATTATTGCTAATTTTTCTTTCTTTATTCTTCTTAATTCTGCATTTGATCAAAAAAAACTGCCTTCTATGCTTAGGAATTATTTTATAATTGCCACTATTAAATGGATTATTAGTTTTATTCATTTTGGTTATATTAACTTGATTTTCTTTAAAAATTTCTCAAAGGATTTTCTTATTATTACAATGAATTTATTTAATTTCTTTATTAAATTTACTATTACAATTATTCTTAATATTGTTTTTATTATTCTCTTTTTCGATCGGTTTACATTTTGTTTTAAGAATTTTATTAATCTGCCCAATCTAAAGAACCTTAGTTTTGCTATCTAATATGTGGATTTTATATTTTTACCATATTGTGAGATTACATTTCTTATTATTACAATTAATCCAAAGCTTATTATTACTGCTGCTATTGTTATTTTTACGGCTAATTTTTCTAATTTTTTATTATCTTATTCATGACCTCATCTGCTATGTCTACTTTTTATTACCATCCAAATATACTTTCTTCTTAAGACATCAATAATTTTACTATTTTTGAATCGTTTTTTATTGTTTTATATTTTCTATTGGCAGTTTAGCTAATATTATATTCTAAATTCTTGAATACTTAATAAAGTACTTAATTTTTACTAATTTAAGAACTCTATATATAATACAACTAATAATAATTTTTATAATAATAATAACAACAATTTTAAGTTATTATAATGCAATCAGAACTCTAGTTGATTTATATTTTAATAACAAAAAAACTCAAGCTTTATTTGTTTATTGAAGAAAATAGAGGTAAAACTATAATACTAAAATCTATATAAATGGAATATTTATTTTTTAAAAAGTTATTAATAAATTTATATTAATTTACTATAGTTTACCTCCAAAAAAACTATCTATTTTAAATTTTAAATATATTGCTTTAATAATTAAATAATTTGTGATGGAATTTTATGGTATATTAAAATCCAATAGACTTGAAATTACTAAAAATTATTAGAAAACACTATATTACATTAACTAGAATAATAATTTAAAAAATAAAAAATGGATGATAATATAATGCAAAATTAATAAAACTATCAAAATTAAAATTAAAAACGATATATGATGGAAGATGATGACTACGAATTATTTTACAACGAAATCCGTTGTTCTATATGGTAACATATATTATTTAATTTGTTAATTGTCAATTTAATAATTTATATAATAATATAGCCTGGATACCTATATAAATCCTGTTATCACCTCTTGTTCTCATACATTTTGTAATGAATGTATATCTAACTTTATAAAAAGACCTGGAATCAAATCTAAGTGTCCTCTCTGCCAAAAATCAATTAATAAAGGAGAGTTAAGAACTGATAGAAAATCAGCTTCTTTTGCATAGATATTTAAAAATATATAAGAAGAACCTGTTTTCGTGGTGCAAAATAATACATAAATGAATGAGATTTTATAGTTAAAAAAAAAAACTATTGGAGAATATTTATAAGAAGACCCTGAATTATAAGTGATTATTTAGGTGGACCCCACTCTTTAAAAATAGCAAAGTTACAGATATAGTTAAGAAGATTAATAATAAAATCATGATTATAATGATGGGAAATAACTATCTTAAGAATAATGTGGAGAAGTTGATTCTTAAAGAGAAAATAGAAACTTAATTATTAAATAAAATCCAGAAGATAAAAAATTAGTTAGAGAAAGCCATTGGTACCTATATTTTCCAAACCTCTGTAGTAATAATAATAGGTACAGGAAATAGTATTTTCATAGAAATAGCTATAACAATCTTAAAAAATGAAAAGGAAAAATGCAGATGAAGAAATACATATTTTGGCTAGTAATATTTCAGAGGATCTCCAAGAAGAAATCACAAAATTTTGTAAAAAATATTAGGCAACCTAGCATTCAGAATTTAATTAAAAAATAACACATTTAATCGTTAATCCTGAAGTACAAAATAAGAAATAAATACAAGCTGTCAGAAGCATAAAATACTTGCTAGGAGTTATTAAAGGAGCCTGGATTCTCTCAATAAGATGGATTATCAATTCGAATGGATTTGGAGAAGTATTTTTTTCTAATTATAATTAAATAAACGGCAATAATTATTAAGTAAAATTTCTTCATCAAATTCATAGATTTAGGAAGAAAGAGATCACGAGGTAACAAACGATAGATATGGAAAGGGAGCTCCTAAACTTAGCAGAGTTATGAACGTAAAACTGTATTAACTTTTTTGTTTATGTGTTGTCATTTTTTAAATTTTTAGGGTCTTTCAAGACTTTTTGAGGGATTTAAATTTTTTGTTTATGATATAGGACAAAAAAATTTGATATCTAAAAAAGATTTAATACATTTGATATAAAGTACTGGTGGAGAAATAATATTGAGGGAATTTAGCTTCAATTAGGAAGCATAGCAAAATGAGAATATGGATGATAATTAATATTTTTATGTCGTTATATAAAATGATAAGACTTCTTTATAAGAATCTCTTCTGAACAAAGAATTGACTGATAATGCAATAGCTATTAAATATAGATGGATATTAGATTCTATAAGTAATGCCAGAGTCCTTAGTTGCACTAAATATTTATGAATAATAAGAGTTGAGAAGATCAGATTTAACCAACCAACTTTTTATATAAAATAATTTAATATTTTTTTAATATATGTATATATTCAATAAATTTTAATTTATTTTAAAAGAATATCATATCACTCATTAATAATTAATATCTTTGAGTTAATAATTTCTCATTTCCATAAAATTACATTTTATTCATACATTTTTTATATGAAGAAAATTATTACTAAATTTGTTTGTAGTTTTCATGTATATCTTATTTAATCCATATAAAATTTAAATTTTCATTATCCCGATACATAATAAAATAGGAAGAATATTACTAATTAATCACATTTTTTTTATATTTATCATTACTTCTTAAAGAGAAGCAAAAAATAAAAAAATATAATAAAGTTAATATATATAATGTAGTCTTATATTCTTTCAGAAAGCAATTCGAGCATGTATGATTAATAGTCTTATGGTATGGAAAATGATAATAATAACAATATAGTATTTAAGCTTATAGTGATAGGATCCCAAGGTATATTAGAATTATATAATATTACATAATCAAATTTAGAATATTATCATTAAAAATTAAGTTTATATTAAAAAATATGAATATTAAACTAGGAGTAGGAAAGTCTAGTTTACTCAACTACTATATAAATAAGGAATTTTAAGACTCATATAGTGTTACAATAGGAGTTGAATTTATCTCAAAAACTATGTATTTGGGATAAGATAGAACACCTATATAACTTTAAATATGGGATACGGTAATCCAGTTTAATTCTATCCTATTTTAATAATCTTATTTATTATAAAAAAAATAATTAGGCAGGGTAGGAGAGTTTTAAAGCACTTATTAAATCTTTTTATAGAAATGCAGCTGCAGTTTTATTAGTTTATGATATTACAAAGAAAAATTCATTTTAAGATTTAGATATGTGGCTAAAAGAAGTGAGAAATAATTCCCACAATGATGTAATAGTAATTTTAATAGGAAATTAGTAAGATCAAGAAGAAAAGTATTTTATTTATTTTTAAAATAAAATAAAAGATTAAAATATTACAATATTATATTATTCCTTCTAGTCGTGAAGTTTCCTATGAGGATGGTGAAAAGTGGAAATAATAAAGAGGCGCACATATATTTATTGAAACTTCCGCAAAGGAAGGAACTAATATAGATAAAGTACTTAAAAATATAATTAGTTTTTTAAATTAATTTCCATTTATAATCAATTTAGACGTTCAATAATCTAGTTTAATTGATTTACAATAAATATATGAATGATGATCAATATAGGAGCTAATTAGAAATTTAGGAATCAATCAGAGCCACCTAAGGAAAAGTATTTAAATTAAGATCAAGTATAGTGAAAGAAATCAATTAAGAAAATTAAGAAGGTAGAGAGAGCACTATGAGTAGAAAGAGTATAAAATTATAACAAACTGACTATCCAAATGAATCAACGTTATAAAAAATGAAAAAGAAAGATAAAGAAAGTTCTTGTTGTTGAATATCGTTTTATATTATTTTTTATTATATGAAAGTATAAATTTTATATTATTTATTATATATATATAATTTATTAATTAATTTATATAAGTATAATTTAAAACTAGCACTTATTTATAAATAAATTATGTTTACTAGTGCATTTTAAAATATCAACTACTTTCACTACATTTATTAACCAATGCATGAAGAAGAGAATAATTTTAAACTGAGTTGATATAGCCATATTACTATAAGGTATTAGTATGCAAAATAAAATTCAAATATAGCTGCTCTTTTAAAATACTATCATTTTATTCGACAAATTTTTGTAATAAATAAAAGCAGTTTTTTTTATTAAAATAATAGGTATTTGTTTCCAAATTTGTTTTCTCCTAATTTATAAAGTCATTCCACAAAATAAAAAATTGCTTATCTTTTTCAGTCATATCAATAATTCTCTATTTTTAAATATTAATTGCAATTTTGTGTTATGTTATATTATATATATTCGTTAAAAAATAATATATTTTGAACTTTACATTAATTTACTTGGTGCCATGGTTCATACATATTTAATAGTCTTAAGAATCCATATTATCTTCCTATTATTATTGATATGAATCTTTTTCAATATCTAATGTCGCATAAAGGTTATTTTGATATCTTAGTTTAATGTTTTTTTTATTAGCCTATTTTACAACAAATTTTACTTAATTTTATATATCGATTTATTCTTAGTTCAATAGTTATTCTTATTATGTCTCTTTATTTTATAACTGTGTGTTATTTATATTTGAATAAATTTCACCATTTTCTATCAAAGGAAGTTATTTTTATATTTATAATTATACATCCATAATTATTATAGTGTTTATTTTATTTGTTTTTTCTCTTTTGATAAAAAAATAATATTTTTACTTCTTACTAAAATCCTATTTTTTACTTCGAAATTTTTATATATATTCCCTTTTTAAATAAACTTACAATTTTTACTATTAATTAATAATAAATTCCCGCAATTAAATCTAAATCGTTTAAATTATGAGTATATATATATAAAAAAACTATTTGTTTTAGCTAAATTTGGAATAATTATTTATAGAGATATCAAGTGTATAATTTTTAAATGATCTTCTCTTACTATTAATTAATTTAATGTAAATTATTTAGACCATAAATATAATATATTAAACTATTATTGAAATCAAAATTATATTATTTATATATATAATAGATTTTAATCTATGTCTAATTAAAATAAAAGTACTAATATTTTTATATTTTTCAGTACTATTATATGATTAAACAAATTACTCTAATTAGGTATTTATACAAATAATTATTATATTTGGCAAATTATATATGGTAAATATAAATGACATTAATTTAAAAGCCAAGCTACTCTTATTTAATTCCACTTAATTTGCTTTATTAATAATTTAACTATAGTTTTTTCGTAAGACGTCCTAGATTATAAACTAAATATTACTTTTAATTATATATATCTGTTGATCAATATGTTATTCAGGAATTTAATCACCTAAAAAATTTATTATTTACTAAGCAAATAAATATTTAAACCCATATCATAGATAATTAAAAACATTATTTATTTTCTTAAATCATCAGATAATAACAAAATCTATATTAAAAATGAAAGCATTCACTCAATAATTAATTAAAAAGAGATTTTTCCTACACACTACTTAATAATATCACTTTTCTCAGGCTATTGGTAAAAATATATTTATTAACCTAATAAATATCTATTATAAAATATAATAAAATGGAGTATATGAATAAAATCTATTTAACTAGAAAATCCTAAGGCAGTTTATTTGGACTTCTAATCCACAACCCCATTAGACTACAGAGTACTTGATAAGATGCTTCCTTATTTAACAAATATGTTTGGAAACCCTCATTCTAAGTCTCACGAATATGGTTGGAAAACAGAAGAAGCTGTAGAAAATGCCAGAAAAGAAATTGCTACTTTAGTAAATGCTGATCCCAGGTATTACTTTAAATTTAGTTATAATTTTTTATATTTATTCAATTTTTTAATTTTTTATAATTTTATATAATATCTTTATAGGGAAATCATTTTTACCAGTGGAGCTACAGAATCTAATAATGCAGCACTCAAAGGTTTAGCTCAATTCCACAAAAATAAAAAACACATTATTACCACACAAACTGAACATAAATGTGTTTTAGATACTTGCAGATAGTTAGAAATCAATCACGGGTTTAAAATTACTTACTTACCTGTGGACAATCAAGGTTTGATAAGTTTGGAATAGGTAAGTATAATTGTGCCTTTTTAAATAATGTAAATATAACTATCTTAGCAAAATTAAAAATATAGTTAGAATAAGCAATTACTCCAGATACTTTATGTGCAAGTATTATGTATGTAAATAATGAAATTGGTGTGATATAAGATATTGAAAATATTGGTAAAATATGTAGAAAACATAAAATATTTTTACATTCTGATTGTGCTTAAGCCCATGGAAAAATCCCCCTTGATGTAAACAAACTTAACATAGATTTAATGTCTATGAGCAGTCATAAGGTAATTAAAAAAAATTAAATTGGATTTTAAAAGAAATTGAATTATATACGTATATTTATTAAAATTTTAAAAGATTTATGGGCCTAAAGGAATAGGAGCTTTATATGTTAGAAGAAAACCAAGAGTTAGAATTCTTCGTAAAATAAAATTGTTATTTTAATATTTTATTATTGAAAAATAGAATAATATATCATTCTTTTAGCTATAATAAATGGAGGGGGATAAGAAAGAGGTCTTAGAAGTGGAACTCTAGCCCCAGCAGTAAACAGATCCTAATTGATATATAATTGTTATTGGTTATTTATTATTTTAATTAATTTAATTTTTAGTTGTGTGTTGGATTTGGAGAAGCTTGTAGAGTCGCTTTATAAGAAATGGAAAATGATAGAGCTCATATTATAAAACTGAGAGAATAATTATATAAAATTATAAAAGATGATATACCTTAAGTATATGTAAATGGACATGAAGTAATTAAATAATTATTTATCAATTATAATAAAAAATATTAATAATATTATTATTTTTTATAAATTCAGAGCTAAAGATACGAGGGAAATGTAAATATTTCTTTTGCTTTCGTAGAAGGAGAAAGTCTTTAAATGGCTATAAAGCAATGTGCCGTAAGTTCAGGATCAGCCTGTACAAGTGCTTCTTTAGAGCCTTCTTATGTTTTAAGGGCTCTTGGAGTTTAAGAAGAATTAGCTCACACTTCATTAAGAATTGGTTTGGGGTATTTATATATCAAAATAATTAGTATTATAATGGGTTTTACATAATAAAAATATTTAAAAGACGATTCACCACTGAAGAAGAAGTAGAGTACGCAGGATAATTGATCAAGAAAAGTGTAGAGAAGTTGAGATCTATGAGTCCACTATGGGAAATGTCTCAAGAAGGAATTGATCTATCTGAAATTGAATGGAGTTAACCCCATTGATTGAATGAATAATTCAGCATATAAATGGAGATCAAATATATAATTATAACTAAATAAATGGTTTATTTTACCTTAATAAATCATTGGTTTTAATGGAAAACCAGTGGATTACTTTACCATTATTAATATAATTTTTCAAGTTTATCTTACTTAATTTAAAATTGTTTTAATAATTTAATTTATGTCATACTTACTTATTAAATGTAGTAAATAAATATCAATTTTTTTTTTATAAAAACTTCTATCTAATTGAAGCAAAGTTCAACTTTTATTCTATATCACTTCTTATTCTTAATTACTTTGAATAGTTTGTTCAGTGAGAATTTATTAATTTTTTCGAAAAATAATTAAAGAAAAAGTAAGTATATTATTGAAGAATTATGGTCTATACTATGCGTTTATATTAAAGTTAATAAATTTATTAGTAAAGAACCTTAATAAAGTTTTAGAAATATATTTTCAATTCTTATAAAATAAAAATAAAAAAAAGTATTAAAATCGTTCACAATAAAAAATGTACAGCTACCATTATTACCAAAAAGCTGAAAAACCTTAAAAAAATACCGGACTTATAGATTAGTATCAAAGAATTCTAGCTCAAGATTAAATGAAATTTTTCCAAGAAGTAACTTAAAAGGTGAGGGAAATTCCGTAAACTGAAAAATGTTCTCCAAAAATAGTAGAATATGAAAATAAATAGGTAATATAGCAATTATATAATTTGGTTTAAGTTGAAGAATTATAAAATAATTTTGTTTTAGAGCGAAAAGGATCCGAGAAGAATGCACAACATAAAAGTAAGAGGACCCTGGGAAATTGAAGGACCTGATAGATCAAAATTTACATATATCAATGATAATCCAGTTAATTAGATCAATTTCAATCATAATTATGAGAAAGTATTTGGAAAGAGAGAAAGATTTGGCCTTGAATAACATTTGAAAATAAAATTAAAGCCGGAATTCGAAAAATAAAATTTTTATAGAAATAAACATTCATAAGGATACTATGGACACGAATATACAGGGTAATTCACTAGCAGATATTAGTATGAAAATCAAGAACCAAATTCATTTTCAGAATGGGGAATGACACCAAAAATGAAAGCTAATGCATATAGTACTCCTCGTCTTAAAAATAAATCCGAATGCTTTAAAAATGCAGCCTAAAGTAGTCTATTTATAAGTCCAACTCCAGTTTGATGCATTATCAATTGTATAATTAATTATATAAGTAGCTAATTAAATATCATATAAAAGATCTAACTAATGTATTTATTTATTATTTATAAATTGTAACTGAATATATGTTTTTTATATATATATAATAATAGAATTTATTGAAATAATTATGATTTAAAATATAATAAAATAATATTTTATGACATATTAGAATAATGAATAAAATAGATTAGAAAATAATATAGGTGTTGCTTTCACTTTTAAACAAAATTTTGAAATTCCATCTTTTTATCTTCTTCTTCGACTTCATTTACCTAAATTTTACCATCAACTACAGCATTTCCTTCGAACAAACTTCTATTAAGTCTGGGCTCAAACTTCCACACGAGTCCCATGCAAATTAAGTAGCAACACTCTATTATTATTATGCTATAGAAAATTGAATAATTTTTTTGATTAATCCATGCAAGAGCAGCTCCCCAAACCAATCCAATTAAATTTCCTCCCAGTGTTAAAGTGCCGGCTGTGCTTGCTTCACTTACCTTATAATAATAAAAAGTCACTTTTATTTTTAAGTTAAAATTTAATAAATTAGGTAGTTAACTTACTGGATACCCAATTTCTGCACCCAATTCTAAACCGGGAGGCCACTAAGTGTTTAAAAAAAATCCAAGAATAAGAGAAACAAAATATATAAAGCCTGTGCTTCCAGAATATAAGGCTCCTATGTTTAAATAAATTTGTTTAGAAAAATTTATTCTGAAATTGTTATATTAATTACCGAAAAATAAAATCATTGAAAAAAAAGAACAAATGTATATCGTTTTGAGAGTTTCTTTATAACTCAATATGTTATTTGAAATATATCCCGCCAATATTTTTCCAAATAAGCAGGAAAAGTTTAGAATGCTTCCTATGTAGGCGATTTGAGTTTCTTAAATTTTAAAAGGGATTAGTAAGTGATGTAGACTTGTCAAAAAAAGCATAAAATTTCCCAGGTGAAAAGAAAATGAAAGCAATAGCCTTACAAATTGCTGATTTTTAAGTAAACAAAAAAGAGCATTTTTAAAATCTTCCCTCTCTGATTAGCTTGCTATACTGGTAGGATGAGATGGCTTTTCTTTATACCATATGAAAATAGGGATGGAAAATAGTAATGACCATACAATGGTAGAGTTTAATAAACTTTAAACCATACTTTTATTAAAAACATTTTCAGCCATTTCCTTTTATAAAACGCTGTTCTATTTTTGGTAATATTATGTGTAAGTGCCGGTCCAAAAAAAACAAAAAGTAAGTCCTAGTACGAAAGCTGATGATATGATTCCAATGGCTTTTGATCTATTTTTGGAAAAAACCTATAATGGTATAATAATACATTCAAATACACATTTTAATCTGAATTAATAATTAATAAATAAAAATAGTACCAAGTCATTGAGAGCTAACTTTATTAATTTACTATTAAAGAGTTTCCCATTGCTATAATTATCTAACCTAGAAGGCAAATGAAATACGAAACTTGTATAAAACTTCTCAAAAAACTTCCTAGTAAACAACAAGAAATCGCCACTACAGTAGAAAACCTGAGCCTAAAAATAAGTTATGACAAATTAAATTAATAATTAAAAATATCTTATATCTCCTTATTTCAATAAATTAATATAATTTACTATATCAATAAATAAATGACAATAAATACAAAAATAAAATTTTTTTTTATTACCCTTTCGTTTAAAGAATGTAATTAGCTATAAAATTGGAAGGGATATATAATATGGGGAAGGCAGAATTAAGAAAAAATAATTATGTTTCTGAAAATTAGAAATCCCTTAAGAGTATTTATGCTAAAGGAACTAAAGTGAAAGAAAGACCAGCACTAATAAGATTCGCGAAAACATATAGGCCTATCATAACCCATCTGTAGGGTTCTTCTTAAAAAATATTTTTTTCGCTTTCACTGATTTGTGTATTTTCTTAATATTTTTCAACTTCTTTATTTTCCATTTTCCAATAATTAGACATGTTCTAGTCACTTTGGTAAAATTATTGCTCCCCCTTTTTTTTTAGAACTTATTTAAATATAAGTATAGTATTATTATTAATATATTAAAAAATATGTAATGTTATTTTTTGGTAGGTTGTTTAGTAAATAAAAAGTTTGCACAATATAAAAAATAATTGTTGAAAATTATTAATATATAGGTTTTATAGAATATTAAAGAATTAAATAATACTATATAAATAAATATAAATAAAAAAAAAATAGTAAAGATGTAAGAAGAAAAAAAAGAAGAATTACTAAATTAGTTTGATTAAATCCCATTTTTCATATTTTCAGAAATATGTCAATTTTTGAAATATGAAGAAATAATAAAATTTATGTGTTCCAACAAAAAATTTTATAATATTTTAAATAATTTCTATATTTTTAAATAAATCATACTAAGAGATTTTTCTCACTTCTTAATAACAACACCAAGAGATTTTAAATCAAGTTTCCTAAATAGTTTTATGACATTTAGCTAAAAAAGATAATACTAAAATAAATGGGAAGCTGAGTTAGATATGAGACAAACGAAAAACTAATAAATAGTAAGATTATTTTGTGTTTTATTTGATATAAATAAAGCAATTTTTTAATGCTGAATTTTTAGGTTATATACAATCGAATACTTTAAAAATAAGATTTTATAAGTGATCTTGATTTGTTAAAAATTGAAATTTAAAGCAAAGTTAAATAAGAGATAGAAAATTTATAATGTAAATTAGATATTCTAATTTTATATATATTTTTAAAAAATATAATAAGTATAATGATAGAAAAAGGAGAATAGGCAGGAGAAAATCTGATATCAGTTTTTAAAAATGCTTGTCGAAAATACCACTCCTTAAAAAAGACTATATCTAAGAATATATTGGAGATTATGGATCTCATGGATAAGAAGGTATACTTATGGTATAATATGGGTATATTTTAATATTTGTAAAAAAATCGGGAGATTAAAATGTACCTGAGGGTAAAATGACATTGTGTGTTTAATTATGTGACTAAGATTATGAAAAAGGTACATAATATTACTTTTTATTCTTTTAATAAATTGTTTAGCTTTATTTAGTTTATTTATTTATTATTGCTAATTCATTAATAAGCATGTGGATTAATTTTGTTGGCGGAAACAGGATTTAAAAACAGTTACTTTGGATTAACTCATGTTAATTTTATGGAAAGAAATAAGAAAATCAATGTTTATTGGTATTAACAAGCAGAATAAAATTATTATTATTAATTGAATTTTTAGCTGATATAGGTGGGACAAAAATTTAATTTGATAAGAAAGTTTAAAAAATTGTTTGTGTATGTGATAGTTAAATAATTGACTATTAGGATTTATCATTTTGAGGACAAAATTATTTAAATGAAAAATTATTTTTATTTTTGTAACTAATTTGATTTTAAATTAATTGTGATTCATTTTTTGAATATTATTTTTATAAGATTATAATTAATATTTGTTATTATAATAAAAATTAAATTTTGTTGATGTAATATATATAAAATAATAAAATAAATAAATAATAATACCAATTTATTATTATGTTTTTATATATATTATTTTAATACATATAATGTTTGTGTTCCTAAAAAAAGAATATTTTATAAATTATTTATTAGCCTTTAATTTTATTGATAAATTCTATATTGAAACTTAATCAAATATATACTAAATAATCTATAAATTGGATGTTAATTAACAAAAAAAGGGGAATATCAAGAAGAATAAATATGAGATATATATATTATTTTATAACTATGTATGACAAATCTAATATTTAAAAAGGAATATTATATTTATATAGGATTAATTACATATATATATATGAAAAACACAAATTGTTTATATTAAAACAAAAAATAAAAATAAATATATAATAATTAAAATAAGTAAACAAACAAAATATAGCAAATATAGATTTTTTATTTAATTCTACTAAATGATACATCTGAACTTGAAATATTATTTAGGGTTAATCTTGCTTATATAATTATCACTCTAGACATGCAAAACAGGATGTGCAATTTGTTTTTCGGACCAAGTTTGTTACAAATGTACAGACGAATAAATGACTCCAGAATCAGACTGCAAATGTAAAATAATTTGCATCTTAGAGAATAAATAGAATATCAATATATATATTTATAAATTAATGGATAAATTCACTAAATAGAATAGTTATAATTTTAATTTTAAATGTAATAGTATTTTGTTAAAAATAATAGAAACATTTTGACATTATTTTTATTTTTTTTTTTTTTTAAATAATTTTATTGCTAATATGGGAAAGCAGTAAAATGTATTATTAAGGGAATTTAATTAATCAAAATATGACAAATATTATTATCCAAAATTTTTTTATTATTTACTTCAATATTAGTATACTGACACTTTGTAAGATAAATTACAAAAACTCAAAATATGATATATCAAATTTTTAAGGCTATTAATATTATTAGCAAAAAAAAATGAGATATAAATTTTTAAATAGGCCCGCAAGAATAATTTTGGGATTTAGCCACATCTTCTTGTTAGTAATGTCATGCGACCTGTAAAACTTGTGAAAATAACTAAGTGTGCACTTAATGTAAAGAGTAAGACGGATTAGCTATGTTTGGAGATAAAACATGCTAATGTGTGATGGGTTTCAAATAAACTCAGTCCACAGACCGTTTTTGTGAAAAACTATTCCTTTACGGGAATTTATATTATGAATAATGCCCGAAAGGAACTGTAAGATATTAATAGATTTAATTTTATTAAAATTGTTGATATAGCAATATTTTATTTTTATTTAGAAACCCTTAGATGACGTAAAACTGTGCGAATAATTAAAAATTGAAGACGTGTTACCTGGAGATAGATTGGCACTACTAACATGTGCTATATTGTTGTGCATTTTGCTGATAATATTAGCGTTAATGTTGTACTTGTATATGCAAAGGTAAATGGTAAAGTAGTTTGAAAAGTAGAAAAAGGGGTAAAAGAAAATACTGACCGATGAAGAAGCCAACTACTTACTGATGTAATAGGAAAGAGAAAAATAAAAAATGATTGAGGATTAAGAATTGAGTGATAAATTGAAGGAAGTGGAAAGATAATCGGCCAAAAAGAGACTTGAAGAAGCAGAAGAAAAGAGAAAGGCGGAAATGTAAATAAATTAAGACATTATTGTAATATTTAATTGATAGTGAAAATTTTAAATAAAAGGGAAATTGAAATGGGATAAATGCAGGTAAATGAAGAAAGAGAAAGACTACTCTATTAATAATAGCAAATGATGAAAGAAAAATAATATGCTGAAGAAGCTTTCAATGGATAGGTGTAATTTGACACGGAAAGATAAAAATTATTAGGTAAAAAAAATAAATTCATAAAAGCAAACATTAATTTATTAAAATATTTCAGAAAATGATCGGAAACTTAGAGAATGGGAAGAACGATTTGGAAATGGGCCCATTTAAGAAGAATTTGGAAGATTGAGAAAGTATGAAGAAGATTATCAAAAAGAAATGAAACTAGGTACGTATATATACTACTATCAAGTGAATAAATTTAATGTTATTTATAGAGGAAATGAGGTTAAGAAAATGGGAAAAAGCCAATGGAGGAATATGTTAAGGGTAATCAGGACAGTATAAATAATACATGGAAGATTGCAGCAAAGAAAAAGTAGCTTAAGAAAAACTATTTTTTGATGAATGGCAAAAAAAAAATGGAGCCCTGTCTGCTGAAAATTTGAGCGATTCAAGATGGAGATAATTTTAAGAAGATAAAGAAATAGCTCGATTAGCAGGTAATTTAAAAAAATTTTTTGTAAAAATTAAAAAAAAAACATTTTTTTTTTATAATAGAAGAAGCCTAACTATTAGCTTAGTGGAAAATTGTAAGCAAAGGAGAATAAGATGACTAAAAAAAGCTTAGAAAATACGAAGAAGATATTGAAAAAGCGAGAAAATTATTCTCAGAAGAGTATCTCAGAGAGTGGGAAGGTGTTAATGGAAGACTGGCTGACCCTTTAGATAGAAACCTAAAAATATGTAATTTAATTCTATAATATGTTAAGTAATATGTTGATTACTCTAATGACGCGAATAGAGGATATGCGACTTAGAAACTGGGAGTGTGGACAAGGCAGTATTTTAAAGGGGAAATTTGGACAGTTGAAGTACTACATTTCGGATATAGAAAATGAAAGGCAACTAGGAGAACAAAAGTTTAAAGATGAGTGGGAAAAGAAAAATGGAAGAATAGGCGGTGACAGTGAAAGAGTAAAGGGCTTTTAAGAAGATTTAGAAAGGAAAATTAAAAAAGGTAAAATACTAATTATTTTAATAATGATAATATAATAATAATGTGATTCTATATTCAGATGAAGATTTGCTAATAGAATAGTGGAATAAATAGAGCAAAAGCTTCACCACCGATAAAATAAGACTCAAAAAATACGAAGAAGATATGGAAAAGGCTAGGTAGATGATGGAAAATTTTGAGTAGAAAATAGGTAATAATACAATACTTAAAATAGATTGATCGATCAACTTAAAATTTGTAAACAATTTGACACAGCTGATCAAAAACTGAGAAAATGGGAGGAAATCAATGGAAGCATTGTTAAACCTCCATCTGGTTAGTATAGAAAGTTTATGTAAGACGAAGAATATGGAAGAAAGAAAGGTAAAATAAATTTTAAATACCCCTAGGTAGGTACAGGGGAAGATATTCTAAAGATAATTTAATTTCTAGAAGAACAGACATTCAGAAGAGAGTGGGAACATACAAATGGACCTATTTTCGCCAATGAAACAAGTGGAAGAAAATTCCACTCAGACTTTATGGATTTCAAGAAAACATGTAAGTTTGATTATAAGAGTATCAATTATTATTATTTTTTTACAATTAATTTGAATAGAGGAACAAGTATATTTATTGGAATGGGAGGCGAAAAGTAAAAATTCCAAAGAAGATGAAGCCAGAATTAGAAAATACGAAGAAGATATGGAAAGGGCTCGGAATATGGACGGAGATAGAGAAAAGAAAATAAGTACTTTTTAATACATAATTATTTACCTTTTAATAAAAAAAAATACATTATCATCATTATTGTTTGCAGGAGATATGAGGTTGAGAAGATGGGAATAGGCAAATGGTTGTTCAATTTTGAAAGGGTATTTCGGAAAACTAAGAGAGTTTCTTCGCGATTAAGAAAATTAGAGAAAAGAAGGTGAAATCAATTTTATTTAAATGAAAAAATGATTTAATAATTAATTTGAATTTATTCAAAGATGAAATTCGATTCAAAAGCCAATGGGAACAAAATAAAGGCAGAATTATGGGAGAAGAAAGCTACTAAGCTTATTTAAAGGCTTACCAACAAATGCTATAAGAAGGTACTAACTAAATTTATTTTGTAAAATTATCACCAAATTAATTAATTAATGTATTTATCAAATTACAGAAGAAGTGGGTCTTCTCAAGGAGTGGAATTTATTAAATTCGTCAAAATCAGAAGAAAAGTTGAGAAAATATGACGAAGATTGGGCTGAAGCGTTACGACTTTCCAAACTCAAAAAATATGAAGAATTAATTGGCAGAGTAGGCAATAGATTCGAAGATTCGGAGAGCAGAAAAAGAAAATATGCCGAAGATGCAGAACAAAGCAGAACAGCCTTCGAAAAGGATTTCGTTTTTCATGAACATCAGAAAAAAAGACTCAATGAAACGGAGGAAAGAAGAGTAAAGAGATATATGGAGGATATGTCTCAGGCCAGATCTTTGGAAATGGATATTCACGCCAGACAAAAGTAAAGCTAGAAACCTATATAAATAATGATTTTTGGAAACAGTAATAAAATAAAAAATTACAAGGGCGGAAGAAGAGGCGGAGAGGAAACGACTGGAGGAGGAGGAAAGGCGGAGACTGGCGGCGGAAATGGCCGAGAAAAACAAACTGAGGGCTGAAAGATAACAGTAGCGATAGTTGACACGAATGAAAACGAAGGCTATGAACGATGGCAAGGTCTAGAAAATGAGGGAAGAAAGAGAAAGGCTTTTGAGAGAAAAAACCCTGCTTGACTCGGAAAAATCTAAATTGTAAAGCGATGTTTCGCACCTGGATGACGACTAAAAAAAATTAGAAAAGGAAAACCAAGAAACACGAAACCGAAAGGAAGAGTGCAAACTGATAAAGGAAAGCATCATCAAAAAGCAGGCAGAAATTGCCGAGAGGAGAAAAGAACTTGACTAGCAAATGGAAGTAACTTGGATTCAAAATATTAAAATTTTAATCATTTTACTAAAGTTAACGCGCGTATTTTTTTATAGGGGGTCGATTACGAAGGCACGAGAGAAAAAGTCAGGAATATGAACCAAGAAGACTTGATATTTTTGCAAAATTTGAGGAATCCTCCTGCGAGGGTCGTGCTCTGTTTAGAGGCCGTCGTGTCCATTTTGTACAACAGCAACAAAAAGGTGGAGTGGAAAGAGATCAAAATGTAAAAAAAAAAAAATTTTTAAATAAAAATTTAAACATTTTTTTATCTGAAAATTAGTGTTATCAGCAACTTGAACTTCAGAAAAGACATTTTGAACTATGACCCCGATCAATTGACAAATTCAGTTCTGAAACACGTCAATAAAAACTATATTAACTCGCCGGAATGGCAGGTTCCCAAACTCTACAAGGCTTCGAAGGCCTGCGGGGTTCTTTCCGAATGGATTGACGCCCTCATGAAGTTCAAGACGATGCTATCAGAAAACAAAGAACTTTTTGAACAGGTGAAGAAAATGAAAAAAGTGGAAAACGAAATGCAGCAAGACGTAGAAAGACTGGAGGAATTGGAAAGACTGGAAAAAGAATTTACAGATAAAATGGACTTCAATTTCGCTAAGATGGGAACCAATTTGAATAAAAGAAAAGATTTACAGAAAACGGTCACATTAAAAGATGAAGATCTTGCCAAAAAATGGAGTAACTTAACGCGCTTAAAACTGATGTAATAATTACTTTTTCCTGGGGTATGTCAAACTATGTCCGATATTGTCCGATGGCTAATGTCCGATATTGTCCAATCCGTCCGACTATATCGGACATTATGGAAAATCGATATTTTCAGGATTCATCACATATCCCGGGGTCATTTTTAAATTCCGGCAGCGCCAAAATGTTTTTCAGGATGAGTTTTTATGTTTAGTCATTGGAATTTATATAATAATGAGTTTTTCTTTGTTTTTATCTACTTAAAGTCCATTGGACAAAATCTGACAATATCTGACACATACTCAAATCGTGTAAATCAATCGTAACACATATTTAAAACCTAAATGCGCATCATATGAACCCATTTTGAGTCATTTCTGACCCCTTTTCGAGACATTAATAGTCCATATATTAAAAAAATTTATAATTTTTTCAGGATTCATCACATAATTCTGTGTCAATTTCTAATTCTAATATTACCAAATGGTTTTTCTGGATGCACTTTTATCTTTTACCATTGGATTTTGCATAATAATAAGATTATATATATAATAGCCTATGTGAAAATCTATCAGACAATATCGGACAAATTTTTCCTTTCATCGGACAATATTGGACAATGTCGGGCAGTGATATAACTTCAGAAAATTTATATAGGATCATTAATATACATTACATATATCCCTTTTAGACCAATTTTAACACATTTTTGGCATACAAATAGCTCAATTATAAAATATATAATAATTTGATATTTTAAAGATTCATTTTATAAATCGAGGTTATTTCATGATCTGATAGTATTATAATGTTTTATAAGATAGATTTTCATAAGTTTTTGCCTCTATGAAAATCCATCAGACAATATCGGACATAATTTTCCACTTCATCGGACAAATATCGGACATTTTCAAACTGTACTGTAACATCACAAAACACATTCATTATCCGTACAGACATCATATAGAACCCTTTTAGGCTATTTTGATAGTCCTTTATCCCATAAATAGTTCAAAAAATTGTGAATAAATTTTTAATTTTTTTCAGGATTCATGACATAATTTGGGGTAATTTGAAAATTTTGGCAATATTAAAGGATTTTTTTAGATAAACTTTCATGTTTTGTCACTGAATTTTTTATAATAATTAATTTCTATAGTATCAAAAATACTCTAAAAGGATTTTATAAGAAGTATATTAGTATGAATAATGTGTTTTATGAAGTTATATAATTGATTGAAACCGTCAGATATTGTAAAAAAAAGAGATTTTGATTAAATATTTTCATATGTTCAAAAACATATAAAAACTCATTATTATATAGAATTTAGTGATAAAACATGAAAACTCACCTTATAAAACCATATAGTAGTATCAGAATTTGATATAACCTCGATTTATAAAATGAATCTTTAAAATATCAAATTATTATATATTTTATAATTGAGCTATTTGTATGCCAAAAATGTGTTAAAATTGGTCTAAAAGGGATATATATAATGTATATTAATGATCCTATATAAATTTTCTGAAGTTATATCACTGCCCGACATTGTCCAATATTGTCCGATGAAAGGAAAAATTTGTCCGATATTGTCTGATAGATTTTTACATAGGCTATTATATATATAATCTTATTATTATGCAAAATCCAATGGTAAAAGATAAAAGTGCATCCAGAAAAACCATTTGGTAATATCAGAATTAGAAATTGACACAGAATTATGTGATGAATCCTGAAAAAATTATAAATTTTTTTAATATATGGACTATTAATGTCTCGAAAAGGGGTCAGAAATGACTCAAAATGGGTTCATATAATGCGCATTTAGGTTTTAAATATGTTTTACGATTGATTTACACGATTTGAGTATGTGTCAGATATTGTCAGATTTTGTCCGATGGACTTTAAGTAGATAAAAACAAAGAAAAACTCATTATTATATAAATTCCAATGACTAAACATAAAAACTCATCCTGAAAAACACTTTGGCGCTGTCGGAATTTAAAAATGACTCCGGGATATGCGATGAATCCTGAAAATATCGATTTTCCATAATGTCCGATATAGTCCGACGGATCGGACAATATCGGACATTGGCCATCGGACCATATCGGACAAAGTTTGACCTGTGCCCTTTTTCCTTTAAAAAGAATTACTTATTTTATTTTAATTTAGAACTTAACACTGGAAGAATTAGAAGAAGAAGATGATGAAGATGATGATGAAGAGAGTTAGAAAAATAATGAAATTCTCAAGAATTTATGAAAGGATTAAATTAATTTCTTCACTTGTTTAACAATTATTTATTAAATAAAATTATATATATTTTTTTTTTTAACTTAAATTATTTAATATTATAAAAATTACAAGCAAACAAACAAACAAACAAACTAACAAATATAGTATTTAATTTTATATATACTGAAAAATTTTATTTTAAGCATTATGTAATTGCATTTTAGAATGAACAATAGTTTTTTTTGAAATTTTATTATTATTATAATTTAAGTGTAAAATTTTTAATTTATAATTATATAAAATATTTTTTTAATTAGTTTTTAATTATTACTCCAAAAGACACATTTTTTATCATTCTTAATTACTTTCAGGTTAAACCTACTCTTATTCTTATTAGCCATACTATACCTACTAGAGTTTTTAATGCTAGAACTGCTTACTATTGAGTTGGTTTCGCATGTCACCCAATTAGTTTATCTTATGAAGTTGACTTATCGAAGAGTTACTAGGAATAATTAATGGAGTATTAATATTGTTGTTGATACTATAAAATAGCAATAAATTTTAAATTAAAAAAAGGTTCCATTTTATTAAAATAAAAATAAAATTGGGGGTAAAATATAAGGAAAACGAAGAGTTTGTTCTATTTACCTCCTTTTATTCAAATTTGGTATATTTTAAATTTAAAAAAAATTACTCTTAGGTGCAATCCCCGAATGGCTTTCTCTCATTTTCTTTCTTTTCAATCATATTTTTGAATCTCTACTTTAAGTCATGGGCAGTGACGTTAACTTTATTGAACTCATTGGCAGTTTGATTATTTCCATTTTATCCGTTATTGTTTTCATTTTCCTATACATTAAAAAAATCAAATCAAATTTTAATAAAAATTAAATAAATTATTTACATCGGGGCTGTTTTTGGGGGAACTTTATATCTACTACAGTTGTTGTTATTATTATTACTATTCAATTTCTTATTTCTAGGCGACTCCATTCTACCCAGTGCTGGTTCCGGAATCTCCCATATCAGACTTCATGAAGCTATTATTCGAATTATTATTATTATTGCCATTGGTGGCAATCGGCCCACTGTTTCTTCCGTTGTTATTTCTGACGAGCATAAGTCTTCTCTATTCCAAACTGTGGCCCAGGAGTTTAGAAGGAGATTCTCCCATTTTGGAACCATTTTGCTAATTTTGTGACTGGAAGATAGATTTTTCTAAAATAGCTATCCAATTGCAAATATAGTTGTCTTCGTGCTTTAATGGGAAATTATTATATTATTCTTAAACACTTCCTTGCCCATTGATTCTAAAATTAATCAAAAATTTTAATTTCAAATAAAATAAATTTAATTTAGTCCTCACTTGATGAGCTCCGTCAGCATTGTCTTTATGGCTCTTATCGCGACGTCTTCTTCGTTAACTTTAGGGACGGATTTTAAGAACGTGTGGAAGTTTTCGAACAGCATTCCGATATCGAACACTTTCTGGTTTCCTGGGATTTGTTTCGACAATTTCAAAATGCATTTGGCAATCAGTCCGAGGGCCTTTGTGTACTGCTATTGTTCGTTGTGTTTCTAAAGCAAAATAAACAAAGTTCTAATAATTTTGTCAGGATGAGAAGAGTCAAGTAGCTTCAAAATCGTGGAATTTAGAGTCTTGGAGGCCTCTTCAATGTAGGGCTGATAAATAAAGGGATAAAACAAAATTAATTTTCATATAAAGTTTAAGTTTAAGTTTAAGTTTAAGTTTACCCCATCATGCTTATTTTCACTTTCAAACAATAGTTGGTTTAATATGATGTCCGTGAAAACAGTTAACGACTCTTGCGATAAGTTGTACATAAGTCCTTGTTTAAGGACGATTTTAGCCACCAAGTTGAGGAAAATTGAGTAAAACTCCTCCTTGGTTTGTATTTGCTTTCTGTTTTTGATGTATTTTTCGAAGATATTGTTGATTAGCTTTATAAATTGCTCCAAATTCTCCTGTATGACCTGCATTCCAGCTCCTTCAATCTGGTTTTCAGGGCTCAAAAAGTCAGCGACTTCAAGAACGCAGTGTTATTTGACGATCCAGTCGTTCTCTTCTGTAATTTTCGTTAAGCAAGTAACTAGTTTTTCCTGCGGCGTCATATTTTGAGTCACTTTCGAGATGGGAGACAAGTGATTCTACGTCGCGTTGTTTTTCGGCGGAGACGCGAAGCTGCTGGCATTATTAGTATTTAAAGGGGCGGGACTCTGGTCCGCCGGAGCCTACCTGTGCGGAGAATTTCGCATTTGCTGATACTTGGACTGCTACTGTTTCGTGATCGCTGCAGAAGAATTTTGCTATAAATAAAATTGCAAGTCGAAGTTGTACACAGACTGCAGCACTTTGAGTGAGTATTTTTGGACCAAATTTTCCATGAATTTTCCGTTGCTGACGACGGACGGCACCTTCGCAATGTCTTGCAAATGCGGCGTCAGCGAGCCCAAAAAGTGGACCTGCAGAATTTCGATCACCAGACTGTCGATCTACTGAGCGCAGGTATTGCCGTCGTCTTGCTATTCTTCATTGTTGTTGTTGTTGTTGAGCAGTATCGTTGAAATGAAAAACTCAACGATTTTCGGCGTCTGAGCGATGTTGGTTAAGATTCCGACGATTTCAATGACGAGATTCAGATTCAGCTGGCTGGAGGCCCTGTTGGAGCACAGATAGTTGTAGAGAGTGTGCAGCGACACGAACAGTTCGTAGTCTTCCAGGAAATAAGCTTCGTTTTTCAAAATCGTGAAAACTTGCTGCATCATGTGCAAAATCGCGCTGCATAGGGGCTAGTTCGAAGACTTAAACGACTTCCAGAAACTCCACTTGACGAGGAGGTCGGATATTTCTTGAGAAGTGCTGAGATTTTCTGAGATGAAATTCGCGGCTTCGATGTTCTTTTTGAAGGAATTGGACACCAGGTTCTGCATCAATTCGTCCGGAAATCCTTGCATGGCCAAATCGTTTTGCAACTTTTAAATCAAAGAGTCGTCCAAATCGTCCACTGGCCACAGATTTTGCTGTTCGAAAAGTTGTCTTTGCTGCTTCAAAGGCAACTGGATTTGATTTCCCGAATCAACATTATTGTTGTTGATGTTTGCGTATTAATTATTGCTAATTTATTACTATTACTATTAGCAGGAATATTAATTCTGCTGAATTGGAAGCGGTTACTACTACTATTATTATTGGTATCCAAAGTTCGCTGCTCCTTCCACCTCCATCATGTTTCCTGTTGCGTTCATATCGTTATTCAAGTCATTGGCTATCCAATAAACAAAAATAAATAAACAAAAATAATTATATTTGAATATACCTTCTGCTTGACATTTTTCTAAAATGGCTTTAAACTGGTCAACAACTGCTGGCTTAAGACCGCCCATAGCGTAGTTAAATGTCTATCTTAAGTCTTGATTGGGTAAATTGACGAGGATTTGGAGTACCTTTTCTGCCATGTTTCTGACCTGCATATTTTTCCCAGTCACACATTGAATCACAGGGTTTACGAACGGCTTACAGTCTATGTTGGAAAAAACGGCGCTGAATTTGAATAGCAAATTCAAAATTTCAATTCGCAGGTCTGGTGAGTCTTGACTTAAAAACTGAGGCATGAAATTCACAATTTGGTCGAATCCCACAGTCTTTTTAATGAAAAGTAAATATAATATAATATAATATATTATATTTAATTCAATTTGTTTATTTATTTACTTCTCCCCAACTTTCTAAACAATTTTTCGTTTCCGTTCTGTTCAAAGTTGTTTTATCTTGCAAGTTTTGCAGAAGGGCCGGCACGATTAACTTCGTGTATTTTTGCACTTCTTTTCCTCCCGCTTCGGCAAATCTTCCGATAAAAACCAAAAATTGTCTGCTGATCGACTTATTCGAGTCTGAAATTCTCATTTTAAGAACATTTACTAATTCATTGAGTCTACATTCGAATTGTAAAAATTTAAGAATAAAAAAATTTTTATCTTATTTTAATTAATACTGTTTTACCCCTACAAAGAAATGCGATAATTTGCCTAAATCAGCAACGAATTCAACGCTTCGCAACCCTCTCTTCTTTTATTCCAGTCCTGTTAAGAGAGTTTCGGCAAAATTTGCGCCACCTCATTCGAAATGTTAGTTTTGGGCACATTTTTGAGCTTTTCTACTTCTTGCAATTGCAGGGGGTCTTCCTGCACCTCGATCTTCACCATGCACTGCTTTTCGTGGTCCATTAAAACCGTCATTTTATCGAATTCAGTTTGCAAATTCTTCAAAACGGGTCCAGGCAAGTCAAGATACCGGGCCAGTGCACGGCCCATGTTTATGTGAAGGAATTTGAAAAGATTCGTGGCCTGGCTCTTTACTGATTACTGGCTGTGCAAAATGCAAAGTTTAGCAAAGGAAATTATGGACGCCATCGGCAAATTTTTTGTAGAAAAAATTTGAATCACTTTCGTCAGAATCAGGCAAACGTTTTCCAGCGCCTTAACAGGCATTTTCGCTGCATCTAAAAGCTCCAAAAGTGTGACCATCATTGAGTAGGGGTGCAGTTTCTGACCCAGAGGTCGCATAATATTAATCGCAACTTCGTTGTGTTTCGGATCGGCAGCTCTTTCAGCGATGAATTGCAAGAAAAACAGTTGGCAACGCGGGGAAATAATGTGATTAGTTACCATTTGCACGAGCAATACGTCCAATTCCTTTAAAATTAGTGCATTCTGTTCCTTCCAATCTTTGTTTTTCTTCTTCAAAAAACATAACAAAAACTCATATCTTTCTGCGGAAACCATATTTAAATTCAACTCTTTCAGGGCTGCTTGTCTAAATAAATAAATAAAAAATATATCAGAGTAACCCGAATAAATATAAAAAAATAAATTTTATTTAATATAATTTAATTTAAAAATCAAAATAAAATTTATCAAATAATAAATTTTCATTTTTTTATTTTTATTTACTTCAGTTTCGCATCTGTACTTTCAAATTACTTCAAATAGCTTTCCTCTAACCCCTATCCAATAAGCCTTTCTGTAGACTCCGTTAGGGATATGTTTTGCGCCTCCATCGCGTGTTAACACGAAAACGTTTGAATGACGTTGATAATCTTCTGTTTCGACTCCTAGGCTCCCCCAGCTGCCCCCTTCATATTATTTTTTCCGAGCGCTTTCTTTTTATCATTGTTGGAAACGGAGTAGTCTTGAATACCAAAATCTTCTTCAATTTCGATATTTTGGCCCGCGTCTTGCACATAGCTGTTGATTTTATCCATTTTCGCCTTCGGAACCTTGTTCAAAGAATTGCCGCAAAAAGCATCTCCGTACTCATTTTTCATTTTCCCAACGAAGGCCAGCGACTTGTCTCTAACTTCGGCAGTGGCATCCTCAAACAACAACACGAAATTTGGCAGAAGCAGTTTCAGACCCGATTTCGTTTCATTAGGACTTTTCGCGAAGAGCGACTCCAACAACTTCAAAATCGAAATCTTCAGCGCTCCGTTTTTGTCTTGCAAATTTTCCTTGAAATCGTCCATCACATCTTCGATTTAAATGCAGTACTGCAACATGTTTTTCAGAGTGTTTTGCGTTTCGTCCTGAATGAAAGTTTTTTTTTCCTTTAACTTGGCAAACAAAATTTAAAATGTGTTTTTAGAAGCTGACGAAAAACTCTTCCTTATCCCACTCGCCAAAAGTCCCATTATTTTGATTCCCAAATGCAAAATGTTGAAATTGTTGTCTTTTAACAGTTTTTTGCACATACTTACTATGGGGTAATACCCTTGCGTGGCTAGTTTGGGAGTGTTGGCCTCCTGAGAAACAAATTTTTATTTTTTATTTAATTTGCAAACTACCAAATAAACTTATCTATATTATATATATTACATCCACCAACTGGTCTAGCAGTTCCTTTTTTTCCTTCCATTTTTCCTTACCAAGAACCTTGTCGCACCAGGACTCTGTGAACTTCCCAAAAATGTCCACAGGATCTGATATATCGTACGCATCGACGCCTCCTGCTGTGGCTTAGACTTGAACTTCTGCGGGAGCACGCAACGGTGTCATGGGAACCAGCTCTGTTTCATCCATATACTTTTTTATTTCCGTAAACTAAGTCTTGGAAAGCGCTTTAATTAGTTTCGGCTCCAAACCCTTTCCCACCCATTTGTACACATCTTAATAGAACTATATGCAAGCATTTTTTATCATTGACTGCGTAGACTGGGCAAATTTCTCGATTTCATCGTAAAATGGCCTCAAATTGTCCAACTGCTTCAAACCAAAATTCGTCAGCAAAACAGGAATAAAACTAATGCTGCAAACTGATATCTAATTAAAATTTGTTTTTTTTAATAAAAATAAAATCAACATAAATTATGTATTTTTTCTAGTTAAACTTTTAAAAAAAAACCATTACCTTTTAATTTTTGTGCGAAACTGAAGAAACTAAATTTCTTATTATATCGTCTTTTAGGTTTTTTTCAAATAATTCTATTAAAATTTCCTCCGCATGTGGCTTTATATTTTATTTGGGCACACAAAGAGACTTTTCAATTACTGCTTTTACCAATTCCGGCACATCTATCCCTGTATATTAAATTTCCAATAATATTTAATAAAAACAATAATAAATAAAAATATACCAGACAAAGGTAGTTTTGCTTTTTTTATCCAAACCAACACTAATTTTAATGCTCTTTCCTGACAGGCAGGATTGGAATCCTATACAAAAGTGGGAAACTACTCAGAATATTCGCTGAAAACCGGGTCAGAGTTTTCTTTTGTTTCAAATAATTCCCGCAACTCTTCTAAGGCTTTCTATCTTGTCTTAAATACTTTAGATTTGATTCGTGTAGATAGAGGACCAGCATCTTGAGCTGAAGCAGGCGCGTTATTTAATTCGTTTGGATCGAATCCTAAATAATAAATAAGTATATATTATTCATTTTGTGAAAGACCATATTATTACCGGGAGGGTATTCCTCCAACATTATGTTATTTCCTTTGCCTATAGGAATACTATCAATATCTCCTTTTAAAGGTTTAATGGGCTGTTCTTCTCCTATTTTGCTTTTTGTTTTGAATGGATCTATGTTTAATTGATCTACCTTTTTTGCCACCTATTAAGTATTGTTATTTTTATTATCTTCAGACTCTAAATCCATATATAAATCTAAGTTTCAATTTATTTTATTTTCAATTTGGTTTTTTTTAATTGATCTTTCCTTTTATTGATATGGAGTTTTATATTTTCTTGATTTATAAAATTTTTTATTTTTGTTTTTTTCTTCTACTTTATTTGCTTAAAATATTATAGCAAGCCTTTTTTCTCTATTAATTTAATTAAAAGAAGAAATTTTGTGCAAGGGCTTTAAAATTAAATTTCAAACCTTATTATTAATTCCGCTTATATTTTATTCAAATAGCCATACCAAATTATGTTGTGTCTGCAGATTGTATTTCACTTAATATTAATATAATTATGTTTAAAATTTGTGTAATAATTAAAAATAATAAAATTATTTAAATATACATTTATATTCTATTTTATATTTTAATAAAATATATAAATAATATATTTATAAAAATAATATTCTAATAGCATGATAATAAAAATTTGCTTATTTTAAAGTATTAATATAAACTATTGCATATTTTTTTATTATATCAATTTCAATCAAATTATATGGGCTTCAAAAATCTTTTATCGAATATTATTAGCACTATTTCTTAATACTACTTACTCATTCTTAAACAATTTAATTATATTATAAAATCTTACTTATTAATTAACTATGAAAATTAAGAATACTGAGAAAATAACAATAAAAGAAAAGAAAATAATAACTTAATTCAAATGAAAGGGTATCAAAACAATAATCAAGTAGGGTTATACAAAGCTTTAAACATGCCCGTTACAAAAGAAAAGATAGAATTTTAATAGTACAGAGAAAAAAGGCGAAAATAAAAAGTTTTAAAAAAAAAAATTGTGTGCGCTAGTATAGTAATAGGAATCCTTTTAGTGATTTTTCTAATTACGTTTTTCTTCGTTTAGAAACACTATAAAGGTACTGCTGAATAAATTATCACCTAAGAAACCCACAAAGGGAGCGATAATACAATAAGTGATGGAGAATAATAAAGTGATTTAAATCTTATATAAAATAATATTTGAAAGCTAATTATGTAATATACATATTATATAATTAAAGAAAATGAAAAAAATAGTATTTTATTTTAAAATATAAATGTAAATTACTATGATATGAAAAATGTATACATTTGGAAAAAGAAAACTAATATCATAATATTATTTACTTAATAAAACAACTAAAACTGTAGTTTTCGGTAATCTTAATAAAGATATGGATGATTATTATTATTATTTAAATTTAATATATTATTATTTTAGATAATTATTATATTATTATTTTATAAATAGGGTATAAGATAAATTAACATATTTACTATATTATAATTGTTATTCAATTAAAAATTTATATTATCTAAAATTCACTAAAATTAATGAATTAGCCACATTATTTTCTTTATTACATTTATATAAATATTATTTAATTTACTAATTTATAATCACAGGTTTTTAATTTCTTAATTAAATTATTTATAACAACATATTTTAAATAAGTCAAAATTTATTGGAAAAAGAGTAAATATTTGTAATCAGCAAATGGACGAATAGGCATTTTCAAATTTAAAACAATGTATGAATATAAAACTTAATTGTATTCTTTGATTTAGTAAAAACGCTATTACTTTCAATTTACGTAGCAATTGATAATTTAAGAAGGGAGAAGCAAGATATATTATTAGAATATCAAAGAGACAAAGATGATTTAACAAAATTAGAAGGAGCAATGAGAAAACTGCAAATGGAAATGTAAATGAGATAATAAGCGCTAAGAGAAAAAGAATTAAGAGTTTCAGATTATGATAGAATGGTCGAAGAATCTGAAAAAACGGTTCAAAGAGTAAAAATTATAATTATTGCTTTTACTTTATATTCACGTTGTTTTATTATATTTTATTTAAGTACATAAATAAATTTAAAATATGCAATCAAATAGTAATTTTAATTATAATAAATAATTTAAAATAGATAATAGAAACTTCGCAAAGACTAACAAATGCATTAAATAGCGAAAGTGCCTAGATAAAAGGACGACTTAAAAAATAATCTCAGTATTGATATTATAACAATTTTATATAAAAAACAATATATATTTATATAGAGTGAATGTAATAAAATTTTTTTTTTCGTATTTTTAAAATATAATAAAATTATAATTTAATATTTTTATTAACATTTTACTAATTCAAAGTTCAGGATCTATATGTCCGACTTATATATCTGTAGCTAACTAATATTCCTCATCATCAATTATGTTATTATAATTATCATCATTATTTAAATTGTAAATCTGATATTCAGTATTAAAACAAATTTTTGACATCTCTTCCTAAATTAAGTCTGTATTAGATTCTCTTTCTTCCAAAGATATTTCATATTCCATTTCTATATTTTCTATGCCTTGTCCATCTTAGATAACGCCTTAAATTTTTTCTAATTTTTCAATTTCATTTTACAAGTTTTTTAAATAATTATGATACTTATTTTCATTATCATCCCTACTATTAAAAATATAAAAATATTTAACAGTTAAAAAATATATTAAAATAAATGGCTTTTATTATTTTTTATGTAGCAAAAATATTATGAATAAAAATAGAAATATATCTGTATATAGAAATTATATATACCAATTATCATCTTTTTGAACGAAAAATTGTTTTTCATTCGGAAAATGGCTTTAAATATTTTTCAATTTATGATATAATTCTTGAAAAGAAATTCTATCTTCTGGTTGTTCTTCAAGTGTTTATTATATAATTTATTTTACAATTTGACTTCTCACATTATTTATAATTTCTAACTTAATATTCTCAAGATTTTATCTATCTAACTCTGAGAATGTCCTTATATCTATTAAACATAGAAAAACCATTCCTAAACTAAATATTTCAGATTTTAAAATATCTATTTTTTAGGTGCTGTATAGCTTTTCTGGACTAGAATAATTCTATGTACCAACATCAAACATTAAACTATCTAATTTAAATTTATTTTTTATGGATAGTTTCATTTCTAATATATATATATAGTTTACATTAAGATTCCAATATATGGGATATTCCAAAATCACATAAAATCAATTAAGATTGCTCTATATCTAATAAAAATTTTCAGGTTTGATATCACCATGAGCCACATTTATAAGACTTAAGTAATAAAATATTGCACTTAATTGCCTATAAATAATTTGTGAATAGTTTAATAATTAGTCATAAAAGTCACATGAATGCATTAATACTATTTATAATTTAATATATAATTGATATAATCAAATTTGGTATGTCATATATGCATATAATTTCAACAAATGATTACACTTTATTATTTAGTAAACATGTAATAAAGTAGAAAAACAAATATTTTATAAAAAATAGATTATTTTTTTTTAACTTACTTGAAATAGTGGAATAATTCATCTTCGCTCCATGGTTTATTAAGCTATAATCTTTATTTAAGAATTGAAAAAAGTGTATATTGAACAAAAGGAAATACAAGTGCAGGGCAATTTAAATTTTTTGAATCGAATATTGGAAACTTAGAATTAGTTTCATCAATAATCATAAAACCCTCAGCCAAGTTACAACTAGAGCCAAGAGCATTTTTAAAATTATTAATGTAGTTTTACATTTTTATTTCTGCTGTAAATTATTATTATGATTGTTCTGTAAATATTTTTACAGCATATTATTATAAATTCTAATCTTATTATTGTTGATTCATAGTTGTATTTATTTAAACCATTTTAAACATATTGCAATTAATATTTGTCATTTGTATAATATCAACAAATTTATATATATTCTAAGCTCCTAAATCTTATAGTTGTTTTTCTTGACCAAAGTACGCCTAGGGCACAGGTTTAATTTTTTTTTCAAATTTTTATTTTTTTTAATATTTTTTTGAATGAAATTTCCCTATATTAATATCTCATTTTACATCTTTTCTAATATGTCAATTTCATCTTCACCATCTTCTTCAATATATTTATTTTCAAATATTTCTCCTTGTTTCGGTTAAAATGTGTCGGAGGGTTGCAGGCCCTTTTATATTTCAAAATTAATGATTTATTTGGGCTTTTCGCAGTGGTTTGTATGGTTTTATATAAAACCAAATTATTCTTGTTGCTATTGATTTATTTATAAATTGTCTGACTTATTTGGAATACTATTAACATTCATTTTATCTATTTATTCATACTTTTCAATATTTATTTTATTATAATTATTGTTGTGAATTTGATAATAAGTACTACCCAATTTAATATAACTATTTCTTTCTATAAATTATTCCGGCTTCTTGTTTTATTATTATTTTTATTTTAATTCTAAGACACACAATTTTATATTATTAATACTGCATGCAAGCTATTTTATTTATTAATTCAAATCGCATATCTAACCATCTATAGTTTATATATTTAGTTAATGTTAGTCTTATTTAAATTCTCCGATATAATAAAAATATAAAATTAAATTTTCTATATCTTTATTTTTATTATGTTATTATACTAATTTTATTATTGATTTAAATATTTCATTTAATTGAGAAAGGGTCTGATTTTTAAAATAATATATATTTGCTTTATTGAAACCATTTGAAATAAGCAACTATTCCATCTATATTTACTCATCCTCATCTGATTTTATAAACTAATTATTACTATTTTCTTTATCACTTGATTTTTATGAATTTTTTATTATATATACATACTTTAAAGGAATCTAACATAATTCTTGCTGCTTTTTACTACTTTCCATTTAATATCTTGCCTACGTTATAATATATTTTTATAATATCTAAGAGTATATATAATAAATAAAATACCTTATTCTTTTTATAATATTTTTTTAATCCAATTATTTAAATATTTTCTATCTAATAATTTTGAATTTCTATGATTATATTTTTAAATATATATTTGTATATTTATTTTTACTTTTTATATACATGAATTAGGGTATATAAAGCCTATTGGATTATATAATATATTGATATTTTTTAATCATAAAATTTCAAGTAGGGAATGCCATAGCATCTGGAAAACTAAATTTTAGTATTCTTAATTTTTTATTTATTTTGAAATATTTTATTTTTATTATAATATTTTTACTTATATTTTATAAATCATTCATATTAACATGATATTTTTTTATATTTATGTATACAATAATATATAAATGAGCATAATAGTCCTTTTTTTATAGTTTAGTAATTTATTTCTTATATTTTATAGTTATTTTATTTATAATTATTTTATATTATATATATATAGGGATGCTGAATATCAGCTTTGGTTTGGGAATAAATTCAATTCAACATTTTGTTCGATAAAAAACTGGTGGGACATTTATTATGTCAATCAAGCACTAATGTCAATTTAAAAACTAATTATTGAAATGAATTTATTTTAAAAAGATATCATAGTTCATTAGGGAAAAGATAGTTTATTTGTTTATTATTTTATTTGATTTTAAATATTTGATTTTTATGAATTTTTTTTATGTATTTATTTATACTTATTAATAAATTTCAATTAAAAAGGAAATTTATGATTTTGAATTTAATTAATTAATTTAAAAATTGAATAAGAAAATAATATATAAAAACAACAATTATAGTTTCTATTATCATTGTAATATTATATTACTAATTCAACTTTATAATAAGATATATAACATATAAAAAATTAAATAAAAATAGTATTTTTTTATCATTTATTTCAATTTTCCTATTTTTCTTCTTAAATAGTCATTGCCAATTTTTTTTGTTTCCCAGGGCTATTAAGTAGTCATTGTATGCTTATAATTCATTTTTATCAATGTCTATATATATTTGCCTAGGTTCTTCATAATTACTTTTCTAAAATTATACAAATAGAGTGTCTTTTTACTATTGCTATGTTATTCTAAATCCCTGAAATCTTGTCTTCTTAGATTACTCTTCCTATTCTTATTTATTTGCATTTTCTTTTTGACTATCTTCTTTTTTGCTTTTAAGCTCCTATTCTTTTTTTTCCTATTATTCTTATAATTTTATTTGTTCTTCAATCAAATAAATTTCCTGTATATCATCTATACCAAATGAGTACTACATTCTTTCTAAATTGATTATTTTACTATTTTCTAATTCGAAATTTTCATTCATTTTTTCAAAATACATACTATATCTCTATGCTACTAAAAATTATTACCCATCATGACTTATCCACCTGTTAAATAAGAGAGGAAAATAATTAAACAATATTTTAATTATCTACTCTTAATATATATAATAATATCCACTTAAAAAAAGCATAAATCTAAATAAAAAATTGTATTTTACATTTCCGCAATTCTTTAATTTGCCATTATCAGTTTAGACATACTTTTCACACTTCCAAATAAGAACAAACCCCCTAAGGCAATATAGTGTGGTAAATAAGCAAAATCAAAAAAAATATGAAATTCGACAAATAGATTCCGAAAGGTGCCCAATACATTCCAGCTACTTTCACTTTATTATAATCTCTATTAATAAGGGTTTTAGATTCATAAATTTTATGAAATTCTTTTCCATTAGAAAAATCTATCTTTTTCAAAGGATGATAGTAAGATTAAAACAGGGCAGATCCTTTAATTTTTAATTTTAATTTTCCTCTTACTATTTGGGGGTTCTTTTAATGGTGGCAAATTAGTAAAAGTTTTATTGATACTGGCTTTAAGCTTAATAACTTTCTACAATTTTAAAATACTTACTCTTAAACACCTTACTTATTATTTACATTTTACACACAGTTAACTTACTTTGCTTAAATTTTATTACTCTATTGATATCAGTATAATTTATATTAAGTTTATTGGATTTAATTTATGGCTAATAATTAATTAATGATCTAACTAAGATTACAATAAATTATCATAAATGCTTGTCTCATTATTCTCGTATTTTTTAATTTCAGAAGTATATGTACAAAAGATATGTTTTATAATTTTTTTTTTATAGTATTTAATTTTTAATAATTTAAAATTTTTTATTTCAATTTTTGATATAAAATTATAAGAAATGCACTATAGATTTTAATTATTTTATATTTTAAAATACTATAAACATATTATTTATAGTTTATCAACTATGTAGTAATATTTAGTAAATAAAATTGCTTTATTTATAATTATTAATTTCTGTTAAAATAATATTTTATTAATAATTCAAATTACAAGTAATAATAAAATTAATAGAAAAAATAATAAAATATTATAATAAAACAACAACAAAAAAATTCTCTTTTAAAAAATTATTTATTTGATATCCTGTAAGTTTAAGAAATGCATGAGTTTTTAAATTCACGATTCTCATCCCCAAAATCTATCACAAACCAATTAGTTTTTTAAGGCAGTTTTTAAAAGTTGGAACCCCCATCGAGACATGCCTCTTTCTTAGATAAACAACCATTTTCTTTCCTATAAATAAAAAAAAAATATTATTAAATTTAGGAGAATAACGAGAAAAGAATGAAAGGAATATATAAAAAGGATGAAAAGAAAATAAAGAAAAATAGAAAAAAAATATATAAACATATACAAATTATAAAATTTATATTAGCTTTCCCATTATATAAAAAATATTTTTTAACAATTTTTTCAAAAATAACAAATAAACAACATATAAAAAAATAAAAAAAAAATAAAAATATAGCTTATAGACTATAAAAAATTTTCAAAAACAAAAATAATATTATTAAAAAGGACATCATTTTTTGTCTAAATATCAAATTGCTTTTAATAAAAGTGAGAAAAAATAATTAATATTAATGTTAATTTATATTTTTTCCGCTATTTTTTTAAATATATATAGCTGGATTCCTACAGAAATATTTTATGTTTTGTTATTTTAATAAATACTCTTTCATATTATAAGAGCAGCCGTTGATCCAAATAAACTAAAAATAAAAAGAAATAAATTATTAACATATTAGATACTGAAATGGAATATTTAACTCCATAATAAGAGCTACAAAGAGACATTTTAAATTTTATAGAATTAGTATTGCATCACTATTTATATAGGAGATAAATTTACCCAGGAAATGTTTTTTCTTAAAGAACAATATATGGACTGAAGGTGTATTAAGTTAAAAAAGGGGTGCTCTTTGATTATATACACGATCTTGTAACAAAAAAATAAGTCAAAAATATAAAAATTGAATATTTTATTATTTTTAGGTCGAAGATATTAAGGCTTTACTAAATCATTCGTAAGCTTTGCGAATTAATCTGGAAAGTGATGGGGAAATTAGAGAATATTTAGACATAGATATTGACAAAAATCTGAGATTTGAAGATATGAAATTTGTTCCGCCGAAATATGAAAGAGATTAACTTTTGTAAAAGCTCCTTTTCCATCTAGACTAAAAGATGTGTTGTACTGTGGGATATGATTTTACGACGAATTATCATGTGAATTCGTTTTCAGTGTAAATCATTACAGATGGAACGTAAGATTAAAGTTCGGACGCTAAAAATGCTTTAATTGACAAATGGTTACTAGAAAAAAAATTAGATGATACGTAGATTCGCTAAACTCAAAAAAGCAACCAATTCACTGAAAGTGATGATAATTAATAGCATTCTTAAAATAAATAAAATGAGCAAAAAATAATTGACGAAGAAGTAGATAAGAAAGAAAAAAAACATAATATTAAACTAATAGACTCTGCCATTTTCAGTGAAATGACTGTTGGTCTTTTTTATTCTAATCAACCGGCATAATGACTCTAATAATAAAAACACCAAATTATAATTTGTTTACTATTATAAGTATATTTGACATTTATTAATAAAAGTATATTTTATATATATATATTTAAACTATTAATTTACAATAAGTACTTAAACTATATATAAAAAACTTATAAATAAAAATATAAAAGACTCATTTCTTGATAAAATTTTATTATATACCACTATCCAAATTCTACGAGGCTCTTTAAAATTTAACTTACTATTCCTACTATTCTTCATAAGATACTTTCTATTTTTACTATGCTCTTTAATTTTATTTTTTCGAACTTTTTTATATAAAATCTTATGCATATTTTGTGTAAAAGCCATTCTTATCAAAATTATCGTGTATTTTATATCTTCTAATATTATCCTAATTTATAAAACTAGAATCTGAATCACTTTCATACTGGCTATCTTCATTATTAATATCTTCTTTTTCATATTCTTCATCATCATCCTCATTTGTTTTCTCATTTAAATAAGCTTCTAGTTGCAATAAAGCCTGAGTTCTAGATTTCATTAGTTTATCCATCAAGGACTTCTTTTCTTACTTTAGAAAAAAAAAAAAAATAGTTGAATATATTTTTTGAATGTTAGCTATATAGGGTATATATATATATTTATAATTTATTTTACTTCTTGTTTTATTTTTTACAGTTTTTCTTGCAATTCCTGTTATTTTGTTATTCTTCTTCTTGTATTTTTTTTTTTATTTTTAATTTTGTGCATTATATTTCTCAATATCTTCTTATAAAGAATTTAAATTTTGTTATTAAGCCAAATTCTTTAATTATAAAATTTTTTCTTATTCGTATTAGGTCAATTTTCTTCTTATTTGTGCTGCATTCTTTATTTATAGTGGACTTCTATTTTTTTAAATTCTTTATTATTCATTTTCCAAAACCTAGAAAATAATATTCAAATTTAAAAAAAAAAAAAATTAAAGAAATAGCATATATTACTCAGTTATTGGTTTTCCTAATTTCTAATTGAAAAACTTTTTTACACCCCTAAAATCTTTATTCGATTTACATTTTTTTTATTTAGTTTTCTGAGATCTTTTTTTATTGTCGAGTACTTTAAGGCACTACTTTTAGACATTTGAATATGAATTTAAAACAGGAAGTCCATGGGTTTTGACTATTCTTTGATTTTCTTCAATCATTTGTTACTCGATTGCCTTAGAATTATTGTATTAAAAGTATCTGGATTATGTATTAACATACCGATCTATAATTATATAAAAAACAAGTTTTTATTAAAATTAAACTATTAATTGTATAGTCTTACCCTTTTTTTTCTTTTTCATTTTTTCAAGTTCCTCTAATTAAAATTGTGTATAAATTGGGGTTTCTTCTTTTTGGAGACCTAAAATTTTTTCTTCATATTGTCTAGAAAAGAGAGATGCATTTTTCAGTTTTTATTATTGGATTTCTATATTTTATTCGCTTGTATTTTAACTTTCTTATTAATTTTGTGTTTTTTTTTCTTCGATTTTTTTTTTTATTACATCTATTCATTTTATTCCTGTTCCCTTATTTTTTAAGCTCATTTTCTATTAGCGTTTTAGACTTCGTATCTTTCATTTTCATTCTTTTAATAATCGGCATAATCATTTAACTAGAAGGGATATTATGGAAGCTAACTCGACTTTAATTTTGCTGCTCCATTAGAAAAATATTTCAATTAATGCTTAATAAAATTTGTTAATTTATTATTAAAATCGATTTATTACCTAATTTGTATCCATTCCTGTATTGCTATTAGCATCAAAAATAATGGAAGGAATTTGAAATTTACTCTACGAGTTCTATTCGCTTTCTTCATAATTCTGATATTCTTTATTAGGTGACTCAGGAATTGCTAAATATTTTACCTATTTAGTAACTCCATCTTTACCATATACCTAATTAAACAGAAGGGTAAATATAATAAAGTATATATTATTATTTACAGCTTATCTATATTATTTTTAAATTACTTGAATTTAATTTCCTCCTACCACTATCCGACTACTTCTACCTGAACTCTATTATTTAGGAGAATAAAATGGGTTATTGTCTAAACTCTGCCTGTTTGATTGGATTTGTAGGCCTTTTTAATTTTGGAGAATGGGAGAGTTTAGCTAAGATAGAGACATTCTGGATGCAATCATATTATATTTCTAAAAAATTAATTTTCAAATTGTCAAATATTTTAATGATTATATATCTCTATATTACAGCTATGGAATGTCTTTTTTAATAGAAATTTTTGGCGAACGGCTTATATTCTTTTGTGGTAAAATATCTCATATTTGGATCGGCTTGTTCATCTAAGTAATACGAATATACTGGTTATATATAAATATCATTTAAACTTATTAGTTTATTTATTTACTTAGCTAATCAAAATCCTAGCAAGAACTATGCAATTTAGGAACTTATTATGACTTTGACATAAAATTTAATTCCTGTGGATGTATAGTATGGGGAGGAAATTGATACATTTTATTATCGACTTGCAATTTCTATTTTTCCTCTATATTTTAAGTTACATGAATATTATTTTCTTCTCTATGTGACGATATTGGCACCTGAGAGTGAAAACTCTCTTTTTTGCTTTCTTTTTCGAAATATTTTCATATTAAAAGTTAGAATTATTATTATATGCATAATCAAAAGATTTAAAATGTTGTCTTTATTGGGTCTTTTATATTTGTTCTAAATTATTTTGGTCTTTTTTATTAACTTAATGAAAAGAAGATTATTTAACTTGTTAGTTTTATGGATCAAGATTTTTATTAATAAATTATTAGTTTTAGGATATATCAAAAGTTGAATAGTCGTTATTTGATATATTAAAGTTATTAATGGGCGATAGCAGTCTATCCTATTGAGTTTTATTCCCATTCTAGAGATATTATTGCTGCTTTGGGGTTTGCATAATAGATGAATCTTTACTAAATTAATATTTTTCTTTATTTTATTCATTTAATTGCAATAACTCCTAAAAATATATAAAAATTTAATACTTTTTTTAAATTAGAATTTAGCAATATATATTTACTTTATTTTAATGTGATTCTATGTCTTATGTTATATAATCTACAGTTTTTGAAGATGGAAAGTCATTAATAGTTTGATGAAAATTAGATTATTGACTTGGACTTAACTTTAATTACTAATTAGATTAAGTCTAAACCGTTTGAATACTAGATTTGTTTACATATTTATGGCTGCTTGGTATATAAGAACTAGTTTTATTTTACTATAATAAATTATCTTTTATGCTATTTTTGGATTTTTTTAATGCTTCATTTTTTCTAATAAATTTTTCATATCACTTTCGAAAAATTGCAACTTCATGTTTGTAGACCCATATTTTTCTACTTTTAACATTTAATTAATATCTCTTTTTCCTTGTTAAGTGTCCTGAGAGGATTGTAAATACCCCTTTATTTTTTGAATTCTATGTTCTTAATTCAATTACCCTGTTTTCGGAGATTTCTATTTGAATAATTTAACTGTAAAAAAAGAAAAAGAAAGTTATTTAATTACATCTAAATCATCATCTTTAAAATCTTCAGTTAAGTACCAGAATTTATTTTTTTTTTTAATTTCTTCTATTTCTTATTTTCTCTTTTTTTTTCTAATCTTGCTTTTTCTTTCTAATTTTTAAAAATTAGTTATATTATAATAATATTTTTAAAAAAATTATAAATACCTCCTCTTATTCTCTTATTTTTAAATTATTGGTTGCTTTATCTACAATTTTTACCATTTACTGCGCATTTCTCATTATAATATTGAAACCAGACCTTTAAAATTTATTAAAAAATCAGTAAGACTTATCCTGTTCAAACTAATTATATAGTTATTTATTTACCTAAACATAGGTCCCATCGTTTCAAATAATTCATTTAATTCATCTAAATAATTTCCGTTATACCTTTTTATAAATTAAATCTAACGATTTAGTATTATATTTTTATAATATCTATAATTTATTTTTATAATTCTGCAAAAAATTACCATTTACTAAAAATTGCCATATTTTTATCAGCTTAATCTTATAAATCTTAAGCATTGGCTTTAATCTTATCTAGTAATTCTCCTCTCCGGTTTACAATAGAAATATAGTCATTTAAAACTCTTCTTTTTATAATTATTTTCTCTTTAGTTAGCCTAAGTTTAGAAGGCTATACTGGCTTAAACTATAATTTGTATTCACTTGCTTTTACCGTTTAATTTTATCTTTTGGGTTTTCTAAAATCTCTTATAATATCATATATTTCATCATATTACTACTGTGCTTTTGGAGTAGGGAGATGAAATTATTTAATAAACTATTTAAAATCATATGTATAAACTATTTCTATCGGAGAGGAAGACCTTCTCATATCCTTTTAGGATTTTTTCTTATTAAAAATTTAATTGTGAAAATTAATTATGTAATGCTAATGATAAATTTTTGTAATTACAGTTTATTCTAAACTAGTTTGTTTAATAAATATAATAAAATTTATTATTTCATTATAATTCTTAACTTTTATAGTATATTTTTTTAATAGTAATAATAATACAATTTAATATATGTTCCATAATAATTCAAAATAAGTTAAATTATAATTTTTATATAAACATATAAAGATTATCATTATTTAATGCCTAATATTAATAATTTCTATATCCAATTTGACTGAGTAAATGATATAGAATGAAAAATAAATCTATTATTAGTAATTATAAATTTTTAAAAAAATTGCTTAAATATAACTTTTTTTCATTTTTCTAATTCGAAATAATCCTGGAGTTATTCAGGAGTTAATCTACGGAATTTTCTGTCAGATCTAATGACTCCAACTTCAATATTGGTGTTGCTAATTTCACCTTTATGAAAAAATGATATAAAAAATTTTGTTTATATAAAATAATTATAATTTTTAAGAATTTACCATCATAAACATCTTTCATAATATTAATAACTCTTTAAATTGCTTCTTCAATTCCTTTGTTAGGTTCATATATGGTTTCTAATTTTTATTTGGCTCTTTTTTATTCTTTTCCAATAGCAGTAGCTTTCCAACCTATATTGAAATATTTCATTATAATAACAAAAGTATAAAAAAATAAATAATATTAATTAATGTTTACTGTAGTAAGCTCCACTAGGGTCAACTTAATATAAGTGAGGACCTTCATCATCATATCCTGCAACTAATAAACTAATTCCGAAAGGTCTCACACCTCCCATTTAAGTATATTCTTAAGTAATTGAAGCTACCTCTCTGCATAAACTGCTTACATACATAGGTTCTTGATATTACAGTGAGTATTTAGAAGAAATGGCTCTTCCTTCTTAACATAATACCTGTTTAAATTATGTTTTTATTTATTGAAAATTTTTTGATTTTATTAGCTATCTCTTTACTCTAAAATCAGGTCCTAATCCTGAATAAACAGCTCCTACATGTTCAGCTAAATTTACAACATTGTGGAAAGAAGTCTCGTCTATTAAAACGGTTGATAATTTCTTTTCAACTGCTATTACAACACCATCTTTGGCTTTAATTCCTTTAAAAACACAATATTTTAAAAATTTGCATAAATAAATTTTTTAATATTGTTATATTTATATATGCCTATGTAAAATAATTGAATAAAATATCAGTTAATTTTATTGTTTGCTTTACAGCATATTATAACTTATTATTTTGAAATAAAATTAAATTTATTTAAGCTTGTAAAGATCTTAAATTAGACAAGAAACTTAATAATTATTTAGATATTTACCAATAGCAGTTCCTCCATTAGATACTGCTTTTAATGCATATTCAACTTAGTTTAATTTTCCTAAATAAAATATATTATTTTTAGATTTCTAAATGCTTGCATATATTTATGAATACCTTCAGATGAAAATGTAGTAAGTGAAAAATCTCCCATTTATATTTCTTTTAATATTATATTATATTTTTGTGTATTTAGTTAATTATTATATTATTATTACTTTTTGATTAAAGGGTTTATTGATTTAAATTTTATAAGAAAGGCTTTAATCTATTCTGATGCACAATAGTACATTAAAACAAATCTATATAATGTAAATTACAAATATAAAGATAACTATTACTTATTGAGTATATTATTATTATTCTTATTTGAAAAAATGTGTTTGATATATCAAATTTAATCGATTCTGATTAAGAATGCTCAAAGGAAATTAATAATTCAGAATAATATATTTTACTATTACTACTATAAAGTTTTAGTAAAAATAATTTTACTAGATTTCATTCTAAAAAAAATAATTAATAATAAAATTTAATATATTGATTTGTATAAATAATATTGAAATTTATTATAATATTAGTGTATTTTAATTTTTTAAATAATTAAATAAATATATATATACTAAGTAATTTATCAGTAATCATATCACATAATTTCCTTCAATTTCACTAGTACATTCAGGGCAAAATTCAACAAAATCATCTCCACCCCTTTCCTTATCAACACATACTCTACATACAATTGAATGTCCACAGTGAAGATAGGCCGGGAGACATAATGCTTTACAATTGAAGCATTCTATTTCAAAATATTTCAAATATTCATTATCTACTCTTTCAGTAAAGCTATACTAAACATTATATACCTCTTATATTTCTTTTTTAGGATGGTAGAAACAACAACAACACTTTTGCTTTTTGCAATCCTTGTGCACGAATTTGCACTCTTTACCCTATCTACATGTTTAACTCTTTCTATAATCATAGCAAACCTTTCTATGAAACTTTTGGCATGTTTCTCTTTTACTGCATTGCTAAGTATGCTAAAATTGTAAACAATTATCATGTTTTTCCTTGCAATTTTCTTCTATACACTCCCCTGTATTTTTATATGTACACCCTGAATTTATTTTTTCAATATCTATTTATTCAAAATTATCTGAGATATCATTATTTCCATTTTATATTTAATTAGTATTGTTTTCGTGAGTTATTTATTCTTTTTAATGATTTTATTGATGATTTTATTCACTCTATTATGCTACTTTTGGATTTTCACTTGTTCCATTTTGATCGACTAAATCCGGGTTAGCTTAAATAGAATTCATATTATCCGGCTAATTATTTTCATCTAATTTAATTTTTTTTAAATCAATGACTCGTTTTACTCATATTCTCTTTCTTGGCTTTCAGATCTTTTACCTTTTTTAGGACTTTTACTCATTTATAAAACAAATATTTTTTTTATTTCTATGTTTAGTGATTTTGACTCAAAAAATAAAAAATTAAATAATAAATTATTTATAGCTATTTTATGCTAGATAAATAAATTAAATAAAGCTTTAGATTTATAAAAATATGGTTTTATGAGGTAAATTTATTATACTAATTAAGGAAAAAAGAATAAATATTTCTTTTATAAAAATTATTTAAATAATTATATAATTAGATTATAAAATTTAACTATAATATGTAATATAATTGATAAATATTTAATTATAAAACTGTAATATAAAATTAAGTAATAATTCAGTCCTAATATTTATATGTCAATTTTACCATTAGAACTATTATTATGATGGTGAAGAAAATAATTTATTTATTTTTCCATTTGATTTTTAATTAGAATTTTAGTTACTTCTGTTGTTATTAAAAGCATTTTGGTGGTTTTATTCATACTAATAATTTTGTTATTTAGGCATAAGAGGTTGACCAGAAGAATTTTATTCTAATCTTTATCCAAAAATTTTATTGCCAGATTATTTTTTTTCCTAAAAATCTCTTGATTTATTAGTATTTATCTATTCAAAATTATTAGCTATGTTTTAAGTGTTAAAACTATTTGTATTTTCCTGATTTCCTTTATTAAAAGGAATTTTTTTTTTCATAGAATTTTCTATTCCTTTAACTTAATTATTACAAATACTTCCCAACATACCAGGAGACTAATATATTTGAGAAAATTTGTTTTTTATTTCTTCCTCCATTGAATTCTAATCAGAAAATATGATCCATCTTTCTCTTTAACCATAATTCCATTCACCAAGTTTTTTCTGGCCATTTTATGAAATGAAAATTCCTTTCCCATGCTATTTTCCATTTTTCCATTATCCTATGTATTTTCTTCCATCAGGCCTGTTGTTTATTATAGGATATTAAAAAAAATACAAACACACATATTAAGTTAATTACCAATCGAAAATTCCATCTCCATGCTTTTTATCTTCTACATATTCTCCAGTATACTATCTTCCATCAATCCATGTAAACACCCCTTTCCCATTCATCTTATTTTCTTTCCATTATCCAACAAACTTTCTGCCATCAGGCCAAACATAGGTTCCTAATCCTTCAATACTAACCAAAACAAGTAATATTAATAACTATATAAATAATCAATATATTATATTACTTATTTTCTTTAAATTCACCATCATAAGATGATTAATCAGCCCATTAAAACTTTCCATATCCTTCCTTTAATCCCTTTACATATTACCCTTCATATCTAGCTCCATCAGCCCATATTTCTACTCCTAAAATTTTCAAAATATTAATAATTACCCAAAATAATTATATTAAATGTATACCATCTCCCTACTATAAATCTTCTTCCCAATATCCTTCATATATTGCCCCATCTTTATGAGTATATACTCCATATCCGTGAGATTTATGGCCTTCCCAATCACCTTCATATATATCTCCGTTTGCATGTACTAATCTAAAAACAATATAAAATTAAAATAATTTAAACCATATAGATATTATTATTATATTAGTTTTATAAGTACCTTCCTTTACCCCAGGCTTTGTCTTCTTTCCAAAAACCTTCATAAATTGATCCATCTTTCCACACTTATATTCCTTTACCATATTTTTTTCTTATGACCTAAATTTATATTAAATTAGCTTTATTACTTATACCATAGATTATAAATATTTATTTAGTTTACCATTCTCCGATGTAGATAGCTCCATTTTCTAATAATATTGGATTTCTGAAATATCTGTTATTAAATTCTTCTGTATCAGGCTCAGGATATTCCATAAATTTAAATAAAGGCAGTTTACTGAATTTAGAGAGATGGTTTTGAGAAAATTCTTATAACAATTTGTTAACTTTTTCATTGTAAACAATTACTTTCTATTTAGTAAACTTTCTCCTTACTAACCATGCCCTCAATGCGGCTTAAATTTTTATAATTCTAATGAGAGTTTTTATTTCTGGGCTGTCCCCTTTGCCATTTTTTAATCTATTTCTCTCTAAACCTACCAATTCAGTTATATCATTATTGATATTTTTAACACATGCGCAATTTGCTTATCCCATTTCCTTTTCTAATGACTTTTATATATTTTTGAATTTATATATATTTTTTTTTGTTATACTTTATAATGTTTTTAATATTCAATAGTATACTATTTTTAATTAATAGCTTTAAACCCTATTTTACAAATTAAAGTTATTAACATTTTTCAGTTTTTAAATTTATTATTAACGACTTAATTATACCAAAAATTCAACCATTTCGTTATTTAAATAAGTTTATACAATATTCTATTCCTTATTTATGGAAATATATTTTTCTATTTATTATATCTACTCAATGAATCAGATTAGATTTTAAAAATTTAATATGTATATATATAAAATATATCTTATTCAATGTTTACTTTTAAATAAATTTTTATTTCTTATTTTTTCTTATAATTAACTTATAATATATTTTTTATATCAAGTATTTATATATATATTATTATATTCGTAATGTAAAATAGAGTATAATTAATTGTTATATTGATTAAACTGAAGCAGAATTTTTTAAAAATTTTTAAAGATTAAAAAGTTATCTTATATTATTTATCATACTTTCCATTTATTATTTTCCTAATCTAACTTTTATGTTTCTATAGTTCCATCTTAATTTTTTAATATATAACAGGGGGACCACTAAAATCATGATTATTTATTACATGCATTATGATGTCTGCTATTAACTTACCTCCTCTTTCCGAAGGTTCTATTTGACATTCATACAGAGATGAATCATAAATATCAAATGAGTGTACTAAATCTATTACTGGTATATTATGTTCCTCTGCTAATGATAATATCCCCCATCAGAATATATTTATTCTAATAAATTATTTAATTTATTCAAGCCTGTTCCTGCTCCTGGAATCTATAAATAAAAAAAACTTATTTTCTACTATTTATTAAAACAAAAATAAAATATGAATTTATCTATACCTTATCCATATATTCGTATATCTTAAAATTATTTTACTCAACTGAAACTCGATATTACAACATAATAACAATTTTAGCATTTTTCACAGTCAATAATTATTCAAGAATTAACTTATAGTTTTTAAGAATATTTGCAATTCTTTCTTTTAAGAATTAATTAGAACTAAGCTAATTTAATATTGTTCTAATATCCTATTGCAAAAATATTATTATTAATTTTTATATAAATCTATTATTTTTATAAATAGTTTTGTATCCTTTACATTTCCTCCTACGCTTAGTATAATATGGGATACGTCTTAAATTTTATGCAATTCTTAAAGAGGATGAAAAGCAGATCCAGGTCCAACAGGAAATGGGTCCTATTCTTATTCCCTCTTTGATTGAGATATAAGTGGAACTCCACCGTCAAGAACATTTTATGTTGTAAATCCATCTGCTGCTAGATTAGTTATCTATGTTATATTAAAAATAAATTATAAATTAATCGTTTATTAAGGCACTTTTGTGCTTCAGACTTAATTTATTTAATATTCAAAACTTATATAATTTACTTTTGCCTTGGGAAATCCTTTCTTAATTATGGTTCTGATGGACTTCTAATTTTTCTTTATCCATACTACATTATCTATTGCGAAAAATTACAAATTAAAATAGTATTAGTTAGTTTTCATATCCATTAAATGTGATTGTTATATAAGGCTTTATCATGGATTTATTTAATGTAATATTCTAAAATTAATGTTTTGTTTTTTTTAAATAAAAAAGGGAAAGAATACCTAATGTTGAATCCCCGATAAATGCTAAATGCATTGCTTGACCTTTTAATTTACTAGAATTTTATTTGAATTTTCCCTCAAAATTTGAGTGATTATTTCCCATTTGATATATTTGGATAATATTAAACTATTTATATTTTGATTCTGGTTTATTTTATAATCCTAATGTTGTCTTAAACACTTAAATTCTATTATCTTTAATTAAATACTTTTTTTGCTATTTTTGTTGCTGATAAATTTATTTATTATTTTATAAAAACATATTAATGATATTAATTGCGATAAATTTAGAGTAAAATTGCTTCATAATTTTCCAATTAAAATATAAAATGACTATCTATAAATCTTCTTATAAGATATCATTGATTTAATTTTTAATTATATTAAAACATGGAGGAAAAAGATATTAACATATTTTAAATTTATAAACACATAAAATTTTAATAATTCAATTTGTTATTTACATACTTTTTTTAATAATATTAATATAATATATTAATTTAATATAGATTATAATATATATTTGAAAACACGGCTAAATGTTATATTATTTATTTATTTTCTATAATAATATATCAATTTAGATTATTTCCTACATTTTAATTTTCTTTTTTAAGCCCCATATTTTCTATATAATCATCTGTTATATTTTCACACAAATAATCTAACGCAGCCTATAAGGTAGTTAAATAGAATCCACTCACAGAATTTAAAATAGTATTTGTACTAAATCTATCAATTATTGTGCAGTGGGTTATCAAGTTAGTTATATTGCTTTTCAAAGTTATATAATTGAAAATGGCTAATAAATCATCAGAATCAATAATATTATCAAAATTAGCTCCATTTTTAGTGTAAAATCTAAAAATAAAAATTAGATTTAAAAAAATAAGTAATTAAAAAAAATACAATAGAATATATATTTATTTATGTTTAAATTTATATTACTAGGAAATAAGTTTCATAATTTATTCACTTGCCTTTAGAATACTTCTAATTTTGCTTACAGGGTTTAATTTTTTTTCTATTTTGACAATGTATTTTATGCTATTGAAATAAGGGTCTTTTTAAATCATATTATATATTGCTAGCCTTTTTTTAGATCCTTCATAATTTTAAATTTATGCTACTTATGTATATGAAGTTCTATAATTTTCCTATTTATATTTTATATTAGTATTTACTATAATTTCGATATATTATATTTATGAGTTACTTAAAGCTAAATATTAGTTTCCTATTGTAATTCATCCTTTATTAATTATTTTGGGATTTATTCTTTTTCATTTTCTGACTTAATTTTTTTGTCATTTTCATTACATTAGTTATTACTAGAGTTATCAAGAGAAACACAACTACCATCAATTGAATTAATTTCATTGTTATTTATATTGGAAGGATTATCTTTCTTAACTATGTTACTTCCAAAATTTGATGTTTGCCGTGTATCTTTTGCAATTATACTTTCATTTTCTTATTACTACTCTTTAATAATTCTGCCTTTTTCTACTAAATAATTAATTGTATTTTAATTTAATTAAAACTTAGGCCTAATATACAGATGCTCTGTTTTTAAGAGTGCTCCTTTTTTCATAGCTTCCATTAAGATCTTTTATTTATCTCTATCTAATTCTCCTTATAGTTTAAATATTATATCGTATATATTTTTGTTATCAAATACTATGGAAGTTATGAAGTTAAGCACATTATCTCTTGTAAATAATGGGACCTTTTGTATTTATAAAAATAACTATAAAATCTTAATGTTATTTTATATGATTTACTTATTTCTTCAAATCCTTGTTTCCCAAATTGTAAAAATAAACTATGGTTTCTTAATATATTCTTATAAACTATTATAAATCTAAAACTCCTTATTCAATTATGTCTTTATCCTTTTTACTTATTTACTACTTTCCAACTATCTGATTAACATAAAATTAGTATTACCCAATATATGACTATTAAAACTCTGCAAGTATAAAATTCAATACGCAATTTTTATCTTATATGTGCTTTTTAATTACTTCCATCATTAAACAATACAGTTCTAATATAATAAATAAAAAAATTATCCTAATAAATATGAATAATTTATAATTACTTAATTATTTAACATATTCTTTGTTATTTGGATCCTCTTTTTTTGCAATTTAATTGTGCTGAAATATAAACGAAGGGACATTTATAGACGAACTTGAGTCTTTATTATTATTATTGTTGTTGTTATTATTAGAATTAAAAAATTAAGAAACATTTTTCTTTATTTTATTTGTTCTTCAAAATCTTCTTCGATTATACAAGATTATTTTAATAATTTTCTTATATTCTATATTTATTCATCTTCTAGTTCATCCTCTGTTTCGAATGTTGCTTATGAATTTTGATGATCCTAGCTATGATCTAAAACCACTTAGAAAATTGAAGACTGATAATTTCTTAATCCTCCTTATGTTTCCTCTAAACAATAAATAGATTTAATTCTAAATTATTCAGAAAAGATACTTATTATTTTGATAATTTCTCTGTAAATATACCTTAAAACCTATAAAAAAGCCATAATAATTCTTTTTAGTAAAAGCAACATTGATATCCTTTAAATAAATTTAATCGCTTTAAAATACTTTGACACCAAACTCTCTTTTCTTCGTTTTAGCATTCATTAATGAAGTGTTACATCCACTCTTGCTATTTAATATATTTTTTTTTACAGTGAATTTTAATTATATTTATCTAATATACTTTCTTATAATTATTTACATACAAAATTTCTGGGCCACAGCATAATTTTTAATAAAAACCACCTGTGTCTTATCGTCCTATTTATTTTATACCCACCTTATAATTTGGCCTATGTTGATCGAATTTCTTTGAAATTTATTAATTTTTCTATTTAATTCTTTGATGAATTTATTCATCATCTTTACTTTAATCATTTTATTATTAGTTTAAATATAAATTGTATTAGGGTTCGACTGATCGTTTGCTATTCTATAAATTGCCCATCTAATTATAATAATTTTAGAAATTTAATTTTTTATTTAGATTATGAATTTATTAAATAATATTTAGTTTATTTATTCGAAGACTTTTATAATATTAATATTAGGTTTGTGTCAAGTATTAAGTATATTCAAAATTTATTTTTTTAGTAGGTCTAATTAAGTATAACAATGTTCTCGAAGTATAGGTAAAAAAAAAAAGAATTATTAGTAATTAATATCGTATCGCTTATATAATATAGAATGAATTTGGTAAACTAATTAAATTGATAATTAAAAAGGGTAAATATTAAAACCAATAAGCAATCTATAATTAATTTAATCACAAATTTATTAATATATATTTATATAGTTCATATATATTATGTAATATTATAATGATTACATGTTTAAAAAATAGTTTCAAGTTCTGATTAAATAATTATTATTATAATATAGTAATTATTATTATGTTAATATATATATAATAAATTCAGAATATTAAAAAATAGTATTTCTATTTTAAAAGTAGATTATTAAGAATTATAAATTTAAATCACATATAGCTAGAATTTTATTTTATATTCAAAATCGCTTTACATTTTATCCATGATTCATTTTTTAAATACCTTAAAAGGCTCTAATTTCATATTCAGCATAATCTTAGTCTTCTAATTCTTCATTAATGGGTTGCTTTATATGTGTAAAGCTCAAATAGTATAAACATTCTTTTAAAAAGTTTATATATTATATATTCAGGACTAGATTTATCTTTATAAGTTTTGAGTTATTTTTTGGTTTTACAAAAATTCAATTTTATATTATCTTCGCTTGATTCAATATTTTATTCATTTATAGGATTTGTAATTAAAATTTATGTAGGCAATGTCTCTTCATTTTCTGTATCATTCTACTTATTCATACTTATTTACAAATCAAAAAGTTCATTATGGAGATCATTGTATTATTTATCTTTTTTTATGATTTCCATAGTAGTGGAATTCAATTTCAAAAACAAGGCATCTAAAGAAAAAAAATATTAATTTGACATTTCAATTTAAATTACGATTAGTAGAATAGAAAAAAAAAAATAAATTATTCCAATTAAAAAAAAAAAAACGCATTGTTTTATTTATATAGGTTTATATTTATTTACTAAAGTGTGCATGGTTAAATAAGTCCGACCTTTTTATACGGGTTCCTTCTAATAACCTTCCACTTTTTCGGCACTTGTCTACTATTTAATAAAGTTACTGTCTAAGAGTAGCAGGGCAATTAAAGCAAACTAACGAATTCATTTTAAAAAATTTGAGTAAAATACTCATGAAAATTTTATTTTTATTATGAAACTTTGATTTTTTATTATATAAAGAATTATTTTCTTCATTATAATCATCTTCTTATTGATTTTAAAATTTCTTTTTTAGTGATGTTTTACTAATTTTTTTACTTTATAGATATTTATTCCTATTTTTAAGTATTTCCTCAGGTTATTTTCCCTCAATTCTTTCTGAAAATTAATATAACTTTCCAACTGGTTACAGCAGAAGTTCTAAACTTCTCTTTAAATTGGTAGAATCTACATCTTATTTATTAATTTCAAGCACATTTTAGACATAGGGATTATTTAGATATTGAATAATCCAATCTAATTTTTATGTTTTTTATTATTAATATAATGATTTCTAACATTAACTTATTTGCAAATTATCATTCTAAATTACTTCTTCCATCTTATATTGTTATTGTGCTGAATTTTATAGAAAAGTGTCCTCTTTACTCAGATTTAAATTGTTATTCATCCTGCATTCGTTGTTTTGCTGGACAGGCATAATATTCATTTACTAAATTTATGGATAACTTATTGTTGCTGAAGTTGTTGAACTTTCAGAGGGATAAAGAGAGGGCTAAGTTGAAATATTCTGTTGATAATAGTACACGGGATAATTACTCGCTACTTACCCTTACTATGGATACATGTATGATACTTCGAGAGCTTGTTGCTAAGGAGTTATCATATTATAAGGTTCTTTAATATAATGATAATTTTATGCAGGATAAGTCTAAGGCATTTAAAAGGTATTGATTGGAGGATGACTCTAAAATCCCTAAATATTGTGTTACTAGTAGTAAACCCCATTTTATGGATAAACCAGAGGATTGCATTAAACTTATCCTTAAATATAGTACATCGTAAACAATATAGTTTTATTTTGTTTTTCTTTTTATTTCTTCTTAAATCCTTTTTTAGATTTTTTTTTTTAAATTAGTTAATATTTTTTTATTTTTTTTTTCGTGGTACTTATACATTTTTGAAGAAAGAAACCTTTGATAAAATTAATATTATTATAATAAATGATGATGAAATTCATTTTTATGAAAACTAAATATAAATCTAATAAGAAAAATTATTTTATTAGATATATCAAAAGTGATAGTTATCATGTATATAATTCGCTAACAGTAAACTGTTTTATTTATAAAATATCAAGTTAACATTTTTATAATGATAAAAAGACTACCAATATTAAATAGTTATAATTAAAATTATATTGGGATAAATATTATTTATTTTTATAAAATTAACATTAATCTTTTTTTGAAAGATCAGTTCAAACTTCAAATAAAAAACATATATAATTTTGACTATCTGAGTATGATCAATATTAAGGCAGCTTTTTATAAATAGACAACATTATTTTTTTACTTTAAATATGCAAAATTATGATTGATATAATATATAATAATACTTAGTTAGTTAATAATCGCTTTATACTGTAAATTAATAATAAGTCCACAAATTATGGTTAATATATAAAAAATAGGACTATTATAAATAAGAGAAATTATTATTCTCAAGCTTATTGATTTTAATTTTATATATTTTTATATTATTAAATATATATAATTATTAAATTTCGATACATACACCTAATTAGTACTTTAACTTAGTTAACTTAATAAAATCATAAAATAGTATTAATAATCACTAATCACATTTTTCATTCTAATTATAATCATTAGAAATTTATTTTTATTAGTTTTATTATAAAATCTCCTTTTAATTAAGGGAGGCTATCTTTTCTTATTTTTCTTATTCATTCTAAAAACATTGTATATTAAAGAACTTATTTTCTCCTTCTTCAAACATTTTAGTTCTTTTTAAGTTTCGAATAGCTAACTCATACTCAAATTTTTTTCTACCCATAGGGCTCTAATTCTGGAAGCAATATATACGACAAGATTTTTATTCAAACTAAAATATGTTTCAAGTGTTTCTGCAAGTGGAGCTATTCCATCTGGCCAAAATAAAATATCCGCTCCGATTATCATATCAATCTATTCGAATAATTTTTATAAAAAATTTATTAATGTGCTTAAAAAAATAAATCTACAAATCTACCTTAACTCCCTGTTTGGTTTCTAAAAATTTTTCATCTCCAATCTTTCCCCATTCGTATTTTTCTGCTAAGACATTTTGTTACTTGTTAAATTCTAAATTTTTTACCATCAATTCTGTGACAATATCATTTCCATCTGTAATGAATACGGTTTTAGCATACTAACTACAAACCAAACCGGATATTCCTGCTCCAGCCCCAAGCTCTAAAACAACTTTATCTTTAAATTGCTCATTATTATCTATATATAAAAATTGTAGCTGATTTTCAACAATTATCATTAGTATTTTATATTAATGAATGAACTAAAAATATAAATTAATTATATATAAATAAACTAATATAAAGTATAGAACAAGCTATATTCATATTTCTTTATAACTTAATTGGTAAAGGGATTTTAAATATTTTTAAAAAATATTTTCTTTAATTCTACTTACCAATAATGAATTCTGCTAACTAGGTGGCAGCTCTCCATATTATTTGTCCAGTTAAATCGTAATCTGTCGATCCAGACTTCAAACAATAACAATTTTACTCAACATTTTTATATGTAAATTTCTCAACTTCATAATCTTTTGCTATAAATAAGTCTGGCATAAATCCTTCTTCCATTTATAAATTTTAGATGCTAATTCTCTATGTTTCGCTTGTAGAATGTCGTTATTATTGAGTTTTTATAATATTTTGTTTGTTGAAATTTATTGCGTTTATTTAATAATTCAGTATATTTAACCTTGAATTTTATAATACATAGATTTTAATGCTTAAGAAAAATAAATTATTTTTTGAAAGGAACTTTAATAAAATCACTAATTTATATATGGTTTTTAAATAAAATTTCAAAATTATTTATAGAAGAAATAAAAAAGAGAGGGTCTTAATTATATATATATATTATACAATTATTCTTTTCTACCTGACATAAATATTTTTTTGAATGTTATATTTATATAATATTTTTCTAATAGAATAAGGGAATAATTATTTTCAGTAAAATAAATAGAACTTAAATCAGCGATTATTAATTTTATCAATATTATTTTTTAAACAAAAATAGGTAATCTGATAAAGCATTCTCTAATTTAATTTACTGAGAAGTAAGCCTTAATTCACATTCTTACTATAAATTGTCTACCAAAACATAAATATAATAAAGACCAGGGTACGAATAAATATGTTCAATTTTTTCGTGAATATAAATTTTATTTTAATTTTGTTCTAAATTTCCATTTTTAGATAAACAATTTCCACCTTGACCTAATAAGTATTCTTAGTAAATACTATTGAATAGGTTATTACTATATTCTAATATATATTCCTTTTTAATAATTTATTTACTATGCACTTCAATATCAACTAAACTGTAGAAAATTTGTTCTAAATTATTAAAATGCTTCTGAAATTCTCGCAAAATGGAGTATTTATTATTTTAATAAATTTAAAATAAAGTAGGCATGCTTTTTTAAATTTAAGTTATTTAATTATCATTTTCGACAGTTTTTTATATTAAAAATTCCAAATGTCGTTATAATGTCAGAAAAGAATTTTCAAATAAAACCGCTGCGAATTCGGCTTCATCGATCTTTGGATTATTTCCAACCAGCTAATATTTATTCTCATTTTTAACGCAATGCAAGGCATGTCCGAATTCATGTGTAACATCTCTAAATTAATCCAAAGTTATTAAAAAGTTTTAATCAAATTCTTTTTATATACTGATGTTGTCGGCGTTTTTTTATTTGTAAAATAATTCCCCCTTTCTTCGCAGTATATTTGATTTAATATAAATATGTGGCATTTATTTGTAATTTTCAATTTCACAATGTCCCTACAAAAATCTCATATTAGTTTAAAATCGTTTTTCAGTATCGGACGACAAAAATTCTATAAAAACTATTCCAACTTTTGTTTTTGTTTGTTATATAAATTGATCTCTGTGATTTGGGCCCTTTATTATTATTATGGATTATTTAATTAATCGCCTTGATGATGAGCATCAGATGTTTGTTAAAGGGATTTTTCTAATTCTTTTATCTTATTTTCTATCAACACAATTTTATCCTATAAAGCTTCTTTTGTATCACTCCCATTATTTTCTTTATTTTACAATTGCTTTTGTGTGTTTTTTAATTCTTATTTTGCCATCATAATTTTATTTTCGATGAATTGCTTTTCATAAATTTCAAAAAATTGATTTTACTTATTATAATCGATTTCTAATTCTATATCCATTTACTACGCCATATAGTTTAAAAATTCATAGAGTTCAGACATAGGAATTTATATAGTAGTTCCTGTGTATTTATGCAGGTTCTCGTTGGCGCTTTGTCGGAAATAAAACATATCTCCAATGCTAATCGGCTAATGAGGATCAATGCCACATAACTTCATCATATTTTAGATATCAGAATTATTTTTTAACAAATCTCTAACCTTTTATTTAGAATTTTCTAACTATTAAATCAAATATTCCTTTATTTATTCATGTTTCAATGAACTGAAAATATTACAGTTTTTTAGCTTATTATACTCGAAATAAGAATTTTAATCCGATTATTATGCAATTTACCTTCTAACGGTTACTAATTTGTTTAGGATTTCAGAATTGCCATTGGATTGATAAAAGTATTTATCAATTAATTCATCTCTCAATTCCTTAATTTTGCATGTTTTAACCATTTTAAGTAAAGTTTTTTCAGGAACATCTAATACAATTTTATTTGAAAATCTGTCCATGGTCTTCATATAACCCAAATATTCTTAAGGAAATACTGTGAAGGAATACATGTCCTATTGGGTCAATGATATTTCTACCTTTTTGGACATTATATTTTAATAATATTATGAAGCTAGTATTTGCTCTTATCTTAGTAGATTTTAAATATACTATTTGGTTTCTTCATTTTATTTATTAGGTTTATTTCTTCATAATTATAAATTAATGCGTCAATAAATTCTACATCTTAATTAGTAAAAAACTAGCCTGCTTCGCAATACTTCATTTCTAATAGATGGTTGTAAATTTGGTTATCTTAATTTAATTCACCAAATTTTCTTCAACCTGCGAAACAGCAGTATGAAGTAGTTATTGTTCTTCTTTCTTTTAATATTAAGAGTGTTCTAGAAATATGTAGGCTTGGTCAATTGATTTTGAGAGATTATTTGATATTTCATTTAAAAGCTATAACTTTATGTAATACTTGGTGTGCAGTTGTTTAAATAAATTTAATTGGCTGGAGGAGAGTTCTATAATGCTCTTAACTTTCGTAATACAGCTGAGCATCAGTTTTAGTAATTTATTGTTGGTGTTTTAATATGATGCCTTTTTGTTTTGACTGAGAGGTTTAGTAGTTTATATTGCAAACAAAGAAAACAAAAGAAAAAATATATTTTAGCTAAGCGAAAAATTAGAACAGTTTTGCTAATTAATTAATAGGATTACAAAAAAGAAAAAATATAAAAAATTATGCAATTTATAATTTTAATACACTTATAGTAATTTTTATTATAAAAATATTAATCTCAATAATCTCCATAATAACATTATTATTTTGGAATAGGTTATGGAAATATAAATTCTTAATTATTTAGATAACCATTTTCTTCATTTTAACTGTTTGTTATCTGCCAACTTTTTTCTAAAGTTTTCTAAATTTTTTCGTTCAAATCATTGACTTTTTAATCTAAACATCTGTAATTTGAGCTTGAGATATGCGATAATTAACTTTAATGTAATCCCTAATTTTATTATGGTAGAATTTCACTTTAATTTGTTTACTATCGATTATTATAAGTTTTTCTCACAGTTTCTTTATCAAATTATTCTGCTGATACTTGGTTCGATATATAACTATTGCTTCTGCTTTTATTATACAATTAGCTGCAATTTTGCACCAATTCTTCTAAATTTCCTTCATTTCCATTATCAATAACTACGCAGTCTAAACTATCTTATTTATTTTGTTAATAATATTTGAATTTATTTTAACCCTAATCTTGTAATTATATATTTTTTATGGATTTATTAGTCTTTAGTAGGGGCTATTAATATAACTTGATTGTTACAATCTCATATTATAACAACTTTCACTTTAGTTTTCTTCCTATGATTCAGTGTATATAACTCCTGGGATATTCTTTGACTATTAATCTTCTTATTTTTTTGTCATTTCCATTGCATTATTATAGTTAAAAACATTGGGATCCATCTTATAAGAAAGAGGAGTTATACTAATTTTATATAAATCTAAATCCTCATTTTAATTGGTTTTTAATTATTTTGAGTTATTTTATTAATAACCATGTATTTATGAGTTATTTTCCCTTTATTTTTTAGCTTTTTCTATTATTTATTCATAAATTAAGTTTTTCTAATATGATTTATTTGCATTATGCTAGGGATTTTATTGTGTAATCACAATTTATTTAGGTTTGATATTTTATTATTGCTAATATAAACTAGAAGATCTTTATTGCTCTAAAAATTTATTATTAATGGTATAATTTTCTTATTTATTATTTTCTTATTAAATTATTTTTTAATTTGGTAGATTAGTTTGCATAATAGCTTTTCTTTATTAATTTTACAACTAATGAGAAGAAATTTAGTTTCTAGATTTGGGAGAAACTTAAATGATTTATACTGGGACATTACTAATATTTTATGTATATATGGGCTACATTTACTAAGTAGGAATTTAAATTTATTGTGTACTAATTTATGGAGACTATTATTAATATTTATGGTTACTTAAATTTAAATTATTGAAAGCCATTACTGAATTTTCATTTTATCTTTATTGTATATTAAGACTACAAGACCTGTGAGCATAATTTTGCATTGAGGGGACTTATTTTAGACTATTACTGTGGTTGCTATTCTATAAATTGTTATTGAAATTTTTAATCTGATATTAATTGACTTAAGAAGGTGATTATGGCTAAGAAATAACTAAATTCTATTATTATTATTGCATATTATTCTATTATAGATCCATTTACTATTAGTGTGTTCCCACTAATCTTAAACCCTTCTAAACCTAAGTATTAGGCTTTTGTTAGTTTGTATTTTTCTGAGAAGATTCTTAATTTATATTTGAAAAATGTCTGAGATTAGACTGGTTTTGATTAGAAAATGGATATAAATGTAAGCTATTGGTTGGAGAGCTATTTATTACCTTTTAGGTTTTAGGCTACTATTAAAAATATTAATTTTATTTTTATAATAGCGAAGAATTTTTACAGCTACTACTCATTTGAACAGGCATATTATAAAGTGAAGAACTTCTTTCTTTAGTATTTACATTATAAAACTGTTTAGCCTAATATTTTTGCACAGAGTTTTACTGTGTCGCTTACATACACATAGCTTTTTTTGGACTATTATTAATACTTTAAAAAAGCTACTTTTGTATTTATTAGTTATACTATGAGTTCGACTTGGTTGATTATATTTTATGTTCCGATAAGTAATTATTAGTATTAAAAGAATCAGTTTAAATAAGGAAATGGTTTTAAATACTAGAATTACCGAACTATGCAGAATGAGGAGATCCCTCTAATGATTTAAAATTTTGCTAATTTTTTATGCGTATTTAATATTATTATTAAAATTATCTGCTTTTTCATTAGCCATATTTTAAACTGGAATGATATTTTATTTAGTTTTCATTATATTTATTAATTGGTAGGTATTTGGTCTTTATTATGGATCAATTGTTAACATTTTTCTAATCAGATAAGAAAACAATTATCCATATCTTTTCTAGATTTCTCCCAATCTAATTTCTACCTCATCAGTATATATTTTTTAAGTTATTATTTCATATAAATCTGTAGAGTCTTTCAGAGTACACCTTTTTTATAAAATTAATTTTAACTTTAATTGATGATTATTTCATCAAATAATTGTATAATATTTTACATTTCCATTAAGGTAAGTCCTAAAAAAATATATCGGTTTAGTATCTGTATTTTTCAAGCATTTCTTATACCCCAGTTTGCATTTATATGTTATATAATATTTCAGGAGAAATATAAGGTTTTCTTAGCTTACTGCCTTCTTCTGCAATTTTATAAGCCAAAAATCTACCCATTATTAGCTCTAAATCATATAACTTATAATTTTCATCATTAATATCATAAAAATAGTTCAAGGTTCTATGTCTCCAATTGATATGTCATAAGTTTATAAATATTATAATAATTGTAACATTTCGCTAACAAATTTTTAAATTTCATTTTGTGAAAAATATCGCTTTTAAAGAATTCTATTTTCGATTTATTTTTTTAATGTTATTTTGTGATAATCAAAATAAAAATTTAAATAAGCGTTGCTCAATCCCAATACCTCATAATATTCATTATCATAGGCCAATGCATTTATGAAATTTTGTGTTTAATTTCTATAATGTTTTTTATTTATAAAGACTAATAATTTTAAAGAAATAAAAATTACCGCAACGTTTTTAGGGATTGCTAGGTGAGAAATTGGCTTTAAATTAAATTATATATTTCTCCATTTCTTTCACTTTGTAAAGTGCATATTTTTCTCCAAAAATCTTACTGAATCCTGTTTTAACTTATTCTATTTTCTTTTTATTTATATGAGTTACACTGTTTCCCATTTTGTATATATACGAATAATATAATTTTTTATTTTCAAATTTTTATTAATAACTTAATTTAAATTAACATTTTATTAGTGGTTGTTTAAGAATATAAAATCAACTAACTTTAAAATGCTATATATGAATATTAAACAAACAGAAGCATTATAATCTTACCTATATTAAAATCAACATATTTGTTAATATTAAATAAATTTATTGTTTTTAAACATTTATTAAACTATAAACTCTATAAAAATAATCCATAATTATGCAAATAAAAACTTATTTTAATTCCATTGTCATTCCATAGGCTTTAAAATTGGCATTTTATAGTATTATATGTGTAGATAAGGAACAGAGTTATACTTATATAGTTCGCATAATTAATGCTAAAATCAAAAAATATTTATTTAAACTTTTGTATCTGATTCACCTGAATTCTTGAAGTAGATTATTAGCACCACATTCAATTATTACATTATTATATAAATTTTAATTAGTTAATAAACAAATTAAAAACAAAAAATAAATAATAGTAAAAAATAAAAAATAAAAAATAGTTTTATTCATCATAACAATTTAGAAAATGAAAAATACTTTATTGCTTCCACTTCTAATTATTATATTTTTTGGAAAATCTGTTTAAGAAATAACTATGGCTGAAAAATTAACGTGCCATGAATAATTCTGCAAAGATTTAGAGGAATAATGTGCTGTATACATATTTAAAAATTAAATATATAATAATATATAATATTTCTTATTATAACTTTTATATTATAATTTCATTTCTTTTTAAATCATAGAAAGAGAAGGAGTGCAATATTATGTTATAAGACTCAATTAAATGCTTTGCTGCTAAATTTGATAGTCTTGCTGATCCTTTCAATGATGAAATATATTCAAGCTGTATTAACTTCGATACTAAAAATGAATTGTATAGAAAGATCATAAAATGCAGCAGAGAACAATGTAAGGCGGGCCTTTCTGGAGAAGGGAAACATTGGGATTCTTTTGGATTTAACAAATCTTCATAAATTTTTGTTATTATTTTAGCCATTCTCATTGTTTTTGTTTGAAAAAAATTTAACTATTAGATATATTGACAAAAACTATTGATTAAATATATATGAATGAATTATAAATTGTTATTTATTACTATTGGATATAATATAAATAATAGAAACTAAAATACTTTTTTATTAAGATTTATATATATTTCCACATAATAAATATTTTTATTTTTAAAATTAATATTAATTATATGTTAACTATTAAATATTATAATATCATAATAGTATTATTATTTATCTATGTTGTCTTCTAAATTAATAATTTTGGGATAAAAATTTTAGTAGTTAATGTTCTTCTTTGTATTGACTATTTATTACATAGTTTTTTTAATAATATATAAATTAATTTAAACTACATTTTTATTACTATAGAAATAATACAATTATTTAATTCTCTAAGCAAAAACGTATTATCTATCAAATTATTTATCTAAAAAAAATATTAATTAAATTGCTTTATTGTTGTTAAATCATATTATTTATAGTTTTTTAAACTATAGAAACTATTTATTTAATAATTTATGATGATCTATTTTATTATTATAATTAAAAATATTAAACTTTAAAAACAAAAACAAATAAAAAAATATTATAAATAAGATTGTGATACAAATATGAAAACTTTTAGAATATTTATATTATTAATAACGTTAATATATCTTACTCATTAGGATACCGTAGGAGAAAGATTAAATTGTCATTAAGAAAAATGCAAAGATTTAGAAATTGAATGTGATGTAAGACTTTAGAAAATTATTGAAATATTTTAAATGTGATAAGTAAATAAATATTTTTTTACTAGAAAGAGAACGAATGCAAGGAAAAACTTGGAAAAACAATAGCATGTTTTTTCTAATAATTTGATTCTCTTAATGACAAGTACAATGATGAATTATATTCCTCTTGCTTAGATTTTTCGTCATCAAATGAACTCTATAAAAAAATTATAGTTTGTAGCAGAGAAAAATGTAAAGCTGGTTTTTCAGGAAGTGGAAAAAACTTTGATAACTCTTCCACTATACAAATCTTTTCTATTTCAATTTCTATAGTTGGAATGTTATTAATAATTTGAAAATTTAAAAATATATAATTCTCAAATATTATATTTTATATATTTATTGTTACTTGTTTAAGATTCTAATTAATTTCTAGAAAAATAGTTTTTCTCTTATTTAACTGATTATTAATTCATTATTCAACAAATTTTGTTATTTTTTTATTATTAATAGCACTTATAGAATTTTAAAAATATAAATTGCTATTTCGTATTTCTAATTATACCAAAAGGGATAGTTGTATTATATTTTAGGCACTTATAAAAAAATAACACAAATATTTAATTGAAATTTAATATATTATATACTCAATCGAAAATATAATTTATATTGATTTTCAACCAATAAAAATATTATGATATGTCAAACTAATAATAGATAATATATTTTAAATTCTATCTAATATTTAATCTGAATTAAAAAATAAAATTTTTATATAAACTCTAATATTTTTTATCTTTATAAAATGGTACAATAATGCTAGTGAAATTGTTTAGTAGATAATGTTAGTTGCAATCATATAACTAACTATACATTATATAATAATATTTTATAAATATTATATTAACTGATACATATTAAATGTATAATAAAAAAGATAAGGATATAAGATTTTATGTATTATATATTTCTTTTATAAAATTAATTGTATATTCTTTAAAAAATTATTTTACAGAATAAGAAAGGAATTTTTTTCCTATATAGAAAATAAAGAAAATATAGAAAAATATACTCACTATAAGTTTCTTTATATTCTATATAAATTTATTATAATTAGTTATTCGAGTTTTATTTAGAAATAATAAAATAATTAACTATGTAAAAACCACAAGAATAAATACTTGAGACTTCTGGGTTATATTTTTTATTGTAATCAAGATTTGATTCTACTGATAAAGAAATTTAAGAGTAAATAGATAGAAACTATTGACAATATATTAATAATATGCACATTTATAATATATAATTACAGATTTAATATTTAGTTATTAAATTCTATATTTCAATTTTACTTTATTTTAGTAATGCTAGGGCTATTCTTAAATATTTAAAAGAAAACTAATAAAATGAAGATTAAAAAACATGGATTAAAAAGGTTTAGAAAGCATAATTAATTTTAAACGATTCAAAAGTATACATTAAATTTTTAAATATATTTTATTGAAATTCTATATTTCCAACTAATAAATTTTATAAAAAAAAGGCTAAATAGGAATATCTAAACACTTACAAAATAAGATGCTATTTAATGCAGCCAAGTTCACTATAAGATATTCCTATTTTAGACGGAAAACCTATGAAAATGTTTCCATTTTTTGCATTTTAGTTAATAAATGAAGGAAAAACTGAAATTATTTAAATAAACTTAGTCGATTTTACTATAACTTGGTACGAAAAAGAAAAAATGATTAAGGCTTATTCATTTAGAAGTATTCAAGGAGCAATATTGGGAACTTAAAAAGACTAGTTTATTTTTACTATAATCGAAGGTGAGTAAAAAAAAGTAGCTGATTTTTTATATATTTAAAATAATTGGTTTTATATTTAAAATATTTTTGTATAATCAAAAAAAGATGAAAAAAGTAAAATGTATAAGTTTTAAACAAAATATCCGGATTAAAGAGATTTGATTGTTTTATTGTGTTAAATTGGAAGGTAGATTATAACAGCAACGGATGCGCTAAACAAAAATCCTATAATGCATAATCCTAACTTTGAAGGAAGTATTAATGATCATTAGAATGAAATATAGAATTCAATTTTAAAGCACTCAATATATTGGAATGATTACGTTTTACCGCCATAGTCTATTAAATAGGTAAATAGCTAAATAGCTAAATTTAGATTAAAATTAATAAATTTTTATAGATAAAATATAATTTTATTTATTTTTATTAGTTTAAAGCAGAAAAAATAAATAAGTTAAGCACAAAGGAGGTGTATTTTACAGTTGGAACACATTAATTACTTATTTCAATGTAAATTTATGAAATATAGATAATATTATATTAATATAGTAATTATTCAGGGATAGCAAAGTTAATCAGATTAAGAAGATTATTCCTCTCAAGGGTGAATTTTTATAATTAGAAGATCAAAAAAATTGTAAATATCAATAAGATTTTATTAAAATTTTGTATTTAACTCCAAAATTCAATATAGATGCAATCATTACCATAATGGAGGAGAAAAGAAAATATAAATTCAAAAATGATCATGATTGTTCCGAATTTATTTTAGTAAAATTTACTTTCTACATAGTTTTATATATAAAAAATTCTATCATTATTTCTAAAAATCTAGCTAATAGAACAATAAAGTGAAGGAAAATGCAGATTAAATTTTAAATTAAATGCTCCTTGCAAAGAAGAATAGACCTTCTTTGATGGATATAACTAAAACAAAAAAATATAAAAATGCAATAACTGCAGGCAAATATAGATAAATAGCAGAGCTAAGTTGTTAAGTTATAAAAATAGATGTAATATGAATTTTATATATACTTTTTATTTGAAATAATAAAATCTTAATTCATATCAAGAGAAAAATTGGAAAGCCAAAGTTTTGGAGGAGTCTATCCTGATTTAGAAAAAAAGAGGTAAGCCAAAGATAAAAAGGATAAAAAAAATAACTTATCGCCACCCAAAGGGAAAAAATATCCTTAAAACATTGATAATTCTTAATTTGAAAAGGATCCTTTAACTTCTAATATACTATTGTTTTGAAATTGTTTTGGTTTCTAATTAAGATAGCAGAATATTAAAAAATATAACGATATTTAATTATAATTATCTCTTATTCTCATAATTATTAAATTTTTTATTAGTAAAAATAACTCTAATTTATAGCTATTAAAACCTTATATAAATAATTTAAATTAAAATGTATAATTTGCTTTATATTAAATAATAACACACCTAATAATAAATTCTTAAAAAAATATAATATTTAAATAAACTAACTAATAAAACCTATTTAAAATTTTTAAATTTCTCTATCATTGTTATTCTTTTATTATATTAAAATCACATATTCTAATGACAAAACTTACACATTCAAAATATTTATATTATTTAGAAAATCTGATAATCATTATATAAATTTTCAAATCTTATATTTTTTAAATTCTAATTGGAGAAATTTTATTTTAAAAACTATAATGAATTTTAATAATGCATTAAATTAGATTTAATATTCTAAGAAATCAAATTAATAAATTGATATTTTTTACTCTAAATTATTTATTTTAAGGAAAGTAAATTAAATTTTATTAAAATAAAATAAAAAAAAAAAAATACAAACTTGTTAAAAAAAATAAAAATAATTTAAAATTTTAAAAATGGATTCCATATTATTACTTAGCAATTACCAAACTAAAGCTGATTAATTAATATTAAGCCATATATAACCAATATAAAGTATTAAAAATAATAGCTAAGAAGAGAATTTTGAATAACTTTTGAAATTCTAATTTATGGTCTATATTAAAATGAAACACGAATTGAGACGTAAATGTAATAAATGTAAGAAAGATTTCAGACTTATACAAAATTTTGAAGATTTCAATATAGCTTCTTCCAATTAAATTTGCTATTTTTAATATTCTCAACATTTTGGTTATAAATTCCAGCCTAAATGTTATCCGTCTACAGAAATAATTAAACCAGAAAAGGTGTGTGGTGCAAAATATTAAGGATGTTTTAAATGTGATGATCTGATAAACAGTGCCAATTTAAAATGCTATGATTACGCAAAAAATCATTATTAAAATTGAATTATTTAATTATTATCATTCACAGTTTCTAAATTATAAATGCTACATTTTTTATATAAGCTATTAATTTATTATTATTTATATTTAAAAAATTGATTAAAAATAAATATATAATATTATTTTATTCTAAGAATATTTTTATAAATTAATTATTCTTTCATTGTATATTTTGCTAGTAATGATTACTACAAATTTATGAAATTAGTCCTTAAATATTATTTTTTTATTTAAAGTATATGTCATGTCCTTTCGGAAACTACAAATTTATATTCACATTTTCTAAAATTAAGAAATAATAAAATTAACTATTAATTAAATAATGAAATAATTTTACCTAGACTTTTTAGGTTTAAAAGTTAACTCGCCAAGCTATCTTAAATTTTTCTTTATCCCAGATTCTTTTATTACTTTTCTATTTTAAGTATTACTTATTGTATACTTTTGGTATCTTCTTAAACGAGAGTTATTATAGTTTCGAACATATTTTAATACATTTAAGACTCTTGTTAGGTAAAAGTCTTATCTTGCGTAAAAAATTGGTTTTCGCTCAAGAAAAAGCTATTAAATGGAAAGAGTATAATATGGTTTATGACCAAAAATAAATTGTTATGAAGCTGACTTCTAAGGGACTCATGTTGAGAATCCCTGTAAATTTTTATCAACATGTCTTTCGCTTTTTCTTTATGGATAGCAAAGTCTTCCAGAGCAATTTGAGAAATAAATTTGGAAGAAACAGAAATTTGCATGATAAATCTGTAATACTATTGCTTAAACAAACTTGATTTCTCACCTATGTATATATATTTAAGCACATGGTTAAAGTATTCTAATTGATAAAAAAACATTGACTCAACCATTTAAACTATATCTAAGTCAAAATCCATAAAATCATTATTTTTATGCCTTTCAAATTATGATAGTTTTAGTTTAATATTTAAAATTTTATATATGCAATTATGTACACATAAGGCAAAGCAAAATAATTTAGAACATCAGCTAGTGAGTCACACTTCAAATAATATTCAACTTCTTGATCATCATTCTAATACTGATCTATTTCTTTTAATATATACATGTGCAAGTTCGTTATATAGAATCCTAATATACACTGTAAATTTTTAACGTAATCATATAAAAATATGTCAAGTAATTTTTCAGGGAAATCTATGTTTTTTATATTCCCCACATCTTTCTTTATATCTCCCAAGTCATTTACTGATTAAAGAAAACTGAAATTTTTGTCTTATAAACATAGATATGTCTTTATGATATCTAAAGCGTAAGCAAATAAATTATGCATTCTTTACTAATTTTTCTTTTCTTTTTCATCCTCCTGTATTGTATTGTATTAAATTAATTTTCATTTTTTAAAAAAAAATATTTTAAAACTTGTAGCTAGTAATTTACTTGAAAATCCAACACTTCTTATATAGCCTATTCTTTACCGATCCATAAAGTTAATTTACCTTCCGATTATTGTTAAAATTGTGGATATTCAGAACTTTATGATCTATAAACTATCTATTAATAGTCAGGATCTTCTTATTATTTTTTATTTTCATATAATTATTAATTCAATATTTTTTTTAATAAAACTCCATATAAGGGATTTAGTGCCAATATTTATTTGTTTTTGCATATATTTTTACTATATATATTCTTTATCTTAAACAAATTGTTAAAATACTCATAATCATTAGGTATTTGCAAACTTTAGTCAAAAACACAGAAATCTTGAGTAATTTAAACCATTTGTGCTAAAATTTCAAAAAATTATCCGGCTGAAAGCATTTCAGCACCATGCTATTGTTCAAAATAATAATCATTTTTTTTTTCATATCAGCAAATTTATTCAAATTTTTCTTTTTTTTATTTAACAAAATTCCAAGAATTTTACTATTTCTTTTATTTTTAAGACTACAAAATTTGGAGCCAACAAAGTTAAATAACAATTAAGAATATTAAGAGCTTTTTTTTCGCATTAATTAGTTTGATTTTAAATCCTGTTTTATTCATAAATTCTCATTTGGAATAATTAATTATTCGCTATACATTTAAATTAAAATTGCCTAACAATAAATAATTCAATCAGAAAAGAAAAATAGTGTTAATTTATTTTATCCATTTGTTTTTTCCTTTTATTGATAAATAAAACTCACCAAAAAATAATGGGACCTAAAAAGAGAGTAAACAATAATGCAGAAGAAAAAATGGAAAAAAGGCCAGCTAAGCGTTCAGTAAGTAAAAATAAAATATAGGATGAGGAATAAAAATATGAAAAAAATGACAAAGCATAATAGTAAAATAACAAAATAAATGAAGATATTTTGCTTAAAGGATATTAATCAAAATAAGGAGAAAAGCAAAATATTATATAAGAGCCAATTAAGCCGAATTTTAGCATATTATAAGAGAAAAATAATGAATAATTAAAATAGTATCAGGGTATAAGTGAATAAATTCAAAATTAATAGGCTGAAAACATAAAGTAAAATAAAATGTTATTAGATTAATTAAAAAGACTAAAAGATGATTAGGCTAAAGTGAATGGTAAATTATAAAAATAAGATAAGTAGGAAATATAAAAACTAGAAAATTAATTAAAAGAATGCAAAAAATAAACGAGAGAAACCATTTTTAATTTAGAAAATATTTTGAATCTGTTTGAAAAACTTACTAATATGACCATAAAGTAGACAAGCGCATGTAAAAATAAAATAATAAATTTTAATTTTTCATTTTTATTAATTTAAAATGATAAAATTAACTATAAGAAAAAATGTTGGAAGAAGAAAGTAAGCATAATGAAAGTATTTTAAATACATTTGGAAATTCTATATTTTATGAATGCACTATGATTGGAAGAAAGAATCCAGAATATCAATGCAAGTTTTTCCTTTAAAATTTAAATGATAATCTATGGAAGTATATACCTTAAAATATAAATATACCAGAGTAGTTATTGAAAGAAACCAATTCTTAAAACCAGTAAAATAATAATTAATTGTCTTAATAAGAAAATTAAAGTTAGCTTTCTGACGAAAACAATGATCAAAACGATTTATCTTTTTTTATTATGAACTTGAGTTTTCTGATAATGATTTGCCGGGGTTCTTTGATTCTATGTATAAAGCTATAAATTAGTAATGAAATATATTAGATAATTTATATAAAACTTATTTTTTCCAAAATTTAATAATAAAATATTATATTTTTTAACTATTTTATATTTAAGACTTATATCTTACAAAGCGTAAATTAATAGAATTAATATTTAATACAAAATAATATAAAAAGTTTGTTATTAGTATTATTTAATATATAAATGTATATTAATTAAAACTTCCAAAAAATCAAACACTCTTTAGAAAGGATAAAAAAAATGATTGATAATTCTTATTAATTAATATATAGAAAGAGACAAAAATTTTTATTTTTTATAAATTAGTTTTGTAATCTACAAAATCAATAGAATAAATTTTAAATTAGAAAATAGTAATTTTTATTTTTAATTTAGAAAGTATTTAGCTTTTTAATATATTATAAACTCATCATTTGTTAGCTTATTCGAAGTATTCTTTAGATTAATCAACAGAGGGTTTAATGGTTTTGCTACCGGGTTTCCATTTAGCGGGGCAGACCTAAAATAAGTATAAAAAATGTGAATAAAGAGTTGCAAATATAAGTTTCAAATAGAAAAATTATTTTTATATATACTTCTCCGTGTTCATCGGTGAATTAGAAAGCTTAAACTAATCTTAAGTATTCTTCGGGGTTTCTTCCAACGGGTAAATCTTAGATAGAAAGGTGTCTTAAGGTTCCTTTTCCATCGATGATGTAGGTGGCTCTGTAGGCGGCTCCTTTGGCATCTCCTTCTTGGATTAAGCATCCGTATTTTTCGGCGATGCTTTTATCGACATCAGCCAATAAAGGAATAGTCATGGGTCCTAATCCTCCTTTGTTTCTAGGGGTGTTAGACCATTGCATGTGGACGAAGTGAGAGTCAATGGAGCATCCAATGACTTCGCATCCAAGTTTTCTGAATTCTTCAGCGGAATCGTTGAAGTTGATGATTTCGGTGGGGCATACAAAGGTGAAGTCGAAGGGGTAGAAGAATAAAACTACGTATTTTCCTTTGTAGTCATCAAGAGAAACTTTTTTGAATTCTCCGTTGGCAAAGGCCATGGTGTTGAAAGCGGGGGCGGGTTTGTTGATTTGGGCTTACATGTTATCTTATTTAATTGCTATTATATATTTTATTTTATTATTATTATATTATAGTATTTAGATAATTATTTTATTTATTTAATTATTAGTAGATAAATAGATACCACCATTGATGGGTTATACAGACAAGTGGGGGATTTCTCGAATTATACCGGGAAAAAATTCGTAATTTTAATAAAAAGATGACTCAATCCTTTTATATAATTTGTATACTTAATTAATACTAGTAAGAAATTTAAAATTAATCTTAGAAAAATAAAATATAAAAATATTCTTTAATATCAAAAATACTAATATTCTAACTTATTGTTTAAATATTATCGTAAAAAATTGCAAAAGATAGCTAATCAATATTTTAAAATACAAATACAACTATTTATTGTCATATTAAATATTATATAATAAAACAATGTAAACAAAGAATAATTAGAAATATGATTATAGAAATTATGTAAAATTTAATATTGTTTTATGGACTAAAAAAAAGAATAAATTGACATATTCTTATTTGCAGGAATTATTCTAATTTCAAATTTATATATCATTTTTAATTAATACCTGATTGTTAAATTTATAATCAGAATTAATTATTTATTTTAAATTATATTCCATAAACACTAAAATTATATAAAAATATTCTGGAATGTATTAGTTATAAAAATAATTATGGAATTTCTTTAGTATTATTGATAAATAAAAATAATTAATTTATTAAAATCGAAATTGATTTCTAGTATAAATTACACAAGATTATATATATATAACTATGTAAGCAAAATAAATTTATATTAAATAATATTATATTCATATTCCTAAAATTTATTATATTTATTAAATAATAGTTTATTTTTTATCATTATTAGAATCCTTTTATACAATTTTATAAATTAAGATCAAAGGCTGTTTGGGAATTTAAAAATTATTAGAAATTTTAATATAATGATTACTTTTATTTAATTAATTCTCCAATTCTTTATTTATAATATTTTCAATTTCTATTTCATGATCTTATAAATTTGAATTCTACAGCGGTAAAAATTGATATTTTTTCCAATTGGTTTAAATGACCATTAAATCTCCCAATGCTTAAGCTTTATAATTCTTATTAGTCCCTTCATTGTTAAATACGTTTTAACTTGCTTGATGTGAATAATATTTCGATATAAGTGAGTTTATTTTCTTTTATACTATTTAACTCAATGATTATACTAAATCTCTTTAATTATCAAGAACTAATTCATACTAATCATTTTCCTCAATTTTATTAAGATATGATGGAGTAACATATTATTGTAAAAATTCACAATATTCCATTTAATAAGGAACAAAACAAATTTAGTTATAGGTTTCGTTGTTTATAGATGACTCATTTGTATTCATTATATAAAATCTGACTCTTATATCAAGAAACGGAATTAAAAGTATTTCAATTGTGGAAGATTAATCTTCATAAACATCTTTTAAAGGGGTTTTCTACATTTATTAATCTTCTTCTTCTACTCCTTAGCCTCCTAAAATCAACTCATCAACTATGATATTATCTTATTTTTTATTTTTTATTTAAATTTTAATTTTCCAACCTATTTCACTTGCTTTATAATCTCCTGCATCATCTGGATATAGTACTTAAAATTATTTGTATATGTTTTCAACATTTAAGTGATTACATATAAGAATATTAGTCTACTTTTTCACCTATTTTTAATTCAAGGCCATTATCTTTAAATGGCATAGAATATATCTATCACTTAAAGATTTTTTCTATTTTTTATTTTTAGAAGACATTAAATGCTTAGAGGATGAATAAATACTATCATTTTTTCTATTTTCATTATCATCACAGATTTCATTTATTTCTATCATATCATTTTCTTAAAAGTCTTTTTAACTAAATTTTTCTTGTTCAATATGTTCTAATAATAAACAATCAGATTCTTATAAATTTTGCTATTCTAATAACATTTATTAAAAATCATTTAACTATTATTTTTAATGATTTATTGCAGAATTTTCTTCAGTATGCTAAGTTATTTATGATTTTTAATGATTAATTGCAGAATTTTCTTCAGTATGCTAAGTTTTTTATTATTTTTAACATAATTTAATACCAACTTGAAGTACTTCATATCTTTCAATAATTTTATTTTCTAATTTGGAATCTTATATAAAATTTTAAAATAGCTAATGGATCTCAGTTTACAAAGAAGAAAATAGAATTATATTTTCACTTTTTATTTGAAATGCTTCAATTAATTATTCGTTTATTATTTCTGATATGCAATATACTTAATCTGTATTATTTATGCTATTTAATTTATAAAACTAATTTATTTCATCTTAAATTTCCATTGGTTAGCATCCAAGACTTTCAGAAAAAATAATTAAAACTTTATTATCTATTTTATTGCTTTAAATCTAAAAATAAATATTATTTAGCATTTGAGATAATATTAAGAGAAATAAAATATTACAATATTTTTAAATTCATAAAGCATAGTTCTTATGTCAAAATTATCTTATTATTATTCTATTTATATTTTTAATAAAATATTGAGTTATTCCATATTGTTGATATTTGCAATAATATCTTGGTATATAATCTTAAACGAATTATTCAACGTCGCAATTGATAGAATAGAATCACTATATTTATTACATTTTGTAAATACTTATATTATATAACACAAGAATTCCTTATATAGATTTAGTGTATTTTGTTTAACTTTCTAAGAACTATTATTTACAACAGCTATTATTTCGCTACTCTTATTTATATTAGATAAAAGATTTTCTAATGATTTTTAAGGATTCATAATACTCAAATTTTAATTGTGCATTATATTTTTTATTTTTATATATAATACATTTTACTCAATATATTATACAATTAATTTAATTTTAATTAAGAGTATATTGCAAATTATTATATTTTAAGATATTATTAAATAATCATATTTTTAAAAATGGATTGCTTATGTACAGTAGTATAATTATGATATATACATATAATATATAATATATTTTAGTTATAATAGTATAATAAATTGATTTAATAATAAATATTATTATGATTTGTTATTTATTCATTCTTAAAAACTTCCTACACTAACCAATTCATATTCAATATCTAAAATGTCTGTGTTTTATTAAGATTCTCCTTCATTCTTATTTTGCTCTTTGTGTTCATCTTTATTTTAAATATCTAATATTTGTTCCTAGAATTCGGTTTTACTAATTTATTTAGTTTTTCTAGACTCTTCTTCTTGAGTATTTCGATGATTAGTGTTTAAAAAAATGCCTTCTTTGCCAGTAGAAAAATAGTTGTTATCTTTCAAGATTGATTTTCTTAATTCTTAATCGCTATTTTATATGAATGTATCATTGTTTATATTTAAACCCTTTTAATTTGTTTAACTAATTTTTTAAATTAAGCTGAAATCTTCTTGAGTTGTTGATTTATGTGTGCCTTAATAAGTGCTTGCTTAGAAAGTAGAATAAATTTCACCATATATATTTTATTATCCTTATTCTTCTGTATTTTTATCATTGTTTATATTTAAATCCTCCATTTTATTTATTTTATTATACATATATATATTAAATTAATTGAAAAAAATATCTAATTAATTGAAAAATTTTCTTTTATAATAAGTACTAATTTTATTCAATACACAATAAATATCAAATTTAATATATCATTATATATATTCTAATTTTATAAATTTTTCTTTTATAATCTTATTATATCTCCTATTGAATATTATAAACATTATTTATTTTGACTATCATCCTTACATTAAGATATTTGAAAACTATTTAATGAATTATATATATTATTAATCTAAAAGAATTCATTTCCTTTTATTTCAAAATTTCCATAATTTTTATAATTTATATATGTAATTAAATTGAAATAAAAATAATAATTACTATCTAAAAAATTACTTTCATCGAGTTTAATATTTTTAAAATTTTTAAACTTATCTACTTTTTGAATTTCATTAAAAACGAAATTTTATAAAAATTCTTAATAATCCATACTATAAGGAATATCTATAACTGAGAATATTTCTTTTTAAAATTCTTTAAAATTACGTTTCAAAACAAAATTAATACTTATATTTTTTTAAGGAATAAATGTAATTTTAATTGATTATTATTATAAATATCTATCACAGAATTAATTAAATGGTAAAATTTTTATTTCAATATTTTTCTTATTATATAGTAAGTTTATTTAAGATTATTTTGAATTTATTTCTATTTCCCAATATTATATATTTGTTTATTTGTATTTATTGTCAAATATTAATTCTGGAAATAGTTATTTTCCTTTTTAATATATATCTTCTTGAGTCAGTTTTTATAAACTTGATTTAGGATAAAAAATTGTGGTTTATTCTACAGTATATCTATGATTTAAAGAATAAATACAAAATTAAAATTCTATTTATTATTATTAAATTTCTTCCAGCTTAAGGAGTTTCTAAATTTAGGGTTCATATTTATTATCTCGTTATTATATAGTAGCTGTATTTTTATTTCGATTTTAATATTATTTCTAAGAATATTCAAATAATTGTTAAACATCTACTAGTTTTTTTATATAAAAAGGTTTGTTAAAATAATCGTAATTTAATTTTTCTTAATTAGTGTATTCTAAATTATTATTATTAATATCATCAATTTAAGTTAAAATACATTATATTGTCATATTTATATTTTCATTTTGAGGCTAAGAATGAAAATCACTAAAGTTTTATTATAGCTAGTTTAACAAATGTTATTTATCAGCGGAAAATATCAAAATTAGTTTATTTTTGATTTATTTTTCCTGGATACTATTATACAAATCTTTGAATATAAAATTAGTATTAAAGTCTGGAGATTTTGATTATTCTATTTCATTAATGCTTTTGAGGTTTTCACTGCTAAACAAACTGTAATTTAAAAGAATTATTAATTTAAAATTTAATTGTTTATTTAAAATATAAAATTATAAATAAATAACTGTTTATAAAACATTAAGATCAATTTTACAATTAAATAAATTTTATTTTTTGATATTTATTTATTCATTTATTTTTTATTATGATTAAATCATAATATATTAAAATAATATTTTTATTACCTCTTATTTTTGAAAATTATTTTCATTTAAGAATTTAGAGAGACTAATGAAATCATTGAATTTTCTTTGTTAGCTCTCAATTTAACTTTTATAAAGGATTCTAAAAATTTTTTAATTAAATTTAAATCCTCTATCCCCGTTTACTAAGAATTATTAACAATAGCTATTATATCATATGCTCCAACTATTGAATTTAGTAATTTGTGGAGGATCTACTATTAATTATTTTAGTCCATTCTTGATGTAGAATTTTTTTTCCAAATAAATTTCTGATATTGCTATCCTTTTAAATTTATTATATATTACAACAAGTTATTGTTTATTTGTTTGTTTATTTGCTTGCTTGTTTATTTATGTATAATTATTCTCAAAAAATTAATTAACTTGGCACACTAAATAAATATAATAACAAAATAGCAAAAATATATAATATATTTTAAATAAATCTGGAATATAATGTAAATTAAAATCTGCAAAAAAATTAAATAATTTTTTTTATTTATTTTAGTTTTAGAAATCATTTAAATATATTTATCTATTAAATTTTATTTATACTTATTTACTTTGTAACTTGAATGTAAATATAATCTCTTTAACAATAAGTGAATATAATATAAATAATAGTAAGCATATTTACTACAGTATGTTTCTTAATATTCCTTTTTAATTTCTTTTATAAAATCAGTAAAACTAAAAATTGAATAAAAACAAGTAAAAGTAAAATGGAAAACATAAATCAAGATAATAATAATAATTAAAAAGCTGATTAGTAGCTAAAAAATTCAGGATTTCTCGTAGAAATATTATCCTATAAAAAATCTATACTCGATCCGAACGTAGTATTATATGTAATAGACATTTATAAATGGAATAAGAAATGGTAAGTTGAAAAAAGGTAAAAAATAAAATATAAAAATATTCTTCTTAACAAAAAATATTTTAATCCTACAGATATTCCGACTTTGAATCTCTTTTCAATCATCTGAAAATTAACTACTCTTAAAATAATCAGGGGTACTTTAAAAGCCTTACAGGGAAACTCCCCTTTATGAACAATGACACTACTGAAAATTTACTTCCTGAATTACCTAAAAAAACTTAGTTAGGAAATTTTTTTATCCCGCGCAAAATTACCGACAAACCCGATGATTTAGAGCAAAGAAGAGAAGATCTTAATGAATTTTTCTAAGTAATTGATAGCAGTTAGTTATTTTTATTTTAATAATCAAACAAACTTGACATTTTTTTTAGAAATTAATGCACATTCCAGAAATAAACAATTCTGATGTTGTGAAGGATTTCCTTGGGTTTCATCACTTCCTTGAAGAATGCTTAACCTAAGAAAGAGAGTTAAAAAAGGAAAATTTGCTCTTGCATTAGGATAAAGAAAAAATACAAACTAAGTTGAAAAATACTGAATAAGCTGTGCAAAAAGTTTTCAATGAACTGGAGTAAGAAAAGCTACACAATTCAAATAATTCTGCCAAAAATGAAGAAAAAATTAAAAAATAAACAAAGAGAAAAATAGCTTGGAAGTGAAGCTATAAAAAATGGAAGAAAATAATCAGCATCTGGAAAAAAATTTGAAACAATCAGAACATAAGTATGAAGAAAAAGAAAGAGATTTATTAGAAAAAATAAAAAAATTACAAATTGATTTGAATGAGGTATAAACACTCTAAAACAATCATTAAAAGGAAAAAGAAGAGTTGGAAAAGGAACTAAATAAAGCTCTAAATTCCTCATAAATTAAAATACAAACCTATGAAAAAGACGTAAAGGCTCTAAAAAATGAAAAAGAAAGTTAGCGAGAAAAGCTATAGTAAGAAATTTTGAATCTGAAAATAAGTTAGGACCATCATTATCAAACAATGGAAAATTTGGCCAATAAAAACACAGAAATGCAGGAAGTTTTGGAAGAAAAACAATAATAAACAAGTGATTAAGTTGAATAATTGAAAACTGAATTGTAAAGCAAGGATTAACTCATCGCTTAATTGGAAGAGTAATTAAAATTAGAATAATAAAAAAAGAGTAAATTGTCAAAGGAGTGCGATTAAAAGGAAAGTAGAATCAACGAAATAAAATCCAGTAAGAAAGAGCTGTCTTAGGAAAAGAGAAGTTTATAGCAGAAATTAGAAGAAGAATAATCAGTTGAAAAGAATTTATAGCTTGAAAAGCAGGAAATTTGCCAATAATTAAATATTCTATAATCGAAAAATTGTGAATAAAATTCTAAAATTGAAACTTTAAACTTAGAAATCAACTCCCTATAAAAAATTGCAGAAGAAAGAGAGAAAAAAATTAGCGAAACTTAAACTAAACTGAAAAATAAAGAGTCAGAATATGAAAAGCTATAAACAGAAAAATCCTAAATTACTAGTGACTTTTAAAAGTAAATTGAACAAAAGAATTTTGAAATATAGACTTTAGAATAAAAGGTTAAAGATCTAGATGACTAACTATAAGATTTAGAAGAGCTATAACAAATAAACAAAAATTTAAAAGACCAGTTTAAAATTTTCACTTCTCAAACCAAAAAGAGAAAGAAGAGAATCAAATTTCTTTGTAAAAAATGGAGAAAAAGTTGCAAAATTCCAATTCTCTTTTAGAAAAAGCTGAAAATTAAGAAAAAATATTGAAATAGGAAATCACTAAATTTTAAACAGATAATAAAAGTTACGAAAATGAAACTAAAAAGCTTTAAAGTGAAATTAAAAAGCTTTAAAGTGAAAAGCAAGATATTTCAAATAAAAATCTTAATTAAATAAATGAAAATGAAAAATAACATTAGTAAAAAGTTTAAGAATTGTAGGCCAAGTAAGCTAGTGAACTACAAGAAAAAATTAAAACTATTGAAGTTCTTTACACTTAATAAATCCATGATTTAAAAGAATAGTTATAAAAAATGAAAGATAAGAATAAAATTAGAATAATGGAGAATAAAATAAGGAGTAAAAAAAGAAAAGAAAAGAAAGTAAACATTGAAAGCAGAATTGTTTGGTTAATCCATTGATTGGTAAATCAAATAACTATAAAATCATAAAAAATACTATTATCATATACTTCATTTGATACTTTATAAAATAATAAAAAACAAACAATATAAATAATTATTATATTTATGTTTACTAGAATATTATATTAAAAATAAAAAATTTATAATTCTCTCATATTTATTTGGCATAATATTTATTTAACTTCATTACATTCTTATTGTTTAATACTCTTCAACCAATTGAAACAACAAATCAATCATTTAATATCTAAAATATAATAAAATGAAAAAGGTAGTATTGATTGCTCTATTTGTATTCCTAGTTATAGGGAAAAATTCCTTCAACTATGATAATATAAATTAAAGCGCTGGCACTAATGTAAAGCCCTTTAAACTGATAAAAATGTCATAGGAAGATGGAGCTAAATGTTTAGATGGTAGAAATTAAATATGTTTAATAAAAAATAATTCATTTTCTGAATATCTAATTTCCAAGTATTCAGTGTTGAAAATGAAAACTAATTCAATAGCTTTTTAATTTGATAGTTTTCGTCAATAATTAAATATAATTTTTAAATTATAATTACAGGTACCCCTCCTTCGATTTACCTCAGAGAAGGAGATCCTAATAAATTTCTATTCTACTTTTAGGGAGGAGGTAATAAGAATATATGCTGAAAATAAATTTGCATTTGTTATTTGATGAAAAAATATTGAATTTAGGATGGTGCAGAGGGGATACATTAGAAGAAACCATAGCTGACTGTGCTGACAGAGCCAAAAATGGGAGAGGAACAAGCAATGGGTTAGATGAATTTAAGTATTTAGACGGAATTTTTAATGGTCTGCACGTATTGAATCCTGACTTCTCCGATTACACTGAAATTCACATTAATTATTGCGATGGAACCGGACATCAAGGATACAGAAAAGATTCAGTTACTTATGTAATTGATTGCATTTAACTTTTCTTACTTTTTTGAAAAATCATAATACTAACTTAATTCTGCACAGAATGACCAAGTTATTTGGTTTAGAGGGGAGAGAAATACAATAGCTATTCTTGAATATGCCAAATCAGTTTTAGGAATGGATAAAGCATAAAAAGTAGTAGTTTCTGGAACATCTGCTGGAGGACTAGCTACTTACACTTGGGTTGACTACATAGCCAATGATTTATAATCAATCAATCCTTCAGTTTCAGTTCAGGGGTTGGCCGATGCAGGACTCTTTTTAAATTTTAGAAACGTAGAAACTGGTGAATATACCTATTAAGATTAAATGAGGAATATGTTTGTAAATTTCTTTTATAAATTTCATAATAATTATATTTAATAAAAAAAAATTTTTTGAGATGGTAAGTAATTCTGAAATAGATCCTGTTAATAAAGATTGCGTACATGCCAATCCTGGACCATACAGATGGAGGTAATATACTAAACACTTGATATATATTAAATATCATTTAATGTTTTTATAAAAGATGTATGTTTGTATAATATCTTTTACCTCATGTAAAAACTCCCACATTGATGATAAATTCTGGTTATGATTCGTGGGCAATCCCAAATATTCTCGGAATCAAATGTGTTAAAGGACACTCTTTAGATTTATGTAGTGAAGAAGAAATGAAACATATTGTTGATTACCATGACGAAATGGTGGATTTAGCGAATACAACTATTAAACATAACTAAGGTTTTGGAGCTTTTATTATAGCTTGTGTAAATCATGATTTCTTGGAGGTTGAGATTTTTAGGTAAATTTTATATAGAATAATTGCGATTTTTTATATTAAATAAAAAATATTTGGAAAATTATTTATAGAAACTAAGATTGGGAAGTTCCAGCCAAATCAGGAGTTTCAGCAATGGTAGCCGCGGATGATTTTATTAATTACAATTATTCTACCATTTTCATTGATTAAGTAATTTGGCCTAATAATTAACCTTGTGCTTACCACTCAGAATAACCAGTTTTTAAATAAGAATGAAATAAGCATAAATAGTAATTCAATACTATAGTAATCTTTATATAAATAAATTATACATATATAATTTTGTATTATATATAAAACACACTCTTTATAAATCTTTTACTCCAAATTTAATAATAGTAATATTAGTTTATATATATGGTATTATTGCATAAATATTTCAGGCATTAATCTGTGAAGCCAAGTGATAATGCTAGTGCGATTTTTTATTAAATAAATTAGGGCAAGGAACAGTATATCTGTGGGGATCTTCAGGTATTTAAATTTCATCGAATTATGAGGGAGTTATTTATTAAAAATCAGAAATTTATAAATTTTCCTAACAAAGTAATTCTTCTAGTCTCTTAAATGATCGTTTCATATGCCAAAGCCAAGAATTAGGGGCTTTTAATACTACTTTAATTTAGTTTTTGAATGTGGAGCATTTTCTGCATTATTTTTCTTCGAATTTAATTAATTCCTAGAAATTATCTTTTAACACTTATAATAAATAACTGCATAAGGTAGGATTTTAACTAAGAATATCACCCAATTTTTTATATTCAAGTTTCTATTCAGTTTATATTTTAATTTAATAGAGGAGGATATGTATTTTAGAAGTCTGCAAAAAGCTTTCATAAAATTCCCTGTCATTTAACTTTTTTATACCATATGCTTATTATCAATAACCTTGTGTTTAAAGTATTTTCTTTTCTTTTTTTAATCATTTGATCTTTTTATTCTTTAAGTCTTTGAATTAGAATAGCTACAATCCTAATATGAACTATCTTAAGTACTCTAGTTTTTATAAAACAAATTAATAGGAGTTTAAGGTTCACTATTTCCTTAGGATTAGTATAGACTGTAACAATCAAAGTTGTCTTGTTTTACTTCAATATTATTAAAACCCTTATTGGTCAAATCATGGTTCTTTTGAATTATCTCTTGAGACTATGACTATTTTTATGTTTATTATTCTTTTACCAATCCAAAAGCCACTTTATTATCTTTCTAATATTTATTCTATTATGAATATTATGATGGGAATAAGGTAGAATATGAATGATATTAGAAGATTTAAGGATTTAATTCAATGCAAGTTTATTATTATTATTAAACTGCAATATTCTTAGATTAATAGTCTATAGTAATATCAGATTATAATAAATTTTAATTATTTTGGTTTTAAGTCTCATTTTATCCAAAAAATAAGTTATCATTGCTTATTAATGAAGTTTTTTTCTTAGAATAACACTATTAGTTTAGCTGTTTGTAATTACAGATTTTCTGATTAAAAAATTAATATGAGTATAAAAATAAAAATATAAAATATTTTATATATTACACTTTAATAATTTTAAGTTTCTCCATTATATGAAGTTATTTTTTTTCTTGAAATTCTAATAAATTATGATTATTTTCTTAGTATACTTAAACATCACGTAATTAGTTATTTTATAACTATATATTCTACTTTATATAATTGATTTAATCATTTTTATGTGATACCTTGTCAATTAATTATTGAATTAAGAATGTATTATATACAGGTATTTTTTAATTAATATCTATTTATTGATTTTCTTAATATGATTATATTTTTTTATATTCTAACATTTGAGATCTATCAGTTTTTTATATATTCTTTTACACGAGGTATTATTCTTTTCTAGTTATTTAAGCTGTTGTTTATAAATTTATTCTTTTTTTTAAATGCCTCTGGAGTTTAGTTCCTTTTCTTCTATTTTATTCTCAGTTATTAACTATAATTATCTTTTTATATTCATTAAAAATTATTGTCCTGTATTATTATTATCTCTAAAGAAAAAAAAAAAATATATTTATTAAATTATTAAATTATAAAAAACTACAGTGTAATAATTTGTTATATATTTGTATAAATTACTCTAAAGGTACATTTTAATGTAATATATTTTATCATCAACAAAATACTTAGTTTAATTTATTTTCTAGAATTTCTAGGGAATCTAATTTAATTCAGTTAGTTTATTAGTATAGAAATCATTGTTGAATCTTATCAAATTGTTGTTCATAATTTTCGAGAAATGTTGACCAAAGGATTGTTTTTAAATTACAATTGATTTTTAAATATTATTATTAATTTTAAATGTTAAATTATTATTTCTATTTTTATTTTTCTTTTTCTTTTTTTTACTATAAATAATTATATTTTTTTTTGATTATGATTAATTAATGCATGTACAAAATAAATATTATGTTTTTAAATTATAATTCATTATATTAAATCTAGATAATTGTTTTATATGTATTCATTTTACATATATGATTTTGTTTAGAATAAAAAAATAATATATAAAATTACGTCATGGTATTATATTTTATAAAAAAAGTTAATTAATTGAATATTCCAGTATTTTCTAAATACTTTATAGAGCTCTTTTAATCTACTATATTTGATGTACTTAATACTTAATTAATTTTTACATCTTATTTTGGTTTATCTAAAAAAATAGTATTAGAATATTTTTCTAATTTAAACTAATAAATATGCATAGAATACTAAGTTCTTATTATAAAATATTATTTAGTTATAAATATGAGAAAATATTAAATATCATATTAAGTATAATAGAAGGTCTATAGATTGAACCTTTTTATTTCCTCTTGAAATAATGCTATATAAATAATTAATTTAATTGGTGCTTAAAATTTAATTATTCAATAATTTATGTAGTTCATCGCAATTAAAAAAGCTATTTTATAGAATGAAAATATTATTTATTATCAACTAATTAAATTCTTATATTTAATTTAAATTCCAATTTTATTATTTTAAAGCTTCTTATATTCCTTATTGTAAATATTTGTACATCAATTTATTCTCAGCTACTAATTGGGAAATTACAATTTTATCTAAACCTTTTTTCGAATTTATTCGTTCTATTTATTTTTCTAAGGTTTTCTTTAATATAAGCTAAATATTAAATTATTTTTCTGAGCAATAAGTTTAATTTTATAAATTCTTGTTCTACTTTTAAATTTCTTTATTAATTTGTGTAATATTTTCAATATCTTCATCTTTAGAAAGTAACCGTTTACCTAAACTATTGATTAGAATTAGTCCTAACTAAAAAAAAAAAAAATGTTTTTTGTTATAAAAGTTAATTAATTTCATTGATTTTGTATTATAATTCTATTTACTGGAGCAGTAATAATAATAGCAAACACTGCAGTTGTAAGAATATTGTTTCCCCATTCTTCGTAGGTTTTATAATCAGTATTGTTTTTATCCATTTTGTCTTTTATCAAATCTAATGGTGCGCTAGCCAAGGCTGCCTAAACTGTAGCTTTCGGAATCCATGATAGTGCAATTAGTAGTCTCTCCTTTTTAGAAAAATTTTTTCCCAAAGAAAGAAAAGCTACTCCGATTCTCACTATCATACCTATTATTACAATTCCTATACATTTGGGTATTAATTCAGAATCTAAATCTCTAAACTTTACTGATGCTCCAATTAAAGCAAATAGCTTTAATTAATTAATAACTAATTTCAGTATTCTAATGTATATATATATATTAAATGATGGTTTTTAGACTTACAAGTGGCTAGCATAAATATACCCAAATTTTTTCCAATTCCTTTTATACAACCGAGCCATATTAATCATTAGTTTCACTCTGCAAACTCTTCATCTAAAAATTGAAAAATTTAATTTTGGAAAAAGCTATTTAATTTACTTCTTCTAATATTATAAAATTGTTTAAGCTAAATTAAATTAATTTAAATTACAAAATTTGGAACTCCATTTTTCCAACTTTTATTAGCAAATACGCCTAATATTAGTGAACCTATTGCTCCTGCTGCAGATATATTTATCGCTTTTATGTTGTTGAACAAAAACATAATAAAAGTAGCAAAAATAAAAGTTCCAAGTGAACGCTTATCTTTCGAATTGAAGAGCGAAATGAGGCCTAAAACAGTTCCAAAGAGAACCCCAGCTATTATTCCAAATATAAGGCTCAAAGGACCTGATGCAATATCTAATGCTAGGGAATTGGAAGCTGGAATGCCTACCCCTAAGAAGATAGAATATCCAATTATAGCTACTACATCATCAATACTCTAATTAAAATTCCAGTAATTAAGATTACATTAATATTACAATTTTAATTTCTAACAAATTTATTACAGCTGATGCTATTACTAAAGAAGGAATTGCCCTTTTAGTTCCGTAACCCTAATTTTATAAGCTAAACATGGCGCTAACAACAACAGCAGGTGAAATCGCACTGAGAAGAAAGCCTAGAGTACATGAAACAAAGAAGTTTTTAGAGGCACTAAGATCTTTAATAATCAATATTATTTTTATAGAATTAATAAATTTAATATAATATTATCCTATCGGAATAGTCAGTAAATTACCTGATTAAAAGAATACAAAGGCTGCAAAAATTGCTATAATTAAAGCTTCAGATGTGCAGGGGAAACAGGACAATCTTAATGCTGGAATCCCTGCCTTTTTTAGTTTTTCTACGTTTATTCCAAGTCCACTTCTAACCATAATGATGCATAAGGAAAAATTTCTTATTTTTGAAGACCATGAGTCTGGAATAGAAGAAAGAAGATCTTTATCATCTGCCGAATCGATTACTATTTACCTCATTATAAGCCCTGTCAAAAGCATACCAAGTAGCTAAGGTAGTTTGATTAAAACGAAAAATTTCCCCATTATTTGCGAAATTATCCATGTCATAATTAAAGTGAACACTTCCTTAAAAGGAAGGAATTAGTCTCCCCTATTTAATAAAATAGAGACCTTAATATATCGTAGTTTATTAAATAAAATTATGGTGTTTACATTGATAAATAACAAGTAGCATATATCATAACAAATAAAAATACTCCAGTTCCATATTCTCTTATTTGTGCTTTAATTTCGTGATATTTTTCAGGAGTTGCAGGAATTTTTTAAGATTCTTCATTTGTAATTTAGAGTTAAACTTAAGTGGGCTCAAATTAATGTCCAATGCTTTCTAAATCTTTTATGTTATTTAGTATATTCTTTAAGTTGTCATTTGTTTATAATTCTTCCTTTATTTATAATAGATTTTCATAAAAAGGATCTTCATTATCTGAAGTGTATTTAAATAAATCTGTAAATATCTTTATTTTCGGCTAATTCTTAAATTAAATCTCATTGATGTAGTTGTATATCTAATAAAAAATGTTGATAGAGGGATTATAATATAAAAAGTCTAAATATAGAAATCATTACATTTATGAGCTCATTTTATTGCATATCTAAACATTATTTTTAACAAAATAATTCAAATGCTTAAATATTATTTAAGTCTTCTTCATTTATTTAAGAAAAATTAAAGTCTTTAATATTTTTGTTTCTTTGTATTAATTTATACATTTAAATAATACAGTGCAAATTATTATTTTCAGTAAATGAAAATTTTTGTAAATATTCAATAAACATTTTTGTAGATTTAAATTAAAAAGATAATTCTTTAATTTCAGCTTAACTTATATCTTTAAATTCCAAAATAGAATAAATATAATTTTCCAGTTATATATTTAAATCTATTTCTTCTATTTATTAACTTTTGCTATGATATATTATGTGGTTTTAAATTCTAGACATAATTTATTGTTATTTTTTGTTAATATTAATTTTGATCTACTCATAATTAAGATATTATTCATCATTATCAAAAGATTTTAATAACTTTTTTAGTTCTTCCCAATCTTAGACTTTATTATTTTAAAATACAAATGTAATCAAAAAGTTTTAAACTTTGGAGAAAGTAATTCAAATTTTGCATATGGTATCTAGGCGAAATAACTATTCTCATATTGTTCTAAACTATATTTTATTTATTTAATTATTAAATTTATTACAATTAAAAATTATTTTTTTATTATACCTTGTTCCAAACAGCATATATAAGCATATTTATAATAATTGATTTATATTATTGGTATCTACCATATCTTATTTCTCAAAAATATATCAGAAACACATAATTTATACTTTTCTTGATTTTGATAGTTTATAAATACATTAGATAATTTGATATTTAAAAATGTAAATCCTTGTTCCTTTAGAGTGCCGTAAATATTTACCACTTAATTAAAAATATTAAGTACTTAAGCTTCACTAATTGACCCTAATTTATATTTTAATGTATTTTGATTTAAGATTTAATTAGTCATTATTTAATAGTATAATAGGTAATTAATAAAATAATAAAATCTAACAAAATAATAGTTACCCATAAGTTGAATAAAATCTGTCAAAGGAACTACAGGTTAATAATAGAATATATTTATTTAGTTTTATAAAATTTCGTGTTTTCTTATTTTTAGAAGTCCTTCGAATCCTTCTTAGAATTCAATATATTTTATAAGATTGGATAAAATTGTTTATCTTTAGTTTTCATCAGAAATGGCGATTTCTTTTACAACATGGTTCAACTTAGATTGTTAGAAACTATAAGTGCAAGATTAATTTGAGCCATTTCCTAAAATTTAAGGATCTAAGTTGTCAAAATCCCCTGCAATATTTTTTAAATTTAAAGTGCTGTTTTAGTTTTACATATATTTAATTTTTTAGGTTTTTTTTATGGAAAAATATTTTATAATTTTATGTAATATATATATATACATGCTATAAATTTCTTTATTTTCGTCTTGTTACTGGTAAAACTAAGTAACCTATATATAAGAAATATTTATTCCAATAGGTGTAGATTTCTAAACTCCGTATGATCATATATGTAGTAAAAATAAACCTATAATTTAATATAAAAGAAATAATATAAAACTCTAAACTTAGGATTTGATAAGTCATATACTTATAAAGCAATTTTTTGAACATGAATAATTCTTATGATAGTTTTATTAAAATTATAAAAATTTACAAATTAAAATAAAAATATAATAGAATATGCATTTTATTGTGAAAGAATTATAAAACCATTTGTTATAAAGATATAAAGTTTCATTGATGTAGATTATTTACTAATATTAAAAAATTAATTTTTTTATTCTAAACTACTATTAATTTAATTTTTAGAACAGCAACATTTTTATTCTAAATAATATTTCTTATAGATAAAAAAGTTTAAATTTTATTTTGTAATAATATTGTTTTACATTCGTGTCTAATAAATTTGGATTCAAATAGAATAATTATTAATCGTTATATTGTCATAGTATATTAGTAAGTTTTACTTTATTATAAAATATAATAACTTAAAAAAATAAAAGAAAAATAAATTTAATATAATTATTTTTATTATTATCTTAGTTTTTATATAATAATTATTATATAAATATTAAAAGTATTTTAAATTGATCTAAAAAATATTTATATATTATTATATATTTATTTATCTCACATAAATTTATTATAGCTTTATAAATATAATTATTAATAGTCATGTAAATAATAATTTATTCTTAGTTTAAATAGCCTAATTAATCACAGATATATCAAATTTCTTAATTTCTAAAAAATCTACTTATATTATTAATGTTTGGTTATTGGTTATTCAATAACACTTAAATTCATTAATTATTTATTAAAAACAAATAAGTTAAAGCATTAATTAAAAAACATTAAAACTAAATCATTTATTAAAACTATTAAATTGTTTAAAAAAACCAGTATCTATGTATTATAGTATTAATGATTGTCCATAGGGGATATAATAAGCATTATTGAAAATAAATATGACATTGGCTTTATTAGTAGACCCAATTTTATATTTGGCTACTTTAATCCCCTTTGTAATTTCATTGGAAAAATAACATGATAATATGATAGAAACCCCGATAAATGCATACTAGATAAGTCTTTAATTATAAAGCAATGATAGCAAAACTACGATTACTAATGTATTTCACTCATTTTTTTCAAAAAGACATTTTGAATATGTGGCATGGATTTTAATATCTATTTATTCATTGAGTTACTTAGTTATCTTTATTTATAATATCATGAAGGATTTTTTGGCGATAAAGATAATGAAATACATTAATGGAAGTTTTTTTTTATTTTTTTGACGATATACATAGGTTCGATATTTCATACGAAAATATCAAATAAGCAGAAGGAAATTCCTTTTTACATAAGTGAAAATTTGGTTTTCTTTTTGACATGCTATATATTTATACGACTGGCAATGGGGATTTTCTATTTAGCATGTACTCAAAATATGGTGCCTGTTTTGGAAAAGCTAACTTTTCACCATGTTTTTTTTAGTTTTTAAGAGCAAATACAGCTTTCTTTTTATGGATAAGACTTCGTGAAAAATTATAATCAAGAAATGCTGAGAGCGTTTTAGATTATATTCGTATATCTGTATGAATTAATTTTCATGATAGTCGGATTCAATATTTAAAATATAACTTACATTCCCATACTAAAAAAACTTATGGCCTTGATGCTGATCATATACATATTGACTTGTATATTTTTTTTATAGTATGTCTGTATAAAAATATATACAAAGAATGTAAACTGCATAATAATAATAAAATAATAATTAAAACAATAATAATAATAGTAGTATTTCTACCATTTAATCTTAGCAGATTATAATTTCCTTCTTTATTACGTTATGGATTTCAATTTCTGGATATTTTTTTTGCTATATCCTAAACATGATAATTGTAAACTAGGTGAAATCCTTTATACTTTCATGCAGCCTTTGGCTATTGTCTATTTCAATTTTTTATTCGTTAAAATTGCTTCAAAGGGAATCATATTACACATTTTTCAAAGCCGAAAACCATGATCATTAAAATTTTCAAACCAATATGATCAGGAATTATTCAAGAGTTTATACACAGTAATAACAGAAGTGGAGGAACTTAAGAGATATAATTGTTCAGAAATTGGATCCTATTCTTATAGGAGTTTCTTTTCTGCTTTGCTTTTCGTGCTATTTGATTGAAAATAAAAAGATGGCGAAATTAAACCTTAGTCAATTATTTTAAACAGTGTATTTTGGATTTGTATTTTCCTATGTATGGATGTTATTCAAAGTAAAAATGACAATAGTAAAATGGAATATAGTGATTACCATAATGAAAGCATAATTATAAAATTAGCCTGGCCATTTTTATATGTCAAAGCTATCAATGGACTTATTGCGCGCATGCTTTTTGTTCCTTATACAATTTTGTTTGTTGGTATAGCATATTCTGCATATGGACTGGAGTCAACTGTAAACTTAGCAATTTTAATATTGGCTGGTCTAAATATTATTATAGTACTTGTCAGAAACATTTTGTATGCAAAATATAAAAAGAAATATTATGTGGCCGAAATTAATTATTGAATTGTTTTTGAATTTTCATTTTTCTAACTATCTATGCGACACTTATTTAAGAATAGTTTTTTTTAACAAAATAATAAAATATAATTACTACTTTTACTTTATCAAAAATGATAAACAAACACATTATAATAACGGGTATGTATGTAAATATATGTGTATATATACATTCTATTTAGTAAAATAGAATAATTTATTTATTTTATTCCTTTTAATTATTATTAATTATTTATAAACTAAATGATATCTAATTTCACTAAAATAGCAAAAAAATTCTGCACAAAAAATAATAATTTTTTAAAAAAGTATAAATCTCATCAAAAATGCAATAAAATCAAGTAAATCAAGCGGATTTAAAAAATCTAATATACTAGGAATTCGATTAAAATGCCTTGGTTGGATTAATGGATTACATTAAAATTCCTAATTTATCCTAAATGTTTGATCCTGAATGGAATTCAAATGGACTTTTAGAAAAAGTATTAATCATTATATATAATAAATTACTACTTTGGAAAAATAATTGTGAGTTATATAATTTATCTAAATTCATGATTAAAAGGCTGCCAATCATCTCGTAGACTGGTTTAAAAAGCAAGATATCAAAGGATCTAAAATAGAAATATTGAATGAAGACTAAAAAGCTCCTCTCATTTTTGTTGAAATTGACAGAACTGATGAAGGAAACGACACCATTTTATTTTATGGACACTATGACAAATAGCCTCACTGTCTCCCCTGGAAAGAAGGTTTAGGTAAAATTAGGCTAACTTAAACTAAAATTGCAAAAATTATAATTATTTTTTTTTAATATCATTTAGGACCCACTGATCCTGTCATTAAAGATGGACTTTTATATGGAAGAGGGGGTGCTGATGATGGATATTCTATTTTCGCAGCTGTATTATTCGTTATTTTTTAAATATTCCATATAGAACAATTTTGCAAAATAATAATTTTGTTTAGACCTTAAGTGTAAAAGGAACCTAGAAAATGGGTAGAAAGCACCCCAGAATCTGCATGATGATTGAAGGAGCTGAAGAATCGAGCAGTGCCAACTTTTTGTACTATTTGGAAAAATTGTAATCAAGAATCGGAGTTCCTAAGTTGGTAGTTTGCTTGGATTCTGGGTGTGGAGATTATGAAACAATGGTAGCCTTAATTGGGATTTATATTTACCACAACTACAGTTGACATTAGTTATAAATATTTCATTAATTTGTTAGTGGCTTACAGACACTTTGAGAGGTAACATCAAGGCCGAATTATCAGTTAAAGTTTTGACTGAAGGAGTGCACTCTGGAGACGCCTCAGGAATTGTGCCTGACAGTTTTAGAGTTTTGAGACACGTGTTGGAAAGACTGGAAAATGGAGTAACCGGAGAAATCCACAAAGCCTTCTAAGTCGAAATCCCCCCCAACAGACTTCAAGAAGTGACAGAGGTCGCCCAAATTTTGGGAAAATAAGGAGTTTTCGATGTATACCCTTTCATCAACAGCCAAATGAAACCTGTCACCGAAGATGTTTTACAAGCTTATATGAATAAAACGTGGAGGGCTTAGCTTGCTGTTGTGGGAATTGGTAATATTAATTAATCAATTAGTCAATGTAGTTTTAGTATTTTTAATATTAAAAATTAATTTATAAACTAAAGATGGAATTCCTGCCACTCATGTTGCTGGAAACGTTCTTAGACCCGAAACCAAAATCAGATTCTCTTTAAGAACTCCTCCCACTCTCGACTGCAAATAGGTCCAAAAAACCTTAGTTGAATTATTAGAAAGCAACCCTCCCTACGGAAGTGAAGTAAAATGTAGTGTTTTGTCTGCCATGTCTGGATTCAACTCCCCTCAATTGAGTGAAGATATTCAAAATTCTTTGAAAAATGCATGCTAATTTTACTTCGGAAAACCCATTTTAAGTTAAGGAGAAGGAGGATCCATTCCTTTAATGAATATGTTTAATGAAAAGTAAATTTCAATTTAATTCTAAAGTAAATTTAATATTAATATTTTTTATAATTAGATGGCCTGGAGTTTAATTCATTGTTACAGGAGTTTTGGGACCTAACTCTAATGCTCATGGACCTAATGAATTTTTACATTTGCAAGAATGCAAAAATATTATATGTTGTTTGACTTAATTACTTGGAGATATAGCTGTCAATAAATAATGAGAAAAAAATAACTTAATAATATAGTATAATAAATGAATGAATCCAAATGTTTTTTATAAAATAAATATACTAAGTAAATAAATAAAAACAAATAAATAGAATTCCCACTACTCATCTATGATAAATAGTATAGTTTTTAGCGTTAGATTAGTAATTTTAATTTTTCTAAGCATATTAGTTATACATTTATCCATTTTAATTATATGGTGGTTATTAATTTAATAAAGAACTAGTTTAGTTGGATTACTGTTAATTATATAAATTTCCATAAGATTGCTAGTAACTACTTTAAAATTAGTTGGTGTTGCTTTCGTTAGTATTATATTAATTATTTCGCTTTAAATGTTCAAAACTATCCTCATCAATCTTATGATTCATTTAAATTTCCATTTCTAGTTGTTTTTCCTTGCGAAATTATTCTTTTATAATTCTTTCCTTTTCTCTTTCTATAGCTTCCATTTCTTTATTATACTATTATTATTATTTCTGCTCCTACATTTTATCACTTTGGTTATATCCTAAATTTTATTTATTCCCTTAACACTAGTTTAGTTAATTTTATTAATAAATACTATGTTCTTATTAACTAGCCAAATTATTGTATCCTTATTAGGCAAGGTTAGACTATCTTCTTTTTAAACAGTTGGCATTACACTTTCACTGTGAGAATTAAGCACCGTTTTCTCCTTTCTATTATCACTTTCAGGCAATTATTCCTATTTAACTTCATGCACAACTTTCCCAACTCTATTTTACATTTTTTATTTATCAGCAAATCTATGAAATACATAAAAAATATCTGGTTAGGCTATGTTAAATTAGGTTAAGATTTTTCTTATTTATTTTAATACCTTTTTGTAATAAACCTTTTAAAGAACTAATCGTGTACTTTCTTAGCCAACTTTTCCGGATATCCTATAGATACTAATAATTATAAAAAGTTTGCTTCTTTCATCATCAGAGCTTGTTTTCCTGTTTCATATTTGAATATTTTGCTTGTATCAACCTTTTTTTGGGATAGTATTTTAAGCATAATCTATTTAAATAATCCACCAATTTTGAATTGTCCCAAAATTATGGATTTTCAGGATTAATGGGAATGGGCTTAATGTTTGCAGTTGTGATTTTAATAGGAGCTGCATATCTCAAAGTATTAATAGTTTAGGCTATATCAGCTATAGAAGGGGCAATATTAGCAATTACCACAGTTTTCGTGTGTCTAAAATGGGCAAAATAATAAATAATATGAAATTGTATTTATTTATATACCTAAAAGAATCAGTATCAAAGCTATCTTTTAGCAAAAGAGTCAATTTTGAGTTTCTAAAGGGCACGTGAATGTATTTACTATTCAAAGAAGCCAAGGCTCTGTTTCTGATACATTCTTTAAGTGCCTTTACAGAAAATATTTAAATTTATTAATAATTAATATAAATTATAACCACTATACCATTAAAGATTTGTTGATATCTTTGGTTTCATTAAACAAAGTTTTATTGTGGAATTGGGAATCGGAAGCACTTTCAGAACCTACTAAATCAATTAAATAAATTTGACCGTCTTCAGCGGTAGGTACCTTCGTGTTTTCAATTCTGATTTAACAAATGGAATGAGTTCTGGAAGAAACTTCGTTTTTAAAAGTCGACTCTGTTCTTCTATTGGCCTGGGCCGCATCGATTAATTGTTAGAACTGCTAAGTATTGTGGACTTAAACTTCTTAAATTCCTTTCACATTCACTTTCCCAAACACATCTTCCATAATATCTATATTCAATTTAAAATATTTCCTACAAATATTTGATTGTAATAAAAATTTACCTATTTTTCTATTAGAATCAAGTAAATCTGAAGCCTTATTTCCCAAGAGTTGAAAGAACCCCACATATAAATTATGACCCTCGCTATTCAAACTGAATATATCTTGCGCAATTCTTGAAGAAATTCCCTACATTGTATACGTTTTTCCACTCCCCGTTTAGCCATATGCAAACATCGCTCCCAGACCTCCATTTAAAGCCAATTCAACGAGGGGCCTACCAGCCGTTCTGTAAACAGTGTTATTGTCATCTTCAGGGCCGAAACTGTAATCTACATTGAATTTTTAATCTTCCACAACCGGGATCTATTGGACATTAAATTTGGCATTATGGAGTACCATGTCAGGATTATTAGCTGTAACGACTGGAAAATAAGCTTTTTCAATTTCATGATCTAATAAAGGTCTAGCTCTTATACAAATAGAAAAATCTCTTCCGTCCAAAGTTTTATCTTCTTGTTCGTCTTTTAAAAATCAAATGTGTTATAATAAACTAATACTTTGCAAACTTTAAACTTAAAAAAAGAAATATTACTTGTCAAGTTAGATTTTTAAAAGGGCTCCGGATAGGGTAGTTTTTAAATGTTATTATTTATAAAATTTACAAATGTAGACTTTTCATTCAAAAGAGCTTATAATTTAACACTGATTCTTGATTATTCTTATAACCTTAGCCTCTCTTCTTTATTCATAGAATTTATTGTTTATATATCTAATAAAGTATCTGTTTTTAAATTTAAAATTTATATAAATAATTTGCAATTTTAGAAATTTGATTTTTTATTTGAATTTAGTTTGATTTAATGTGAGTTAATTAACTCTAATTAATTGTTAATTTATATTTATAGATACTAGGTATATTTCTTATATTTCTGATTATTTTTGTTTAAGTATATGTTTTTAACCAGCACTAGTAAATTAAATTAGAAATCATAGAATTAGTAATAGTAAATAAAATTGACTATTATTAAAATAAAATTTATCTTTATAAAAGTTATAATTTCATTTTATCTAAACTTTATAAATATGTTTTAACTGACATAATAATAATTTTAGATAGAACAACACAATATCAAATGATTTTATTAACATTAAAATTTATATAATTTATCTAAATATTTTAAATTTATACTCTTTTATAATAAAAAAAATTGATGTATATATTACTAATTTGAAGATATTAATAAATACTGCAGAATAATAATTAAAAGCATAATTACTTTGCACTCTTAGATAATATAATATTTTTATATTTAAAATTACATAATTATGTAAACAATTATACATCATATTATTATTTTATTAATAAAGTCTGCATAATAAGTTAATTATACCCATAATTAATTAATAAACTCAATATTTAAGAATATAAAAATTAAAAAAATACATATTTGAAAACTAGCAATATCTTTTTGATTATAATAGTATAAATTAAAAATATAAATTATATTATAAAACAATAAATTTACGGCTGAAGAACAACTGTTCTCACTAATAACCGATAGTGAAAAACAGTGTATATCAGTCGAAACTAAATACTTACATAAAAACACTTGTGGATCTCTACATAGCTCCAGGAGCACCTGTATGTTAGAATAATTTTTTTATTTTTAAAATAAATAAATTGCATTTTTTAAATAACGAACCCGAACCATTTTATATAATATTTTTATCGGTCTGCTATTGGTTAATTTAAAATCAATTAAAATATATATATATGTTAATGTTCATAATCTTTGTAGTCTTAAGGTATTACCTTTAGAGAAATAAATATTAATAAAATTTAGTATTTTAGTATTTATATAAACAAAATAAACAAATAAATAAACAAGTAAGTAGGAAAATTATACATACATAAATACATCACTACTTAATAAAAAAAAAAATATTTTAAAATTTCAAAGTTAAAATATTATAAAAACGGATTTATGAAAAAAGACCAAGTTCAAATAGAAAAAATGGATAAAGATTTCGAATAAAGCCACACTGATATTTAAATTACAGATGAATCAAAAAACCCCGAAAAATAATAAAAAAAAATTGATCGATCATAAAACGAAAAAGCAAAAATACAGAGAAAATAATTTTGTGGTAGGTGCAGGACACGCCTTTTTTATTTCCGATGCACAAGAAAATTATGAAGATGATAGTAAATCTACTAAAAATGAGAAAATAGGGGGAAATGCTTTCCCTTTAATAATTAAAACAATAATAATTCAGAAAAAGAGCTAGAAATGGGAAATATTCATAAAAATTCAGGATTAGATAATAGTACTGATGCTCATGATTCATAAAGAGAAAGGAGCAATTCATTGGAACATTCCGTAGACCATGGTAATTTTATTTTGTTCAAAATATAATTAAATACATTATCTATATGTTATTATATAATCACAGGTCGATTGTCTTTGGTAGTTAAGGGGTCTAAAATGCCAAAATTTGTGCCGTGGGTATTGTTAGTTTTTTCAGTGATTTTAGGGGCGTCAATTCCTACTTGGATTTTGCATTACCCGGCAAAGAAATACTTGCGAATTTGTTGGCGTTATTTTATGACCTCGTTTATGTTGATTCCGCTTATTTTCTGGGAAAGAAGACAACCCCAATTTAAAAATCTGTACTCGAGGGAAAATATATTCAATCTGAGACACATGAGGAAAATATTTTTGAGCTCGTTGGGGTCTTCGCTTTGGTTCGGATTTCTTTTGTTTTCGTTCGACTACACGAGTGTGTCACATGCGATTTTGATGGGAAATTTACAAAATTTTTTTTTGAGTCTTTGGAGGATCTATTTCAAAAGACAAAAATCGCTGGAAATAGAAGTCGTCGGACAGGTGCTAATTTTGATCGGAATCAGTTTGATTATCAGTGATTCAGTCACCATGGATGACCTTCAAAGCGTTGATAGAGACAAGTTTGTAATGACGACTTACTTAGACAGGGTTTGGTGGAAGAGAATATGTTTGGGAGATTTGATTTGCATTTTAGTTAGCATATTGATGTGCAAATTCTCGCTAATTGAAACCGAAGTCAAAAGCATATACCCTCCTTACTTGTCAATTTTCATTTCTTGTGTTTTCTGCACCTTTTTGATGATTTTAATCAGTTGGTTCGTTGAAATTACTGGAATCAGCACAGAAGGGGTCACCGGATGGACGGATCTATTTTAGCTTGAAAACTTTTTGAGTTACATGCTGCTTTCCTTCTTTTGTGGACTCGGTCTTTTCCTCTCTTACATGTATGTGGGAAAGCATTTCACCCCCATCGTGTCGGCCAGTATATTCTTGTTCGAACCCATTGTGGCTACGATTCTCATTTTTATTTTTCAGTTCAAATGCTTCCTGGACCGTTCGCCTGCCTGGGATATGTGTTTATGATTCCTGGAATGTTTTTGATTTTACTTACAAGACATATTTTATCTCTTTAACAGAAAAAAAATCGCTAATCTCATGACACTTCAGATTCCAAATGAACTAATTAATTTTTTATATATATTTTTACTTATTTTCTTAATATATATAAATTATATATTATCTTATTATTTTCATTTAATTAAATTCTATTTTTAATTAAAAACTATTAAGTTATTCATATTTTATGAAAAGACATATTTTATAAATTTATTATATCAAAAAACATTATACTTTTAATATAAATATAGGGCAAAATTAATTTTAATCTGCAGTTGTATTAAATTTATTTTAAGTATATAAATAATCCATAAGTATTATATTTAATATATATAATGATATAAAGTTATATAATTTTATTCAATTTGAGAAATTTAATAGATTTAAAAGTTAATTTATACAATTTTGAAAATTTATTTGTTCATCACTACTCAATTTATGATTAATTTAAAAGCTTACCATTTACTTATTGTTAAATAAGTCAATTTATCTTTATTTTTATTAATTATTTAGTTCATATATGTTTTAAGGACTATATTATTATTTAACTAACTACATTAGTTTTATTTGTAGTCCTTTTTTTTCAGCTATATCAATAATAACTTAAATTTTCGAGTTTTCATTCTTACATTACTTTAATGCTTTAACTTCTATTTTCCCTTCAAATTTAATAGGAAATATGATGTTTTATTACGCTAATAATTGATTAAAAGCTTCATTATCATTATTATCTGTATCTTTGTGCCTAAAAAATAAAAATATTTACTAATATAATATTAATTCAATAATTTAATTATATTGTTTACTTATTTTGCTTATAAAAACTTAATATTATTTTTTAATTTCCTATTCTATTAATGGAATACTAAGTTTGTTTAAATTATGTTCATCTACAAATCTATTCGCCAGTTCTTTCGGACAGTCTCCTTCACATATTTTCATAACTCCTAAATTTTATTTTCCTACATCAATATTGAGAATACCAACTTCTTTTCTTGAAGCCTTACTATCTTTGAGGCAATTATTATTATACTATTTTTTTATAGAATTATGCTAAGAATTATAATTAAGAAGTGTATTATCTTTTTGAGCAAAAATACCATTTAGTTTATGATAATTCAACTCCCCAGACTATTTTTAGTCTATAAATTATTTTAAATTTTCACAATACTAATTAATTTAACTCTAAATTAGTTGTGTTAATTTTTGAGACCAGATTGAGTAACAGTTGCTTATTACTGTCTCAAAAATCTCTAAACTACACTATGCGCTGTATCATTTTTATAAATGTTATAACTGTATTCTTGATAACCAAAATTAATTAGGACTGTAAGCAAATGATTTTGAGTAGAACTTGCAATTTTACTATTAGATCTAGTAATTTACTTAACAGGCGTTTTATTTTCATTTTAATTTATGGATTGTAAGTTTGAATTACTTTAATTTTTTTATATAATTTCGTTATTAATATTGTAATCGCAGTTTTCTTTATTTTAGATAGCAGATTTAGTACGGTTCAATGTGGTTTTAGTTTTAATAGGAGTAAATTAATTATTTTCCTTTACAATTTAAGATTTTTTCAATTAGTTTTTATAGGCATAACCTCCCTTATTTAAAGAAGATTCTAAATTTGTTGTTATTCTATGTGTAGCATTTATTTATTAATTTTTCATTATATTTTAATCGATAGAAGTTAAAACATCAAAATCTTCGTCTTACTATAATTTTTTAATGATTATTAATTGAATTTTTAGGTAAATATACACCTTTGCTATGATTAATTATTCATTATATTATTAGATTAAGTATTTGAATCATAAATTGTTTATTTTTATTTATTATCTTTATTAAGTTATTATTATAAATAATCTTGAATTTTTTGCAAATTTCCTTCCCATATTTCTTATTTAATGCCTAAGCCACTTTCCTCTTCATTTTCTTGCTATTTTTTATTGAGATGGTTTTCTAATCCATTTTTTTATTGTAATTCATTATTTTAAATCTCTTATTCCATTATTGTGTTCCCAGTTTACGAAGTTATACAAGAATTTTAACTTTAGTTTAAAACTTTTTCTTTTTTTAGTTTTTTTACCATATCATGAATAGAATAAGATTATTAAAAAATGAAGAAGTGTTGGAGGGACAGTTATTACTCTGGATTGATTTGGACTCATGATATTCGCTTGAGTGTTTTGTATTTATATCATCGTTACAATATTCCAAATACTCATTTTCTTGGATAATATTATTTCTGTTATAATATTGATTATTTTCATTGAATTATAGATTTTTATATAAAGGATATTTTTCCTATTGCGAAAAAGAATCAAATTCTACAAAACATTGATTATATTATTAATTTTTTATATACTATTTCTCCTACTTATTTATTAATTCTTCTACTTATTATTATTATCCTTCATTTTCTTGTCCAATTTATTTTTCATCTTCTTCTTCTTCTTCTTCATCATTTTATTGTTACTATTTTTCTAAATAATTCTTCAATAGATTTTTTATGCTATCAATTTCATTATTTATATTTTGTACATTTGTTTGGTCTTTCTCTTGTTAGCAAGATCTTAAACTATCTTCATTATTTTTCATTTCTTAATTTTTGTTAAAAGTTAAATATTCTTGTTACTCACTATTAAAGTCTGACTGATAAAGAGTAAAACCCTACTAAAAATCAGAGTTTTATTGATCATAGATTGAACCAAAGTTCTGATTTTTTTTCGACTAAAACTCAGAAGTTGTTATCGATATATTGTGTCTACTGCTAAATAGAAGGGGAGGATTTTGAGAATCAAAACATTCTTAATCATTTTTTAGTTTATTGTCTATTTAAACTTTATTATTAATACTATCGTTATTATTTTAATATACGAAAGTCTGTTTTACTTATAATAAATATTTACTGAAACAGTTTCCTACAAGTTATTAACATTTTTACACTTTTTTAAAGTCTATTTCGAGATATTGATAAATTTGAGGTTTTTATTGCAAAATTTTATTAATATCATTTTCGCTAACTATATATTCATTGCTTGTTATATTCCCAATCAATATTATTAATTAAAAACTATTTTTTATTTTCTATTCATGTTTCTATATTATTTAACATATTTCTTTAAAACTGTCTGAGTTACTTATGTCAAATACAAGCAGTAAATAACTATTTTTATCTAATTTGTTTTATTCTTATTGTAGTAGTTTTTACATGCATTATATTTCTTAAAATATAAATTAATAAACAATTTTATTATTTTTTTAACTACTTTGCTAAATTAGAACTGGGATTTATTAATTATCTTAAGAATTTTATTGTAAAGCATTTAATAGTGTTGTTTTTCCTACACATAAACTACCATAAATATAACTATTTATATTATTTATAGTTTCCTTCATTTAGAAATATTTTTTTTTTTACTATTTACTTTATTATTAATAAATAATTTGCGAATTATATATTCGTTATTTACCATAATCAGCAAATTATTAATTAGAAAGTTAATACTAAATATTATTAAAAGAAAATAAATTTTATTAATAAATAAACTATTTATTACATTTATTAGGTTACATATTTAATTAAAAATTAATATATTCATAAAATTGAAAAATATGATAAATTTTATAAAAATATATTGTTTGCATAGTATTTTTCATCTTATATCTCCTAAAAAAGCTATAATTTTTTAATATCAATATATTTATTATCATTTTATTGTTTGTAAATTTCTTATTTAAGCAAATGATGTAAAACACAAGAAGTTTATAATCTCAAAGTACATTGACATTAATTAAAATTAAATTTGAATTATTTTGGTAATTAGTATTCTTCATCTAAAATGTTTTATTTTATAAAACATTCATTTGCATCCAAAAATACTATTTACTTATAGTTAGGTTTCCAATTATTATTTTTGTTCTGTATTTGCTTTTAGGACTCAATAATATCACAATTTTTTAAAATTATTATTATATCAAACTAAAAATGTTATTGCTCTATCCTTTTTATTCTTAATCTTATTGATTGCAAGTAAAAAAAATATTAAAAGTTATTTAATTCCCTACAAATACAATACGTGCCAGTTATTTCAATTGAAGGCTCGAAATTTAAATTGTATTTGACGATTGTTGCCTAATTTAATTAGACATCGCTTCAAAGAAGTCAAATTAATGTCTATCTTTGCTTATATTCTAAATTCTCAAATCTGAGAACTTTCCCGATTTTGTTTGGCAATTTATTTTATCTAAGTAATCATTTTACTAAAATAAAGCTAATTTAACTTGTTATTCGTTAGAGTTTTTGTTTTTAATTATAAACCACAATAATAAGCATCCCTCATTATAAATATCGGGAATTTTATTTAGAAAATCTAGCTTTGTCTTTTCACTTTATTATAATTATTTTTCTTCTTATTATTCTAAAATAATTTCCAAGCTTTAAATCTATTCTCCTTCTCCTTCTTCCTATTATTTTTAATTTTAGCTCTATTATTATTATAGCGAGATATAGAGTGTCGTTGTTTGGTTTAGGAACTCAAGTTACTTTACAAACTATGTATTTAAATGGATTTTAAAATTACTTTCTTAAATATTTTTATATAGCTAATAGGTTTTCAAATTTAAAATGTTATTCTCAGCTATTTTTTTCAATAGTTTATAAAGTCTTGGATGGATTGAACATTTACTTCCATTATGATCTTTTACTCCAAAACTAAAAAAAAAATAAAAAAATTATATCTACTTTAGCAAGGTTAAGCTTTTTTAAATATATTACTTTGATGCAGTTCCATATGGTATATTTAAGATACCTTAATCAACTAAATCCTTTATAAAAAACCTTTGCAATTTGCATGTTTCTTTCCAACAATGTTTAACACCCTTCCTTGACCTTATTAACGAATTATTTTATAGATAAATTTTTTCTAGAAAATCAATTTCCTGTTTTTCGTTTAATTCTTATATTTGTATATTATAACATAAGTAGCTATTGGTTTATACTTTGGGAGCATTAGAAAGAACATTTTCTGATAATAAGAAAGAATTACATGATTCTTCTTAAAGTTCTTTAATAGCATTTTTTTAATAATTTTATTCACTTTAGCTTTAGTCCCATTATCTTTCTAAACCACCTCCGCCTATTAAATAATAATTAAAATTATTTATGTAAAATATTTGTTTAAAACTCCCTACCATCTTAATAAACCATACTTCCTTTATGTAGCAATCCAAATACAATTATACTTAGTTATTTATTTTTTTATTAAGGATGAAATGCATTTTGCCACACTAATATGCCGCTACCCGTAATTTTAGAAGATTTCTATTTATTATCCATTTTATATTGCTTCAATAATTTATTTCTGTATTTAATTTTTATAATTTTTCAATGCAAATACATAATTATTATTTTTAAAAATCTGATATTATCTGATATTAATAAATATATGACAAAAAAAGCTAGTAAATAAATTATATTATTATTAATTATATTAATATTAATAATCCATAAATAATTTTAATTAAAGAATATTATTTATTTGACTAATGATGGGTTTAATATTAATAATTTTGCTCTTATTTATTCAACCATAAAATCAGATATATAGATGGGTGAATAAATGTAAACGATATAATTCAAGTAAATAAATTTTAAATATAAAAAGAAGGTACTTAAAAGAACGCCAATTTTTATTTACTCGTTAATTTAAAATTTCAAATGAATTCATAATATTAAAAAAATAAAGTAATAATACTCTTAAAAATTCAATGCAGAATAATATTCTAAACTTTTCTATAATTCTCAATTAGTATTACGATTATTTTTTGCTACACCATTTACTTTCTTGTGTTTCCTAATATAAAACACTATATATATGTACATTATTATTGATGGGTGGTAAGATACTTGAACGAGTTGTCACCATATTAGAAATTCTCAAGCTGTCTCAAGCATTTTTAAAAATAAAGATGAAAGAGTTTAATAGAAATAAATATACCTAAGAGACTATTTATCCAACAAGTAGAATTTAGGAAGATAAAAAATGATATAAAATAGAGTAGATTCCATTGCTAAAAATACTATTTTATCTTCATTTATATACCTTGAATTAAAATATATCAAGGTTAATTTTGACTAATAACAAATTATCCCATTAAAATGCTAAACAGCAGAGACAACCAATCAAAATTAAATTTTTGTATCTGAAATTTTTATAACAAGGCAGCAGATACACTACTGCTATTTAATATTATACCCATTTTACTTATTTGGATTATACTTATGGATTAGTGATTAAATCTCATGGGGTAGTAAAATAATAATTATAATTAAAATTGTGATAAATTCAATTTTGCTGGTATATGTAAGAATAAAATTTAATTTTTTTTTTGTTTTTTGATAAATATTAATTTTATAACAATTAATAATTTGATTTTATTGCGTAATAATTAAATATCTTTTGCATTTTTGATTAGGCTTAATATGTAATTTAGTCGAAATCCACTCTTTTGAAATAAAAAGTTGAAAATTTAAAAATACTCTCTTATAGTAGAATCCTAACATAAATAGCTCTTGCTTCACCCTACACTGTTCAAATTCTAAATCTCTTTAATTATAATATAATGGAAAAAGTGAATAAAGAATTAAATAAACCTCGAAAACAAATTTATGAAGAAGAACTGTAAACCCAAAAAAGTAAAATTGTGAGTTCTTATTTTGAATTAGCTAGAAAAAGAAGAAAATGCTAACAAACCATCTTAAATATGTTAAAATTAGTGTAAATTTTACTCTAAATAACTCTGTTTTCATTATCTTATTGCATCGCAATACTAAAGTTAAATGAAGTCTCCTACCTTAATTAGAATCTTGTTGTTTTATACTTACTTGTCATCACAGTAATTTTATATATTCCTGTATATGTAAATTATAAGATTCAATTAAGTAAAAAAAAATTTTGACTAGTAGATATAAATTTTTCTTACTATCTATGGCAAATTTTATTCTTATATTACCTTTAACTCTAATAATTTCGGTATAAAAATTTTTATATCCCTTACAATTTCATCAAATCCTCGAAAAATATACTGCAAATTATATACGAGTAGAAAATTTATAATAGTAAACCTCTAAAACATCACTATAAAGTAAACACACATTAGTAGATTGTAAAAGTTTTGAAAGATACGCTTTTCTTGCCAAAGGAATTATTTAAATAGCAATTTATTTATCTTTCTAATCCCATATTCCCAAAAAATACAGAATATATTGGTTGATATTTTCTATTTTAATAATAATGTATTGTGTTTGGATACTATGCAGGCGGTTTATAATAAAGGCAATTACATTTTTTAAAAAAAAACAGAGTCTAATTAAAACTAATAATAGTTGTTTAATAAGGAATTAAATAATGACATATTTACTTATAGCGGAAGTAAATAGAGGAATGATGAAATTTTTGATTGTGAGAAAAATCTCCATATTTAATTTGGGAAAATGAGTCCTCACTAGATTTAAAGTGTATTAGAAACAAAGGCTAATGAGGAAAATGAAGATTCTATTTTGTCAATGAGTGACATATTAGCAGTAACAGTAAGGGATGAAGAAATTGATAGTCCGGTTAAATAGGATATGGAGTTAATTCCCACAAATACTGAAGTACAAAATGACAAATAAATAAGTTATAAAAAAGATATAAGAAAAAAACAATAAAAAAATGTTGTGTAACAAATTATGGCAAATCCTCTTAGTTTTAAAGCGTTTAAAAATTAAAATCAAATTAGAAAATACTGCATGACTAGAAGGAGGTTAAGCTATTTGATTGCTTAAAATAATTATTTGTAAAAAAAGAAATTAGAAAATAATTCAGACGAAAAAGTTGCACAAGAAAGCTATATTAATATTATTAGCAATATCAATTTTGATATGAAGAAATTTAAATAACTAAATGTAAATATAAATACTTGATTATATATTAATTAAACAAAATAACTTACTAGTATATATATTTTAGTATAAATACATATAATATTTATTATATTTCGTTAACTTTATTACTAGGAATATATTTGTTCAGATTTTTAAATTATAATTTATTGTTAGTACATTTTTTCTGACTAATTTCGATAAATTTAATATATTTTAATCTTAAAATTGTCATAGTATATGTACATCACATTATTACTTATTGTTTAATTCCATTTAAAAAATTTAGCATTAAATATTAGCTACTACATTTTCTATTTTTCAATTAATTAGCAAAAATTGAAGGATAAGCTATTTATTTAAAAAAAAAAACAAATTTAGAATTTTATATATATATTCAAAATAAAATGATGAACAAAAACTTGTCAATTAGCAAGAATTTTATGGAAGAATCCGACAATTGTCAATCTTCCAAATAAAGCAATAACAATAATGAAAAACAAGACATTTAAAAAACCATTTTTTATTAGCTACTCAAACATCTAAATGATTCAAAAACTGCATCAGAAACATAAATAGGTATAAAAATTTTTTAATTAACAAAAATTAAATTAAAGCATTTAATCTTAAACAATGATCATTTTAATAGCGAGTACAATAGCGATAACTCTATAAAAAATGCAAAAAAATGAAATTTTAAATTCACATTCCCTTCTTAAAACTGTAAAGTAGTGTCCCAAACTAAAAGAAGGAATCCAAATAACTTAAAATAAATCGTGCCAACTAATTATAGCGCCGATCAGCCAAATGCTTTCACTAGCCATATAGAAAAAGGAGCAATATTTAGTTTAGGAGTGGTTTAAGTTTCTCGCTTTCTTGAATATTGAGTATTTCTAAGAAATTACAGACACTCTAAATCCCATTATAAATGTGCTTTTATAAGCTTTAGATGGCGCGAAATTAGGGTTTCTGCATTCGAAAGCTAGTCCAAACTATTTAGGATTGCGAATAACTTTGTTGAGTATTTTTAATTTATTGCGAAATATCGGATCTCGGTAATAAAATTAAAAGGGCAAATGTGTTTTATTATTTAAAAATTTTTTATTTTTGAAAAGAGAGTAGAGTCTAATGAAAAGAGTTTTGGGCGCGTGCATTAAAATACAGAGCACGTTTGTTTTCGGAAATTAGTACTTGCAAGAGTTGGGAAATTATTAATTTTTAAGATTCATTTCTTCTCTGCTGAAGATTTCCGACTTCATTTTGCAGGAAACAAAAGAAAGCAATAAAGAATTGGTGAAGGACACCGCACACATCAAATAAATAGAAAATTTTTTTTTAAAACTTTACAAGTTCGTGTATTTGGGAAACAAATTTTACCACGAAAACATTTTCGGCAAAAAAAATTTCTCCAAACTGAAATCAATTCTACACTGCAATAACAATCATAGTAATCACTTGCCTTTCGAAGGAGTAGCCACCAGATGAGCAGCTACACAACCGTAAAAAAGATTTTTTTAAGGCAATTTTTGATTTTGTCAATTAAATAAAAAAAATAACCTTTAATTAGGGATCCAGCGCCTCAGAACTATCGGAAAATGACGAAAATAATATATAGCCTGGAAGTAAACGATTTGAAGATATGGAGCAAAGGATAAGGAATTATTGTTGCTTGCTGATTTAAACAATAATACGACTCTATCCTTCTATTTTACAAAATAATTGGCAGCAATTAGTAAAGCCTACGAAATTTACCAAAGAATTTTAAAAACTCCTATTTTCCGAAGAAAATTTAAGCGAAAAGCCCTTTTTACTCAGTTTTTTAAATATAAACACAGAAATTATGAAGGCAAACCAATAATAGTAATAGCAACAACAAGACGATGGTGTAAAAACTAATTGGCAATAGTAACTAAATGTCAATTTTGTAGAGCCTTCCCTCCTGGGTCTTTTGATTTTCGAAGACAAAGAAAATATAAAAATGAATATTTTAAACACACTTATCATATTTATTGATAATTTGCAAACTAAATAGTTTTTACAGGGTAAAAATTATAACTAAAAATTAATTTTTAAACAAATTTTAATAATGATTTTTGATTGATTAGGACTTGAAAAGGACACCATTGAAAAACTGCAAAACTCCTAATTTCAGCCGAAATCAGTATAGTTATACACAGTTCTTAAAAATATACATATTTGTCTGTACTTTATGCTTCTCCGAGAAAATAACATCAACATTATTAATTAGTTGTACAGAGTGCAGGCTATTTTAATATAAAATACTCTAATTTTCGAAAAATTGCCAGCGAAAAGTGGAATCGAGGCATTATTAAATAACGCTTTCATTCCTGCTTTAAAAGCAGACACCAAGTATCTTTAAAAGCAATTCCAGCAGGGCGATGTTCAAACTTTGAAATTTAATGTGATTACTTGTGTGAACAATTTACTGAATATGGGAGCCAGTTTTTAGTCCATTTCCGACAAGTTGAAACTTACCACAGAGGGTTTAATTCCTGTAGTTTTTTAGATTGTTCATGAATTTGCGATATTTCCGTAGCTAGATTAAAGCCCGACAATTAAAAACCTGATCGTCATTGAAAGTCTGGGATTTTTCATAAAAATGTTGAAAAATTACGCAGACTTTTTTTTCGCAGATGGGAACCTTGTGAATTAGTTCATCAAAAATATTTTAGAGCCCTTCGAATAGAATTTAAATCCCAAAGATAAGCTCTTTCTCATGGCTTATAAAGTAATTGAAGAGATCACTAAAAGCTGCTCCGTAAACAGCTTCATTTTTTACTCTGAAAACGAAGATCGGGATACAGAACTCAACGAACAATAATAAACACAAAAAAGTTCAACGGAATAAAATAAAGAAAATTCAATAAGCAAGCGTGAGGAAGTGGAATTATAGTTTTTAAAAGAATTTTTGCCCTCTTTTTTATTAAAATGCTTTGGATGTGGGGGCTAGAGTAACAAAGAAAAATGCCACGAATTGCAAATTATCGGACTCAATATTGTTGGATATTTAGGTTAAAATTTGTTTTAGTTTTAAGAATTTGTGGATTTGAAGGAAGTTGTGTTTGGAAAAATGATGGATATTGCTAAAAATCCGTAGCAATATCCGAGCATTTTGAAATCAATTCTATACAAAACCGTGGGAGTTCTTTCGTATTTTGAACAATTTTCTCAAGAAAAGCAGATTTTTTATTTAATTTAAGAAATGATTTTGACAAGCGGTGCGAAAGAACAAAACCAAAACACGTAAATAAAAGTGTGTCTGGCCCTGGTAAATATGGTTTGCTGCCAACCCTGTGAATCGATTTCCGACAAGGAAAAAGTCCTGTAGCAATTGCTAATATACAGTCAGTCTCCCAAAGATAAGATAGCCTCAAATGGAATCAGGGGACTTGCCGTATTTATAAAAAAGCTATTGGAAAATTCCCCAATGGAAAACAAGTTCGAAATGGATGGCTATGTCAAGCAAACGTAAAAAATTATCATCTCAGCCCTGGCCAATAAATCTGCTAAAGTTGTTTGGAATGCCTGCGTGTCTCTTCGAACCTTAATGGAAAACAATAGCGACCCTCTTATAGAAAAATACATCAATAAAAATGACCAAATTCTTGAAAAAACCTTAGCAATTATGGAAGATTTCAGCAACTTCAAAACTCAGATTCATTGCATGTAGACGTTGCTGGAATTTTAAGTAATCGAATTAATTGATATTATTTTTTTATTGAAAATATAAATATATTTCGTAATTAAGAAAAAAGAACAGTATGGGAGCTTTTTCTGCTGCTTTTTAACCAATTGTCTTAAATTACTCGGAGATATGGCGGGGAAGGGTTATTCTTTTGTTGAATTTAAGTATCTTGAGAATTTCCAGATCCATGCCATACAGCTATTTTTAACTTTGGCCAACCATTTGGATGAGAAAGCCAACGAATAAGAAAGCAAATTAATGTGGAGAATTTTTGTTAACGATAGCAATTATACGCTGGAGATTATTAATAAATATTTAATTATTTTGTGGAAAAAAACAAGAAAAGGTAGAAAATAAAATTAAATTTTTTTATAATTGAAAAAAATGTTATTTTACAATAAGATATCACGACTGCGTACAATTAGGCGGAAAAAATGATCACAGAGGACGGATAATTGCAGGATGATAAGGTTAAGGAAAGAATTTTTAATTTATAGAAAAAAGTTATGCAAGACATTTCTGAAGAAGATAATTAAAAAGTTTAGGGACAGGAAACGGTGAAAAAAATCACATTTTAATTGCAGAATAATCGTGATGATAATAATAATAGTCAGAGTCCATAGTAAAATTAAAATACTAATTAATTTATAAAAGATCAGATAGGTAAAATCAAAGAACTAGCAATGAAGTTGTGCAATTTTATTGATTTTCATGAAGATGCAGCTATTTCTTTCTCAATTTACGATTCGTTTAAGCATTATTCTGAAATAAATGTGCAGAATGAAATAATTGATTTAAATGTTCTTAATATTTGAAAGTTAACTAACCCACAATTATTATATAAAGGTTGTCTTTTTGTATTATATAAAAAATTATAATTATATTAATTTTTAAAATTATAATTATTGTAAATAAAAAAAAAAGTAATTATTTTACTTAAAATTAATTACTCTTTCATATAAAATTTTTGCATTGACTTTTTGTAAAAAAAAATAAATATACAAGAAATCGTATGAATCTGGAGTTTATTATAATTATTTGAAAATAAACAAATTCGCTTATTATTTTTTGTAGTTTAAACCGTAAATTAAAAATAATTAAATTATTAAAATCAGAAAAATTAGTATCATTAAAATAGTAATATAGAATTTTTATTTATTTTATTCAAATTAAAAAAAGGAAAATAAATTACAAATGGACCAATAATTATTATAAACTTATGAAAGTAATCCTTAAACTTCAGTTCTCAGTGTAGATTTTACAGATCTATAGCAAATTGAAATCAACTCCATTCTGCAGGTGATTGCGAATTTCAAGTATCTTCTCGAGTTGCAAATAACTGGATATTTTTCGCAATTACCTCTAGATTTGAGTTCAATATCTTAGATTGAAATTTTGGATTTACAGCAAGTTCAAACCTCAATAAACAAGGAGTTTTTTCAGGGAATTAGGTCTCTTTAAAACCTGAAAACATTATATATAAATGTGTCTGCACAAGAAGAAGAATTGGCGCATTAACAGCTCTATTCTTTAAAATATTCGAATAAATTGCAAATTTTAAATTTCGAAAATCCCATTTCCGCCATCAATTAAGTAGATATCGAACATTTCTATGCAGGAAATTTGGAAATCAGGGATCAAAATGACAAAACAACGTTCGGAACTGGAAGAGAATACAAACCCTTATCAGAATTGTTTAATTCTAATGATGATCTAAGTGAAAACCCTTTGTTTTTGGAAAGGGGAGATGTACAAAATGTGGGGACTATTTATGATAAAATTAGAGAAATATACAGAGAAAAAAAGCTGGAAAATGACGAAATTCTAGAAAAAATTTTCGAAATTAAAGCTTCTAAAATCGTGAATGACCTGAAATTGAAATTAAATAACGTGAAATCGCGTCCTATATCGTAGTAGCAATTGAGTCCTCAGTAAAAGTAGTAATCGCAATACAAAAAGACGATTAATAATAATAATAATCCGACTTCTGCAAATAAAGGCAATAGCCACAAAGGTAAGAGCCAAGGTGTGGGAATTTGTAAACCCTAAAACGAAGCAAACGATGAGGAAAATGCAGAAAAATTAAGTGATGAAGAAATTATTTTCGAAGATAATTTGGTAGATTACAAACATTTGAAAGATTGCAATAATATGATCCATAAAATTAAGGCGAAATATGCACTGTACGATGTGTGTTTTGATAAATCCATCCAGTATCTGCAGATTCTGGATCCGAGAATCAAAAGAATTTTGAATAATTGCACGATGCCCATGCAGTTATTTTTCACGAGTTTTGCTCCGTGATGGCGGAACTATCGGATTTGTTCGAACAGGTAAAGGCGCAGAAGATACAGGATCATTAAATAAGGATGTAAGATTTGCAGCTGAGCGATAAGTAGTACCGATCTTTTTTGTACTGGAGACTCGAAAATTATCAATTGAAGGAGCAAAATGCCAAACTGCAGTAGGAAAACAAAGAACTGCTGGACGCCATCATTAAAAACTCGAAAAACGTGGCCGAAAGAAGCAGTCCTGAGAAGTTGCCTCGTTCTCAAATTCAACAGGGTGGTAATGGATCAACTATTGATAATTCATTTTTATTTAAAAGTTTTAAAATTTCACTAAAGAATTAAAGGAAATGGCTTTTTAAGAAGAACAAAAGAGCATGACGCTTAAGCAATTGAAAGAAGTGATAAAAGAATTGTACGATTCAAAAATTTAATACAATGAAAAGCTGAAGTAGTAACGCAGACCTTCGGAAACCATGGAAAGGTATATGTATACGTTTCTGAATGAAAAATACGGCCTAAAGAGCATGGTAATCAAGTAAGCCAATATGATGGTCGAGGCGGTAAAGTAATTCGGGTCTAAAGACAATGACGTAAAGGTTTTTGCCCTGATAATGAAAAATGAAATTGACGAAGACTTCTAAACTGTCCAGTCTTAGATCAAGGTGACTTTGCAAGAACTGTTGAGAACCTATATACAGGGCCAACACCCCAACTATTCGAAAAATGAATTGCAAGAAATGCTGGACAATAAAATCACGGGCTGCATTTCGGAAACCGAATTTTCGGAAATAATTCCGTGTATGTTCGGTTAGAAAGACTCCGATTTCCTTATTTAAAGACTTTCACAAATGAGTAGTATAGTTTTAGAAGACAATTGCAATTATTTTAACAATAACAGCAGCAGCAACAACACTGGAAGTCCTTAAAAACTCAAAAAGCAGTTGCTTCAGTAGTAGTAGAAATAGTAGTAGCCATTGAGTGCCAGAGAAAGGGCGAGAGATCAGGAAAAAATTAAGAAAAATAAAGAAAAATCTATTCTTTATTATGAATTTGAAAACCTGGTTTTGGATTTCCAACTTAAACAATACACGCAATTTTTGAAACCTTTCGTGACTCTGTTTAAACATGTAGACCAAGATTAAGATGGAGTCATTTCGGAGCAATAACTACACTAACTTCTTATGCAAACTGGGATTTGGTATGTTGGGTATTTTAATAATGTTTGTTTTTTATATATTTAATTTTTTATCGAAGGGAGCATCAGAGTAAAGGAAAACCTGATGAACAATTTATAACCCAGTGTCTCATAGAATTGGATCCCCAGAAGCACAATGAAATTGTATATAGTTAATGTATTCGTGCTTTTAGTTAGGCAATGGAAGGCTAATCTAAATCACTGCTTCAGATTCTGTATTCTCAAGTTAGTCGATAATGAAAAAGTTTAAAAAAAAAATTTAATGAAATATTAATTAAAAAATTAAATATTTAATTTGTTTATTTTGTTTATAAAATATATAAATATAATAAAGTTATTTTTAAAATATATATAAAGGAAATTATTTAAATTAAAAAATATATTTCTAACAAAATTTTCAATTTCGATATTTGGTTATTGCTATTAATTATAAAAATTATTTTTCAATAAATTTATGTTTATAGATAGTTTATAAGTTTGAAATTTATGACATTTAATTTATAGTTGTTGACTTGAAGACATGGATATACTATACTGTAAAAGGAAATATAAATACATATCAAGTAGAATTTAATAACAAAATTTTCACTGTTAATAAGTGATGTAAAAAGTAGAGTCACCTGTATTTGGGTAAGAAAATTAAATAAATTATATATTATTTTCGAGGGTTTATTAAAACCATAAAATTATTATAGTATAATAAATTGGAATTTGTTTAATAAGTTAGTAAAAAAAGAGAGACCTCCCTTATTTTAAGTTGATCTACCAAAATTTACTTTATTTATTATTTAATATGATTTTATTATGCGTACATTTTTTGTTATCAATACCAATGATTTACAAAACTAAGAAAATTAACTAAATTCAAAAATGAATAATATTTATTTATATGAAGTAAAAACAAACAAACAAACAAACAAACAAACATGCAAGAAAAAAAAATTAAAAATACTTAATAAAACAACAAATAAATAAAATAAATTGAAAATAACTAACAATTATAAAAATAAAAAACAAGTTTAAAAGTACTTTATTTTGAAAAAAAACAAAATTTCAAAAATATAAACCAAAAAGCCATGTAACAATAACAACTTGAATATATCGAGAATGTGTAGGCTCTGTTGAATTCAAATCCTGAAGCGACATCCCTTGACATCGAGTTCTAATCTATAACTGACTTGACACCTTTATTATCTCTACTGAGCGAATTTAAAAACCTAAAGGAGCTTTCTTTCCACGGCAACAGGTTGAAATCCTTGCCCGAAGACATGTCGATGTTGAATGGTTTGGAAATGCTTGACATTTCCAACAATTTGATTTCCAATTTCGGTGACATTATCGACCCCTTGACCACCATTTAAACTCTCACCAATTTAAACATAACCATTAAATCGGCTGAGGACTAGCAGTTTTTAGTTAAAAATTTGCCTCAACTCAGATATATAAATGGCCAGCCCATCCCGCGCAGCAACAGCAATAACAATTCTCAACATATGCAATCTTAGTAATAGAAAAACTAAAGCTATTCCTAATAGGGTTCTCAATATAATAATAACAACAGCACATAGTAGCAATAACAATAATAATAGTATTAAGGGGCTCCCAATAATTACCATAACAGCAGCCAAGATGAGTTGCAATAATAGCAATAACAGTAATAAAATCAATCATTTTAAATTAATCTTAAAATCAATCCGTAAGCCACGATCAGAGCGTCGAGGCAAGGGACAGCGGGAATGAAATAACCCTCAAATAGGAAGATTTGGAAACAGTGGCCATTTTGTACGATTAAATACGGGAATTGTTCAGAGAAACTAACAGTGGAAACGATAAGGAACTGGCCGAATAATTCGACAATCACGTTAAGGCGATAATGATGGATCTGAGTTTAAAACTCAAAGAAAATGCCAAAGAGTATATCATAAACAACAACGTTTTGAAAGCCAAATTCGCTCTTTTCGAAATTTGTTTCGGAAAAACGATTCATCTGCTCCATAAAGTTGACCCCAGAATAGTTTAAATCGTGCAAACCTTGCACGACCAACACGCTCTCCTTTTCAAAGATATGACTGCCCAAGTGCAATATTATGGACAAAAAGAAACGGAAGGCCCAGCGGGGGGAAGTGGGCGTCAAAATGTGGGTATGGAGGTCCTGAAACAAGAAAACGCTGAACTGCGACAATAAATTCAAAATTTGGAAGAAGAAAACAAGAAATATCTGGACACAATCATCAAAAGAACCAAAGGAGACCAATTTAATCAACAACAGTAGTAGCAATAGTCTTCGCAATTCGACCAAGACATGACTCAACAACAACAATAATAGTCTTAGTATGGAGCCAATTCTATTTTCGTAAATGGACAAAGCCCACCGAGAGACATGAATCAAGGAGTGTTGCAGCAGTCGCGATACCAATCGAAAATGAATTATTCAATGCAGAATTCCGTCGTCGGCCCCGCGCAAATAAGAACTCTGACGATAAAGCAACTGAAAGACATAATTGAGGAAATCTACACTTCAAAGTAAAAGTACGATCAAAAATACATGGAGGCGAAACTGCCGCGAGAAACCATGGAACAACATATGTACACATTCCTGAACCAAAAGTACGGTCTGAAAAGCCTGATTATAGAGTGGGCGACGGCCATCATCAACGGAATCAAGAAATTTTCGCAAGAGGACAACGACATCGCCGTGTTCGGAAAGATTTTGCGAAATGAAAACGACGAAGAGTTTCGATTTGTGCAGAGCCAGGTGAAGAACACGATTGCGGAACTGCTGAAAATGTATCTGAGAGGCAGGTACCCGTTCAAACACAATTCGGAAATCAAGGAAATGCTGATGCAGAAAATCAACGGGTGGGTCTTCGAAGAAGAAGCGACCGACATCATCAAATACATGTACAGCCAGGACGACGCCGAACAACTGATTCAGCGCCTGAAAGACGTGTACCAGGTGCACAATCAAAAGACGAAGGAAGAATTGAAGAAGCTGACTCGTGAGGAGCAACTGCTCATTTTGCAGGAAAAGGAAAAACTCAAAATTCAGTACTTCGACTTCCAGAAAATCATCCTCGATTTCCAACTGAAATCACACGAAAAATTCCTCAACAGATTCATTGGACTCTTCAGAACCGTCGACGTCGACCACAATGGAATCATCGATGAAAATGAATTTAGACAATTGCTAGAACTCATGCAGGAATCCAATGGAGAGGAAAGAACACAGAAATTCTTGAATCAAGTTGATCCCTACAATCATCAACAAATCACCTTCAGTCAATGTGTCACACTTTTCAGCAGCGAAGTTGTGCAGACTTCTCAGGGATAAATCTCTATTTTGTAAAAAATTTCTTTGGAAGATTAAGAAGAAGAATAATAATAACAATAATGAAAGCAAAAACAAATCTACAAATTAAAAATCATTTATACTATAAAATTTATATATTATAAATTAAAAACCCCTTTTTTAAAATAGAAAAAAAATATTTCATAATAAAAACTATTATTTTATTTATTTATTGATTTAATTATTTACATATTTTTGTCGATGGTATATATTTTAATATAATATTTCGATAATAAAATAAAATTTGTTAATACTATATTTAATTGTAATTCTAAGGTCTATAATATGAATGCTATATTTATTTTTTGAACTTTAAAAATTTTTTCTAAATGAAAGATTTTAGATAAGAATTCAACCATTGTTCTATTTCCAAATTGATTAATTAACCATATTAATTATTCATGTATATCACTACAAATACTAATTATTAAATGGTATCTCTATAAATGATAATTTTTTAGTCAATAACTTTAATAAAATTAATAAAGAAAATTAACTAATATTTTTATTGTATATTACTATTTATAATTTGAATAATAATTTTATAATATAGTTATTTACTTTTAAATATTCTTATTTAAGTGTCAGGACTCTTTTAATTTATTTTTAATACATTTCAGTTTCTAATTTTTATTTAATTATAATTAAAATTGGAATTATGAACTTTATTTAATAATATATTCATTTTAGTGAATTATAAAAGTTTCAGATTTCATATTAGCACTAAAACTAAATTATAGATAGAGGAGAGCTTTTATTTTATATGTAATTAATAAAAATCTATAGTATAAAATTGTAGGAATTTGAATTTATTTAAAAGTTTATTAACAAAAATCAGAATCAAAAATAAATATATAAAAAATTTAGTTTTAATATAAAATATTTTTAAAAAAGATTAAATAATATAAATTAATAATTTTCAGATAAGAAATAATTCTTAGAAATTAATTATTGTTTAGACTTTATAATTCCAGAATGAATTATAGCAATTTTCTAGCATTTAAAATACCTGATATTTAATTAAATATTGGATATGTGATACTATATAAGCATATTAAAATAGCAAAAAAAAAATTAAAAAATAAAAAAAAATTTAAAAGAATAAATAATAAATAATGAAGATCTTATAATTCATATTTTTACTATTTCTGGCTTTCTGCCTGTCTTATGGAAAGCCTCACACCTGTGTTCACAAGGATTTAGATATAGAATTTGGTTTTGCCGACACAGGAGATTCAAGCAATGGGTAATAAAAATTAATAAAATATTTTAATTTAAATAACGAAGTAAATATATATATTTATTAAAGAGGGCGAGTTCTGAGTGAAAGAGAAAACATGAGAATTACATTCGATTTTTCTTCTGTCGAACAATTTACCGGTGATATGATTCCTTTGAGAGACGAAGTCAAAAGATAGACTGAATTGGCTGGACAATTTTTATCAAGAAGTTTAAAAGTCAACAGAGTCTAGTAAAATTTAAAATTCCCCGAAAGTTTGATCTCCTGCGCCGGATTCAGAGTGCCTCTCAGTGATCAATAAGTTGGAATCCCAGAGTCAGATCTGCACATTTATGTCGATGTTTTCAATTCCTCCACTAGCGGTATTTTAGCCTAGGCAGGGCCATGCATTTTAAATGTATAGATTGATAAACTAAGTTTTTAATGATGTTTTAATTGATTATTTTTTATATATTAGAAATCAGATTCAAGACCTTTATTCGGAATTTTTGCCATTAATTTGCACTATTTTTCAAAAGAAGTAAAAAATCTATTAACATTTATTAAAATTATGTTAATTGTAAACAAAAATAAAGGATGTTGGAAATCCAAAGGAATTTGAAGATAATTTTGAAACAATAGCGCACGAATTGACACATATTTTGGGATTTACAAGGTCCCTTTACCATTATTTTATAAATCCTGAGACAGGGTCTGCATATGGACTCAAATACAGACCCATCGAAGTCGAAGTAATAAGGGGTATCGAAACTTGGTGGCTCACGACTCCCAAAGTAAAAGAATTAGCACGAGAGTATTTCGGATGTCCTACAGCGAAAGGAATGCAGTTAGAAAACCAAGGGGGTTCAGGATCGGCTCACTCGCACTGGGAACGAACAGTGCTATAAAACGACTACATGACTGCCAGCGCGATAGGAGCGGACGCCGTTTTCTCTAAATTCACTTTCGCTTTGCTTGAAGACTCCGGCTGGTATACACCGACATATGAATACGTTGATGAAATTGACTGGGGAAAGGGACAGGGTTGCGAGTTTTTATATGAATGTGACTCGAAAAAATTCAGAGAATTCGACGGAAAAGGCACACAGTGTAATTACTATCGTTCTTCGGTAGCGTCATATGTGCTCAGTGGCAAATTCGAAGACAATTGCAAAATTCCCAGAGAATATTCGCATAAGGACTGCACATTTGCTAGAAACAGCAGTGCGGATGACGAGTTGACTGGGAATTATTACTCCGAAAGGAGCAGGTGCTTCGATAGCAATGTCGTCGACAACCGATTGGGAAGAACCTACTTCACTCCGTAACGATGCATGCAGTTCAAATGCAATGCTGATGCCACACAAATTGAAGTGACTGTCGCTGGAGAACCTTACACTATCGAAAAATAATACAATAAAATATTGGTTGAGCCTAAGGGGGCTAACAAATAGTAAATTTGTTTTTTATTGAAAAATATAAATTATAATCTATTTTTTAAAACAATTTTTATCATTAGTATTCAGGGATATGTAAATGGACCTGAAGATTGGAGTGGTTTCTGCAATACCTACCCTATTCCCTGTTTGAATTACTGTTCCTCTCACGGTTATTGCATGGGCAAGACTTGTCACTGCCACAAAGATAGAGGGGGAAAAGATTGCTCAGTGCATTGCAGTGATAATCGAAGTATTTATAAAGGAAATTGCCTCCCCAGTAAGGAATGTCCCCAAGGAACTAAACTGCACATTCCAACCAAGGAATGCTTCGGCGAAGGAGATATTGCGACCGTAATATGTCCTGCAGGAAAATTCCTTTAAGACCTAGATATTTGCAAAGATTGCGCCAAAAACTGTACCAAATGCTCTTCTGCTACTGTTTGCACGGAATGTGTGCAGCGATATGAAATTTACGCTTTGAATTCCGAAAACACTGTATGCAGAAAATAAGGAACCACCATTTGTGAATAAGGAAGTTATTTAGATAAAAACCTGAATGAGTGCTTCTCCTGTAATAAACTTAACAAGTGCAAAACCTGTTCTAATGAAGACACCTGTGACTCTTGCGAGAAAGGATTGTTTTTTAATCAGGAAAAGTAAGTGTGTTAGAAATGCTCGGCCGGATGTGTTGAATGTGATAATTTCAAATAGTGCCATTAATGCACTTCAGACTACATAATGCTCATCCTACCTGCCTACCAGGAAATTAAAGAATCAAGATATTGTGTTACTTTTTGTCTCTAATATCCTGATCTTTACAAAATTGTAGAAGGAATTTGCTATCCTAAATCTTATAAAGGAGTTTGATTATATTAAATTTACTAAAAATTATTTTACAAAATTTAAAATAAATACAACTTATATTGATTAACTGTTTTTAATTCATTAATAATTTGATTCTTTTTTATTAAAAATAAAAATTGCTTAGATAAACTATTAAATTAATCTAGAAAATAATTAAATTTGCAAATATGTATTTATTAAATTTAATATTTAACAGCAATTAATAAATTATTAGAACTATATGCAATAAGAATAGCTTTTAAAAATTTAATTTATTAAAGAAATTCCTATATTTCTATTTTAATCATTTAATAAAATAAATACCTTAAATTTTTATCTAATATACGGTATTTTTTTTTTAATAACTAAAAATTCTAATGTTGGTATATTTTTCCAAATTGAAAGTAAATATAGTGTAAACTTGTATTGAAATCAATAATCCTTATCTTTAATCTGCCAAGATATTGATTTTATATTACTATAAATTCATTTATATATTAATAAAGTTAAATTGAGAATTTTGACAAAATTCTAAAAAATTTGTATTTTGATTTCAAAAACTCTAAACTAGTAATAAAATTTGTATTAAAATTATAAATTAATTGTTGATTCATTATTTAGTTATAATGAGTTAGTTCAATATTTAATCACAGTATTTCAGCTTTTTGCAAAATACAGAACACTTTAATAAAAAACAAAAACTAATAAAAAAAATAAAAAATTAACAAATAAAAAAGGAATAATATGGGAGGAAGTTGTGGAAAATCAGCTTAAGTAGAAAATAATAAATATAGATAAAGTGACCCGCAAATTAGATAAATGTTAATATAGAATAGAGGACTTCTCAAAATAAAGTTAAAAGTGCCTATATACGACTCCTATTCTTTATCTCTTGTTTATACCCCGGGTGTAGGAGAGGTATTTATTTATTTTTATATCAAAATCAAAATATATTTGAGTAACAATTAAATATCAAAATTTATATAATTTAATTTATCTAAAAGTCATGCTTGAAAATTAAAGAAAATATCGAAGATGCATACTTATACACTAATATTGGAAATTCTCTTGCTGTAGTAACTGATGGATCAGGCTATAAAAACAATTAAAATTCTAAGTGGAGCAATAAGTAACCAAATTATATCAAATTAATAATTTTTATAATAATACTTTTATTTAATTTCTAAATTAATAAGCGCTTGTATTCCCTAGTTAGAAGCTTAATCTTTGATATATAAAGTAAATTTTGATGAAATTTTATTTTAAAATTGCTAATATTAAATATAAAATAGGTTTATAGCAATATCGATGCCTATCCCTTTATCATTGACCCTGCTTTGGCTAAATCTGATGAAGAATTTGTTACAACGCTCTAAGCATTATCAGGTACTGTGGCTGCGATTGAATTATTTAACATTTCAGAGCATAGATTATCATCTCTTATACCTATGATTAGGCAAAAGAGATTAAAATTGGCCATTTTAACTTAGAAAAACAGATAATATATAAAGGTTAACAAATTTATATAATTTTTAATTAAATTATTATAATTAGTTATTAAATTTTCTATTTTTAATAGTCAAAAATTTAATAGAATTTTTCCAATCTTAAAAATTTGAATGAAATTTATATAACTTCAACAATTTTAAGAGCAGTTTTAGATTGTAGGTTTAGAGGAATTATAGAAAACGATTTTATTGATTCTATTTTATCTTAAATTGCTAATGACGGTTAATAGTAGTCCTATGATGAAGTATTATGATTTATAATTAATTTTTCATTTTATATCTTATATAAATTGAATTTTATTTAGTGGAAATACTCTTCACTAATACATAAACATGTAGTTAATTCTATATTTTCGAGCAATTGGAATAATGGCCCTTTATCCAAAGAAAGTATTATAAGTAGATTTAATAATTTCTAACTTTAAGGAAATAGTGCATATATGGTTGAAGTATAAGAAACAAATGCTGAACTTCCACTGATTGAAAAATCTTTACTACTTCATTAGAAGTAAAATTATAATTACTCTAATAAAATTTAAATTAAATAAAATTTTTTAGATTTTCAGGAATGATGAAAACATCAAGCAAAATAAAACCAAAATAAATCAATAAGCTATTAGGTGATACTAAGTTTAAATTATTTATAATTTTTTAGTAAAATTGTGTAATTTATTTACTTATAATTAAATTTAGAAATGAATATGCCCTATAACTATGAAAGCTTAGAATAAGAAATAATGAAGACTCCGGTATTGGTAAGAGAATTAACTTTCAAAGCAAACTGGTGTGCTATCATTACAAATGGAACAGCTGTTTTAGGGTTTGGAGACATTGGAGCCACTGCAGGTTTACCTGTTATGGAGGGGAAATCTTGTATATTTAAACAGCTGGGTGGAGTCGATGTTGTTCCTATTTGTATCTAAGAAAAAGACCCCAAAAAACTAATTGATATAATATTGAGATTATCTCCCATCTTTTCTGCAATTAATTTAGAAGATATCAAAGCTCCTTAATGTTTTGAAGTTGAAGACACACTTAAAGAAAAATTAGATATGTAATAAGTATAAACTATACATATATATTAAATTCATTTTTTTATTATTTTTAGTCCTGTTTTCCACGATGATCAACACGGAACTGCTATAGTAGTGGCATCAGCTGTCATTAATGCCCTGAAATTGATGGATAAAAAGGCTTCAGAAGTTAAATTAATTGTAAATGGAGGAGGAGCAGCTGGGTAACAAAAATTGTTATTTAAAATGATTTGTTAACATGAGTTTTTTTATTTTAGATTGAGTATTACTTAATTGTTATTGGATATTGGAGTTGTAAATATAATCATATGTGATACCTCAGGAGCCATTTATAAAGGAAGGCCTAAAAATATGAATCCCCAGAAAGAATAATTGGCAAAGTTAACAAATCCACATAATATTAAAGGATCTCTTGAATAAGTCATCGACCAAGCTGACATTTTTATTGGAGTTTCAGCAGCTGGGTATTTTATATATTATTTTATCATCTAAAAACTATGTTAAATTTGAAATATATTAGAGCACTAAAACCAGAATGGGCTGCTAAAATGACCAAAAAAAATCTTATTTTGGCAATGGCCAACCCCATACCTGAAATTATGCCAGAAGAAGCCAAAAAAGTAAATAAAATATTCATAAAATCAAACAAACAAATACTAAAACCGAAACATTATAATATTTTTTTTATAATTAAAAGGCAGGGGCATACATAGTTGGTACTGGAAGATCTGATTTTAAAAATTAAACAAATAATAGCTTAGCTTTTCCAGGAATTTTTAGAGGAACACTTGATGTTTAAGCAACTAATATAACTCAAGAAATGAAATTAGCAGCTGCTTATGCTATAGCTAATTTAATTCCCGAAAATGAACTTAATCCTGATTATATTATTCCATCTTCTTTAGATACTAATGTTCCTATTGCAGTATCTAAGGTAGATAATTTTATTATTTAATACTATATGATTTTAATTGGTTTCAATTGTAAATTTTTTTTATTTCGATATTAGGCTGTCGGACTTAAAGCGATTGAATAAGGAATTGCTAAAAAAGTAATAGGGGAGAAGTAATTAGAATAAAATATTAGAGGTTATTTAGTAGAACGAAATTTATCCAAATTAAACAATTGAAAATTCGAAGCATAACCTATTTTAATAGTTAATAATTATTGTATATGAGTTGATTAATTTTTCACTATATTTCCAATTTATTATATATAGTATTTCTGATTTCTTTATTGTTGTTTTTTATTCTATTTTATTATCCTTAATTTATTCTAGAACATTTGCTACTATTCACAAAAATGATATTTATTTTTTGTCTTTTAAAATGAAAAAACAGGTTTAAATTTCTATATAATTATGGTTATAATGATTGTAAAGAATAAGCTTTAATAGATTGTTGATTATTTATTAAGAAAATTCGAGTAGACGAGTGTTTATTTTAAAATAAAAATTTAAATAAAATTTATCTTTATTCAGTAAAAAATGATCATAAAAATAAAATGGAAATAAAATTTTAAAGACAAATTACTAGGAAAATTAATTATTCGATGTATACGTGCTAAAAAGAGTTTCAATTGATAATTTATTTTTATAGTTAGATAACCAATTATTCAGTATTAAATAATATAAATAAATATGTTGTTGTTTGGATTTATTGATTGATTAGTCGACTGGATTATTTAGTTTGATTTCAATATATATATATAACTAGAAGATAAACACTACGAGTTTTTTTGTATAAAGCTTATTAATATTCTTAGAGTGGATTATAATTAATTAAAACAAACAAATACAAAATTTCTGAAATAATTAACAAGAACAAACTAATAAAATTAATAAAAAAAAAAAGATATTTATAGAAAAATGGGTGCCAAAGGTTCAAAAGCTAGAAAATCTTAAGAAGAAAAAATGGGAAACCAGCCCTAGGTTTGTGATCCCTACTTTAGAAAACTTTTAATTACTAATAGAGGACTTCTAAATATCAAACTTAAAGTTCCCATTTATGATTCTTACTCATTATCTCTTGTATATACTCCTGGAGTAGGAGAAGTAATATCTACTAAAATTTTTAATGAATTTACAAATATTTTATCAATACAGTAAATGATTAAAATATGTCTTAAAATTATATTATAGTCTTGCATGAAAATTAAAGATAACATAGAAGATGCTCATATTTACACCAATATATCAAATTCTCTTGCCATTGTAACAGATGGATCAGATTATAAAAACTCCAGCGATCCCAAATGGTGCACAGAGTAATAAAATTATATACTAACTTATTTAATTATAAGAAGTTTCTTATAATTGGATTGTTATATAGATATTATAAAATTAATAAAATAATTATAAGTTTCTAATTTTTTTTTCCTTTTATTTTTTAGTGCTTGCATTCCCTAATTAGAAGCATAAGCTTTATTTTATAAGGTAAAACAAGATGCTAAATTATAATAGATTTTAAGTTTATATAATATTATATAAAAATTTTTCTAAAAAAAGGTTCATTCTAATATTGATGCTTATCCCTTCATTATAGATCCTAAACTTACTAAAACTGATGAAGAATATATTGAATGTCTTAGGGCCCTACAAGGATCAGTATCCGGAGTTGAACTCTACAATATTGACGAACAAAGAATAGCTTCACTAATCCCTAAAATTGAATAATAAAAACTAACTCTTGCTGTTATGACTTCTACTGAAAGATCATACATATCTGTATTTAATAAAAAATAGCACAACTTTTTGTTCTTATTTAAAATAAAAAATTTAATCTGTTTTTTAGGAAAGAATTCAAAAAATTGATTAAAGTGCTTTATTCCCTGATGGATTTATCACAGCTTCCATTTTCAGAGCTGCTTTAGACTGTAAATTCAGAGGAGTTATCAATAAAGATTTTATTGATCACGTTTTCGGGCAAATTGAAAACCTTTTAAAACAAAGCTAAATTGATTTTTCTAAATAAGTAATTTTAATAATATTCTATTGATACTTATTTAACATTTAAATTTTTTTTTTTACAGTGGGGAACTTCTTTATTGTTACACAAAGAAGTAGTTACTTATATCTTTTCCAAAAACTAATCCAATTCTTCTTTGAATCAAAATCAAATTATTTAAAGATTTGATCACTATATGTTATAAGGGAAAAACGCCTGGGTTATAAATGATCCCAATAAAGAATATGTTGACCCCAATAACCTTAAACAAAACTCTTTAGAATTACACAAAAGGTAACCCTAATATTTTATGCAAAACTTTTAAATTAATATTTATCCATTGTATAAAGATTCTAGGGAATGATGAAAACTTCAAGTAAAATCAAACCTAAAAGTATCTAAAAGTTTTACGGTAAAAAATTATAAATTTTTATTCATAATGAATAATTTATTGATACAACATTTATTAATGCTATAGATATGGCTAAAGACTATTGCTACGAAGGATTAGAAGACGAAATTATGGCCAACCCCCCTCTAGTTCAAGAGTTAACATTTAAAGCAAATTGGTGTGCAATCATAACTAACGGAACTGCTGTTTTGGGTTTCGGAGATATTGGAGCCACTGCCGGTTTACCCGTTATGGAAGGAAAGTCATGTATTTTCAAATAATTAGGAGGAGTTGATGTTGTTCCCATGTGTATTCAAGAAAAAGACCCCAAAAAATTGATTGATATTATCATGAGACTTTCTCCCATCTTTTCCGCCATCAATTTAGAAGATATCAAAGCTCCTGAATGCTTTGAAATCGAAAACACTCTCAAGGAAAAATTGGATATGTATATAATTAATATTTAATTATATTTTTAATTATACATTTTTAATTTTTATATGTTCAAAAAAGCCCTGTTTTCCACGACGACCAACACGGAACTGCCATAGTTGTTGTTTCTGCAGTTATTAATTCTTTGAAATTGATGAAAAAATAACCTTCTGAAGTAAAATTAATAGTCAATGGAGGAGGTGCTGCAGGGTAAAATATAAGATAAAATTTAAATTAAACTAAAATTCATTAATATAATGTAAAATGCAATTCTAATTTAGATTAAGTATTACCTAACTCTTATTGGATATTGGAATTACTAATATTATCACTTGTGATACCAAAGGAGCTATTTACAAAGGTAGACCCAATAATATGAATGCGCAAAAAGAATAAATTGCCAATTTAACTAACCCTAATAATGAATAAGGAGATTTAGAAAAAGTCATTGAGGGAGCTGACATTTTCATCGGAGTTTCAGCCGCAGGGTAAATAAAATATAATTAATTTCTCCCATTAAATTAATTCAAATGTTATTATATATCTAGAGCCCTCAAACCTGAATGGGCTGCTAAAATGACTGAAAAGAACTTAATCTTAGCTATGGCTAATCCCGTTCCCGAAATTATGCCTGAAGAAGCTAAGAAAGTAAAGATGACAGAACCACTCATATTTAATGTTAAAATTTAAATTAAATCATTTTTCAATAGGTCGGAGCTTTTATTGTTGGAACTGGAAGATCTGATTTCAAAAACTAAACCAACAATAGTTTAGCCTTCCCCGGTATTTTTAGAGGAGCTCTTGATGTAAGAGCCAAAAATATCACTTAGGAAATGAAATTAGCTGCCTCTTATGCCATCGCTAATTTGATTCCTGACTATGAATTATCTCCTGATTATGTCATTCCTTCTTCTTTAGACACTAGAGTCCCTATCGCTGTTTCTAAAGTAATAAAAAATTATATCATAATATATTCAGTATGAATAACAATTACTTTGTCAATAATATCAAAATTAAATATATTAATATTAATTTATAGGCTGTTGGAATGAAAGCCATTGAATAAGGTATTGCCAGAAGAGTATTGACTGAACAATAGTTAGAATAGAATATGAGAAATTATATAGTAGAAAGAAATTTATTAAATATTAAAAGTTAATGAAAAATGAAAAATTTTATAATTGAACATATAAAAATATTTTTACTACAAGTTTTATTAAATTTATATGACCTTTTTATATGTGCCTAATTGGTTTTTTTTATAAAAATGATTTCTTTTTACAAATTTTTACTTTGGATTTAAATATAATTTTTAGTGGTTTTTGTATAAAAATTGCAAGAACAGTAATAATTTATCAACGATTTTGATTTATCATGAGATTTACTAGATTTTACATTTAATTTATACTGAAAGATGGATTAATTTTCTATTTAAATTACCTAATAATTTCTTACTATAGCAAAATTTTATAAAATTATTTTACTATTATAGTAAAATGATATAATATTATTAATAATACATCATTTCAATCTAAAATTTTTTTATGTTTTATAATTATATGATAATAATCCTTATGAATAATATTTCATCAAAATGATCGATAATCCACTGAATAAAGCTATTGTATATTAATAAAAAAAAATTAAAATTATAATAAAACTCAATATAACATTAATATTCAAAAACAAAAATAAAAATTAATATGGGAGCAAAAGGTTCAAGAGCTAGAAGATCAACAGAAGATAGTTTAGGAGATAAGGTAATGGTATGTGATCCTTACTTCAGAAAATTACTAGTGAAAAACAGAGGATTATTAAATATTAAGTTGAAGGTTCCTATCTATGATTCATATTCATTATCATTAGTCTACACGCCTGGTGTTGGAGAAGTAAGTTAAAATTAGTATTTTTCATTAATAATTATTGTTTTTAGAATATTTATAAAATATTTCAGCATTTTTTATATGCGATTAGTTATTAAAATTGATAATTATATATATCTAATATTTACTTTTTGATTAAAACTTAATATATTAATAATTTTAAAGTCTTGCTTAAGAATTAGAGATGATATTAACAATGCTTATATATATACAAACCTTGGTAATTCCATGGCTGTAGTTACAGATGGATCTGATTACAAAAACTCCAACGACCCTAAATGGAACAACGAGTATAATTTTGATTTATAAATTCTTTAAATAAAATTATTTTTTTTAAAGTGCATGCATTCCTTAACTTGAAGCTTAATGTCTTTTCTACAAGGTAAATAAATTTTTTATATCATTTATTTGTAGTAGTTTTATATCATCAGTCATTATTTTTATAAATTTAATAGGTTCACTCTAATATAGATGCTTACCCTTTCATAATAGACCCAAAAATGACAAAAACAGATGAAGAATTTATCGAATGCTTAGCAGCTTTATAAGGAACTTTTTCAGCGATAGAATTATATAATATCGAAGAATCAAGATTAAATTCTCTTATCCCTAAAATTTAGGAAAGAAATTTGAAATTAGCAATTTTAACCTCCAACGAAAGATCTTACATTTAAGTAATGAAAAAGCACTTTTATTTAACTACATATACTTATTTTATTTCAATTAGGATTTTATCGAAAAATAAAAACTCTAAAGAGATTTCCCTGATGGATATATTACAGCTTCAATACTGAGAGCTGCTCTTGACTGCAGGTACAGAGGATTCATTTAAAGAGAATTAATTGATGATTTGTTTAACTTCTTAATCGATCAATAAAAAGAAAGCAATCTCCAATTTTATCATCAAGTATCCATACCTCATTAGTATAATATTTTATTAAATAAATAAAATTAATGTTTAATCAAACTAGTGGGGAACTTCTATCGTCCTTCACAAATAAGCTGTAAAATATTTTTTCGCTGAAAAACTTGAAAACTGTCCCCAAACTGAATAGTAAATAGTTTCCAGATTCGATAATTACATGCTATAAGGAAAAAATGCTTGGATAGTTCATACCAATATGGAATAGGTTAAACCTCAGTCTTTGCAGTAAAACTCCTTAGAATTACATAAAAGGTATACAAATGTTAAAAATTTTGGTTAATTTAAAAAATAAACTATATATTATTAAAGGTTTTAAGGAATGGTAAAAACATCAAGTAAAGTCAAACCTAAGAGCATTCATAAGTTTTATGGTAAGAAAAATTGGATGTATTTAATAATAATTAAGGAATTTCAATTAAACTAAAACAAATAGATATTGTTAGAGAATGTTGTTATGAAGGTCTAGAAGATGAAATTATGGCTAACCCCCCTATAGTTTAAGAATTGACATTTAAAGCCAACTGGTGTGCAATCATCACAAATGGAACTGCCATTTTGGGTTTCGGAGATATTGGAGCCACTGCCGGTTTGCCTGTGATGGAAGGAAAGTCATGTATTTTCAAATAATTAGGAGGAGTTGATGTAGTCCCCATTTGTATTCAAGAAAAAGACCCCAAAAAATTGATTGATATTATCATGAGACTTTCTCCCATCTTTTCCGCCATCAATTTAGAAGATATCAAAGCTCCTGAATGCTTTGAAATTGAAAATACTCTATAAGAAAGACTCGATATGTAATATTTATATTCTATAAAAATAATTGCTGAAATATCATTATTTCTTAAAAGTCCTGTTTTCCACGACGATCAACATGGAACTGCCATAGTTGTTGCTTCTGCTGTCATTAATTCATTAAAATTAATGGGAAAAAAAGCTTCTGAAGTAAAATTAATAGTTAACGGAGGAGGTGCTGCAGGGTAAAAAATATATATAACAATCTTATTTTAATAAACAATAATAAATTGAAATTAATAAAATAAATTAGATTAAGTATCACTCAATTACTCCTTGATATTGGAGTTGTTAATATAATTATTTGCGATACCAAAGGAGCTATTTATAGAGGAAGAACAAATAACATGAATGCCCAAAAAGTACAACTTTCTCAATTAACAAATCCTAATAATGTATAAGGAAAATTAGAAGAAGTTATAGAGGGGGCCGATATATTCATTGGAGTTTCAGCTGCGGGGTAAAATTACGTTTTATTCAGATTATATTGAAAATATAATAAAATAAAATAAAATTAGAGCTTTAAAACCTGAGTGGGCAGTTAAAATGACAAAAAAAAATCTTATTCTTGCTATGGCAAACCCTATTCCTGAAATAATGCCCGAAGAAGCAAAAAAAGTAAAAGAATAAATAATTCACTTGTGTACAAAAATTCTTTATTAATATAAATTATAAAAAAGATCGGTGCTTTCATTATAGGAACAGGAAGATCTGACTTCAAAAACTAAACGAATAATAGTTTAGCATTCCCTGGTATTTTTAGAGGAGCTCTTGATGTAAGAGCCAAAAATATCACTTAAGAAATGAAATTAGCTGCTGCCTATGCCATTGCTAATTTGATTCCCGACTATGAATTATCCCCTGATTATATTATTCCTTCTTCTTTAGACACTAGAGTCCCTATTGCTGTTTCAAAGGTAAAAATTAATTTTATATAATTTTAAGTCGAAAATTTTTTATAAAAATAAACATTATAAAAAGGCTGTGGGAATGAAAGCTATAGAGTAAGGAATAGCAAGAAATATTTTAACAGAAGAATAATTAGAATAAAATATTAGAAATTTTATTGTAGAAAGAAATTTGCTTAGCTTGAATTCTAAATTATGAAATTAATAAAAATTATAAATATTTTAAAGATGTATTATTTATAAAATATAAATTTTTAATGGCATAATTGGAAAATATTTTATATATAATTTTATTTAAAAATAGTTCAATAAGAATTCACCATTAGTAAGGTAAAATTACTATTTAAGTGAAACTATAGTAAATAACCACTGTCGGATATAACCATCTCTTATTATAACTATCGATGGGCATTGCAAACTCATAATCCTAATATCTTCCTGAAATTTTTCTAAAATAGATTATATTTTCTATCAAGTCAACTTTAACACCGATTTCGACCCCTTCTTCGCCATAAAATTCGAAAGGAACTATATCTTTATTGTTGAATTAGGGATCGAAATTGTTATAAGAAGTAGAACATCCTTCATTTTACAACCCGCAATCAATCATCTATATATATAATCCATGATTTGGAGACTCCAGAATTCCTTATCATACTATTTGTATCTGTTTCATTTTTATTCAGACTTATTTCTTTAGACAAATCGAGTTGCTAGCTTTATTTTTATTATTCTTTTAACGAATTTTCTCTTATCTTCTATTCTCTTTATTCCAGTATTATAGAATTACATGGCTGCTTAAAATACCTTATATTTCTTAATTTTTTCTTTTAAATAAAATCCTCAACCTCTTCAATAACACTTTTATTTTCAATTTACGATTATTGAGTTATTACTTTATTGTTTCCTTTTTCCTTTTAACATACTTATGTTAAAAATACATCTTTTTAAGTCTGCTATGAATTATACATTATACTTATAAATAATTATAGTTGCTATCTGTTATATAGAATTAATACTTCTTTTTTATTATTAAATTAAAAATTATTCTAATAAAGAGAAAGTAATTAATAGTAAAATAAAAAAGCAGAAGATAAATTAATAAACCAAAATTTACTTAAAATGGAAGATGAATCTTAAAATGATATAATTTCTAAAGGATTTTAATTGATATAATAATAAGAATGCTAAGTAAAAGAGCATTAGTAAATGAATTTAATATCAATATGTTTAATACCTTCCTGTCCTATGAATAATAAAGTAGGATGTGCTAAATGTCAAGAATAGCATAATCATAAATTGGATAATAAATTTGCATTTTTACCCGATATTTCAAGATTTTGCTAGGTGCAATAATAAGATTAAAAATTAAATTCAGGTTATTAAGCGTATATTGACGAAATATAAAGTTATTATAAAGAATTTTTAATTTAAAAAAATGAAATTATTGATAAATTAAATAATATCCAAGTTTAATATGAAGATATTATAAAATTCATGTATGATTAAGATTAAAAAAGATAATTTAACTTAAAGAAAGATGAATTACAAAATATGGATTTTATAATTAATAAACTTAATGACTATTCCAAAAATATATTTATGAATTCCAATAATGAAATAAAATACACAGACATTTCTATTTCTGCTGCTAGCAAATAAGCCTGTATTAATAGTCGTGATTAAGGAAATATATTAAAAATTAAGGCTTAAGAATTAAAAGAATAAGTTATTAATATTTTGGCAAAATAAAAAGAGGAAATTTCTTTTATAAATATTTAAAAAAAATATAAATAAGAAATTAAGGAATTTTTGAGATTTTAAGCTTAAAACTGTGGTTCTTGGAGTATTTCTCAAAATAGCTGTGATTGTATTGGTTTTACAGTAAATTAAAAATATAAATCTATTCAATTATTAGGAATAAAGTAATTAAGTACGACTCAATCAAAATATAGTTATACAATTTTATTATGTGAAGGAGATTCTTGGGAATAAAATATACTATTAAATTAAAAATTTTTACTTGAAGGAACTACATTATAATGTATAAATAAAATAACATATCTAGTATAATTCGTATATTTTAATTTTATAATTTAAAGCATCCATGATTGATTTAATGTTTGAAAAACCACTTTGTCTAACTCATGGAAACAATTATAGAATAGGATTAATATATGAGGGAGAAAGTTGTAATATGAAAAAAGGATAAACATCTGTAAATGATCCTGACTAAGTATTTTAAATTTTTGATGTCAGTAATGCTCCAAAAATTTATAATAATAATAACAGTTCAAAATATGAAGGATAAATATAAGGATTTATATATATATGAGGAGCGTATTATTGTTTTGTTGGGTTTAGGATTAGATTCATAAAGATATTAAAACATTTGAAAGATATATACCATTTTATATAATTTATAGTAATTATAAAAATGAACATAGAACTTTTTAATAGTTATTTTAGTATAATATGAATTGTAATATTATTTAAAATTAAAAAAAATATATTTTATCATAATTCAAATAATACAAATAAGAAAAAAGTTTGAATTAATTTTAAATAACTAATAATATTATAATTAAGATAAGTTTTGTATCTAATATAATGGTTAAATTATTTAAATTATTATTATTATATGTCATATGATACAGATTAATTTAATCAAGTACTTATATTCATATGATAGGCATTATTATAATTCACCTTTCATTAAATATAATCTATTATTATTCTTTATTATAAAATATAAATTAAAATTACAATTCAAAATTTTAAATATTTTAAATAATATTATAGAGCATAGTTCTATAATATTCTAGATAAAGAAACATTAAAGAAATGATTATCTTTAAATTACTTCAGCATTATACTATTTTAAATAGTATTAAGTTTTAATGCTTTTATTAAAATAAATTTGATTAAATTTATTTATTAAAACTCTGTTTTAATTGTTTATCCATTTTTTAGAAATAGTCTATATTTTCATAATCCCATAATATCTTCTTAACTATAAAAATGGTATTAATGAATAAAAGATAAAATAATTACTTTCATGAATTATACCCTGATTATATTATTCCTTCTTCTTTAAACATTAGAGTTCCTATTGTTGTTTCAAAGGTCGAAACATTTATAAAAAAACCTAATAAAAAGGCTGAGGGGATGAAAGCTATAGAGTAAGAAATATTTTAATAGAAGAATAATTAGAACAAAATATTAGAAATTTTATAGTAGAAAGAAATATGCTTAGCTTGAATTAAAAAAACAAAAATTATAAAATTAATTAAAATTATAATATTTTAAATATTTTTGTTAAAAAATATATATTTATATTATAATTGGAAAATTTTTATAAATAATCTTATTTCAATAGAATTCACCATTAGTAAGGTAAAATTATTATTTAAGTGAAACTATCGTAAATAGCCACCGTCGGATATAACCATCTCTTATTATAACTATCGATGGGCATTGCAAACTCGTAATCCTAATATCTTCCAGAAATTTTTCTAAAATAGATTATATTTTCTATCAAGTCAACTTTAACACCGATTTCGACTCCTTCTTCGCCATAAAATTCGAAAGGAACTATATCTTTATTGTTGAATTAGGGATCGAAATTGTTATATGAAGTAGAACATCCTTCATTTTACAACCCGCAATCAATCATGTATAATCCATGTTTTCCCACTTAATTTCTCCATTCAAACCCTTTTTTGAAAAATTTATCTATCCATATTGTGTTTCTATCACTTATCCCTAAATAAATATGACAATAAAAGTAAATTCTATAGTAAATCAATAAATAAAAATACCTAAAAATACTCCATCTGTTGATAACTTATCAATATAAAATTTAAAACATGTTATTTTATCTGGGATGCATTTTTCTTTGCACAATGAAAACGGAAGAACTCCAAATTCTCCTCCAGAATTCCTTATCATATTATTAGTATCTGTTTCATTTTTATTCAGACTTATTTCTTTAGACAAATCGAGTTGCTAGCTTTATTTTTATTATTCCTTTTACATATTTTCTCTTATCTTCTATTCTCTTTATTCCAGTATTATAGAATTACACGGCTGCTTGAAATACCTTATAGATCTTAATTTTTTCTTTTAAATAAAATCCTCAACCTCTTCAATAACACTTTTATTTTCAATTTAAGATTATTGATGTTATAATTGCTAAATCAGTTCTTCTTCTTCCTCTTCTTTTATTTTTTCTCTCTCAAATTGAATTTTTGAACTCTCAAAATTATAAAAGCTACCCTGTTAACTTGCCTTCATGTCAATTAAATCTCCTTCGAAATCCATTATTATTATATTAGCATGTGTCTATTATCTGGAAAACTAGAAACCTTCAAACTATTGTAATTCTTGCATTTGATTATATCCTTAATGAACCTTTTAAGGACTTACCTAGTAGGAGGGAATTTTTATTTGAGTTATTACTTTATTATTTCCTTTTTCCTTTTAGCATACTTATGTTAAAAATACATCTTTTTAAGTCTGCTATGAATTATTCATTATAAATATAAATAATTATAGATGATTTTTGTTATATAGAATTAATACTTTTTATTTATTATTAAATTAATAATAGGAAATCTAAATATTATATTAATAAAGAGAAAGTAATTTATAATGAAATTAATAATCAATAAAAAAGTAGAGGATAAATAAATAAACCAAAATTTAGTTAAAATGGAAGATGAATCTTAAAATGATATATATATCGAAAGGATTTTAATTGATATACTAGTAACAGTGCTAAGTAAAAGAGCATAAAAAAAATGAATTTAATATCAATATGTTTAACACGTTCCTGTCCTATGAAAAGTAAAGTAGAATGTGCTAAATGTTAAGAATAGCATAGACATAAATTATAAAACCAATTTACATATTTACCAGATATAGAAGATTTAATTTAGATTCAAAATTAAGATTGGAAATTAAATTCAGGTTGGCAAGAATATAATGACGAATACAAAGCTGTTATAAAGAAATTTTAATTTAAAAAAATGAAATTATAGATAAATTACATAATATCCAAGTTTAATATGAAGATATTATAAAATACATGTATGACTAAGATTAAAAAAGATAATTTTACTTAAAGAAAGATGAATTATAAAATATAGATTTTATAATTAATAAACTTAATGACTATTCTAAAAATATATTTATGAATTCTAATAATGAAATAAAGTTCCCTATCATTTCTATTTCTATATCTTATATAATTTAAAGTTTTAATTGTAAATATTAAATGAATATAAAATTATTTAATAATGATTTTAGTTCATTATATATTATTATTTTTATTTAAATTTTTAACAATATAAAATTTATCATTGTAGAAATAATATAATAAATAAAAAAGTTTTTATTAACTAAAGAAATTATAATTAAGATATATTTATATCTAATAAAATTGGTTGAATTATCATAACTTTCTTTAATATACAGAGTAATTTAATATAGTACTTATATTTAGATGATATAGATAATTATTTTCTTTAATGTTTATTTATCTAGAATATTATAGAATTATGCTCTATAATATTATTTAAAATATTTAAATTTATAAATTGTAATTATAATTTATGTTTTATAATACAGAATAATAAATGATTATATTTAATGATATTTGAATTATAATAATGTATATTTTATTTCAACATTGTATTATTTTAATAGTATAAACATAAGTTTTTTTGATATTTCTAAAATTTGTTTTAAAACACTTATTTAATATTTTTGATTAAATTTATTTATTAAAACTCCAATTTAATTTATTATTCATTTTTTAGAAGTAGTCTATATTTTCATATTCCCATAATATCTTCTTAATTAAAAAAATGATATTCATGAATAAAAATTAAAAAAATTACTTTCAGTAAACTACGCTTTTATTTTATCATAATTAAATTAGCTACTTTTATGAATTCTATATATTTTAAAATTTACATAATCTAATTTAAAGAGTATATATTAGAAAAATTTACCAAAAACTTATATTAGAATATTAATAACTTTATGGAATTATTATTATTATCATAATTAAAATCTTGTAAGATATTAAAAATATTATATAAAAAATACTTTTTTAATATTATTAAAAAGTGAGGTTTATTTTTTATTTTGATATAGTAATATGCTTCCTTTTTTTAGAAAGATGATTATTTCAGTCATTTTTATACCTATCATGTACTTATAAATCAACAATAATTATGTATCTTTGAATAATTTAAATATCTAATAAGTTAGTAAAAATGATATAAATGTGAATTTATTTATTCAACCAATATTAAAAATAAATCAAATCAAATAAAAAAAAAATAGAAAAAAAAATGAACTTATATCCACTTGCATTACTTATATTTGCTTTACTGCGTTAAAGTTACTGTCTTTTTCACTAATGTTAACATAGTGCTAGAGAGAATACTGTCTTTATAATAGATTCATAAGACTAACCGTACTTTACTAAGTTTAATATTTATATTTTATTTCTATTAATTTAATTTTACTTTAAAGAAATCATAGTTAAAATATCTAAATTACATTTGACTTTTCTTCTATTCCTGATAATTTTGACAATAGAGAATATATAGTCCGTTTACTTAACTAGACTTCTCTATTTTTCTCAAGAAACCTTTAGGTTGAAGTATCAGTTTAGAATAATGTTTTTCCCAATATTCAAAATGTATTTTGTGGAACTAAATTGATACCGGAATAAGATAAAACTGTGGGAATCTAAAAATCTGATCTTCACATTTACGTTGGAACGTTTTCTAATTAATTTAACAATGCTCTTGCTACTTCTGGAGTTTGTGTTTTGGTATATTATATCATCAAATATTAATTTATATTTGTTTTTTATGATATTATTTAATTTACTAATATTCTTTAATTAAATTTAATTATTCTAACATCTATTTATAATTATATTTAGGGTAGAATATACAAAAGACCATCTTTTGGATATTTAAATATTAATACTTTCCATTTTAATGTAATTATAATAAAATTCACCTATTTTTATATTTTAAAACATTAAATTATAATTAAGAATATTGGAGATGTTGGAAAAGAAAGAGAATATAAAAATTATTTTGAAGGAATTCTACACGAAATGTTTCACGTATTGGGATTTTCCTAATCTCTTTTTCCCCATTTTAAGAATAGCTTGACATTTGAAAATATAATCAATATTGAAAGTGGAAAGCCAACAACTTGGGTAACATCTCCTAAAGTCAGAGCAGTAGCTAAAAACCACTTTAATTGTGAAATAGCTTTAGGAATGTAGTTAGAAAATTACAACGGAGACAACAAAGAAAACCAGCATTGGGAACGAGTACTATTAAATAGTGAGCTCATGACAGGAAATTATGAACGAACTTTTGGAATTGTTTCTATTTTTACATGGGCTTTGCTAGAGGATTCTGGATGGTATATACCAAATTATGAATTTATGGATGACATTCAATGGGGAAAAGGCAAGGGCTGCCTTTTTTTAAATGTTTGCAATCCTACTTTTTTTAGAGAATTTTAACCAAAATGGGGATATTCTAAATAATATTTCTGTAGCTTTTATTATTCTGCAATCACTAGTCTTCACGAGCCGGGATATACTACTGATTAATGTCCAATCGGCACTGAGGTAGTAGACTGTTAAGATCCTGGAAGTAAGGGAGGGTTTTACGAACATTTATTTCCAAATGTTTATTCTTACTAAAGTATGTGCTTTGAAAGTAATGTTACAGATTATAAAAAATTGCAAGGAAACGAAAAATTATATTTAGTACCAGGGTTTTCTTCAAGGTGCTTTTAATATGAATGCACTAATACTGGATTAGATGTGATAGTTAAAAACTAAAGGTATACCTTTCAGTAAGGTGTATCCATTAAAGTTAATATAACATCTGAAACAGAAAAGTAAATAATCATTAATTGAATATTTTTACAAATTAATATGTATTCATTAATTTTATATTTATCTATTACTTCTATTTCAGCATTACAGGAATAATATAACCTCCTGAAAATATTAGTGCCTTTTGTAATCAATTCCCTAAACCTTGCTTAAATTATTGCAGTAGAAATGGATACTGCTATGCAGGAACATGTCACTGCGATCCAGATTATGCAGGAGAAGACTGTTCTGTTTACTGCGCCAATGGAAACTATGTATATAATGGTGTTTGTCGAAATTACAAGAGTTGTCCAGAAAATACTCTCTTCAACTCTTAAACCAAAGAATGTTATACTGGGTAACCTTGTCCTGAAGGATTGGTTAAGTTAGGACATAATTGCGTTTCAAAATGTCCAATAAGATATTTTAAAGGTGGCCAATCATGTGTACCTTGCATGGTAATTTCAATATTAATTATATATTGGTTTAATAATAATTTTTTTTTAAAATTTTTAAGCCTGGATGTGATTATTGCAAATCATAATTTTATTGTGATTTTTGTTCAAAGGGATTAATTCCTGATTACTATCACAAAACTTGCTCAAGATGCTGGAAGGGCTGTGCAGAGTGTAGAAATAATGAATGTATTTATTGTGAACCAGGTTATTTCCTTTACGTTGCCAAAATATACAAGTCATTTGAACCTATTATAATAACTGAATATAATTTTCTTATGCAATGCGCAAATCCATGCCCTGTAGATTCTATATTCATTTAATAAATTAATTAGTGTTTAAGATGTGATTTTGTAATAGTAAAAAATTTCTTTAAATTAATTTAGAATAATTTTTGTTTAATTATATATGCAAAAATTGTTAATTTTATTTGTTATTATTATATTTTAAGCATTTGGGGTGTAATAGATGCAATGAAACTGAATGTTTTTGGGATACAAGTCTATGATTTACATAAATAATAATATATTAAAATATATGCTTTATTTTTATATATTTATAATAATTTTAGACATCATTTTATTTATCATAAACTATGACTTTTCTTAGAGGTCAATTAAAAATTATTTATCTAAATTAAGATTATATTATAATATAGATTTTAGAATTCTATAGATATTAGGTTTTGGGAATTAATGCGTGATATTAATCTCAATATTAAAATAGTGTTTCTATTATTTTATTTAATAATATATTTGAATATTATTATGTGATAGATAAATTTTAGTTTTTTTAAAAAGTTTAATTTATAGAAATTTTAATTGATCATTTATATTAATAAAAATCTTAGAATAATTATAGAAGTGTTCTTTTTTAAGGATATTAGAAATCACATTATTTATCTATCCCACAATATCTTTAGTATTAATTATTAAAATACAAGCAAAATAAAATGTGATAATATCATTAGAAAGAAAAATAAGATGGCTATATAAAATATAAAATATATTAATTTAATAAAAAAAGATAAATTTTTATATTATTATTAAAATTTTAACTGTTTGATAAAAATGTATAAATAAAAAACTTGAATATAATAATTTTTAGTAGATATAATTCAAGGAATTCTAATCATATGTATGTCCAATTCGATATTAATAATAACAACAGCAAACGTATATATGTGATAAAATCTTTACAAATGCTTAAGTTTATTTAAATAAGAAATACAAATAAGAAGATCAAAAAAACTAAAAAAATAATAAACAAAATGAAATAGATAATTGCACTAGTTGTAGTTCTTAATTTATTTTACTAGTCAAATTGCCTATATCATTATTGCTAGCACAGTGCTAGAGAAAATACGGCTTTTATAATAGAACCTAGATAATTTAGCTATACTGAGTTGTAAATAATTTTTGTTTTTTGTTTTTTTTCTAAATATAAAACATTAAATAATTAATATTTAAAAGAGATCCACACCATCCTTTAAGAATAACCTTCGATTACTCTTCTATCCCTGATAATTTTGCCCAAAGAGATTATATTATTCGCTTGTGTAATTAAGCTTCTCTATTTTTCAATAGAAATCTATAAGTAGTTACTGAACATGCAGAGCAGAATAATTAATTTCCAAATGTTTAGGGAGTATTTTGTGGAACTAAATAAATTCCAGAATAAGATAAAAGTGTTGGAATCAAATAATCTGATCTACATATTTATGTTGGAACATTCACTCACGGATAGAACAATGCTCTTGCTACTTCTGGTGTTTGCGTTTTGGTATATTTTACCATTTAATTCCTATTTATTTTTGTTTTTTATGATATTAATATATTTACTTATCTTATTAAATTAAATTGATTCTAACTTCATATTATTAATATATTTAGGGTAGAGCAACAAAAAGACCATCATTTGGATATTTAAATATTAATACCTTTCACTTAAGTGTAATAATAAAAGTATATGAAATTTTTATTAAATCGAAAATTTCATTATATTATTTAAAAGACAATTGGAGATACAGGAAAGGAAAAGGATTATGAAGATTATTATGAAGGAATTATCCATGAAATGTTCCATGTATTAGGATTTTCCTAATCTCTCTTCCCCCATTTTAAAAATAGCTTGACTTTTGAAAACAAAATTGTAAGAGGTTAGCCTACAACTTGGGTAACATCTCCAAAAGTTAAGGAAGTGGCTCGCAAGCACTTTAACTGTACTGATGCTATTGGAATGTAATTAGAAAATTATAACGGAGACAACAATGAAAACCAACACTGGGAAAGAGTATTACTGAATAATGAACTTATGACTGGAAATTTCAAAAGGCCTTTTGGATTGGTATCTATATTTACATGGGCCTTGTTAGAAGATTCTGGGTGGTACTTTCCTTCCTATTAATTTATGGATGAAATTGAATGGGGAAAAGATAGAGGCTGCAGTTTTTTAGATAGTTGTGATCCGAATAAGTTTAGAGAATTTTAACCTTACAATGGAAGAAACCATGTATATTATTGTAATTTTTATTATTCTGCAATTACCCGTTCTCATTAGCTTGGAGAGACTTAGGGAGAATGCTAAATTGGTACTGATTATTTAGATTGTTAAGATCCAGGAAGTAGATAATAGTATGATCATTTGACTTTAAATATATATTCATAGCAAAGTAGATGCTTTAACAGCGACATAATTAACACCAACTTGCTTACCGGAAATGAAAACATGATTAATCTATTACATTTTTCTTCAAGATGCTATTAATATGAATGCACAGATACGGGAATAGATGTGATAATTAGTAACAAAAGATTTCAGATAAAAAATGGAGAAACATAAGTATATATTAAATCATCATCCCCGACGGAAGAGTATACATTTATTTATTACCTTTGAATTTATTTATATTATATATTAATAAATTTCTTTAGAATTGCAGGAACTATATATGCTCCAGAAAATATTGATGCGTTTTGTAATCGAATCCCATAACCCTGTTTAAATTACTGTAGTAGAAATGGGTACTGCTATGGAGGAACATGTCACTGCGATACAGACTATGCAGGTGAAGACTGTTCTATTTAATGTGCCAATGGAAATTACGTCTACAATGGGATGTGTTAAAACGAAAAGAGTTGTCCTGAGAACACTTTATTTAACTCTCAAACTAAATAATGCTATATAGGACAACCTTGTCCAGAAGGATAAGTTAAATTCGGACATAACTGTGTTTCAGAATGTCCTCATAAGTATTTTTAAGGTGGTCAATCATGTGTACCCTGCTTGGTAATTTAAATCATAATTAAAAAATCATTAAAATACTATATTTTATTTTTATTAATCTAGCCTGGTTGTGAATTTTGTTCCTCACAAAACACATGTGATATTTGTTCTGTGGGATATGTTCCCGACTATTATCATAAAACCTGCTCAAGATGCTGGAAAGGTTGTGCATAGTGTGATGGTAACAACTGTTAATAGTGTGAGCCTGATTATTTTCCTTATGATTCAAAATCAATCATACTAGTTGATGCTGAAAGTAAAAAAACTATTAGTTACTATACACGATAATGTGCTAATCCTTGTCCTGCTGATTCCATTTTTATTGAACAGTAATAAAAGTGTAATAGATGTGATTTCCAAATTGTAAAGCCTCTTAATATTTCTATATAAATGAATTAATAAATATATCATATCTTATACTATTTAATTATTTTTTAAATTCAAGTATAAAGGATGTAAAAGATGCAGTGAAACTGAATGTTTTTGGGGATAGGGACCATGAATAATTATTTTTATATGAAAAATTTTAATATATATAATTTTATAATTTACTTTATCATTTCTAACTTTACTTTTTATGATATTTTTCATATATATAACTTTAATTAGAAATTTATAACTTTTTTTGAAATTATATATAGTCACATAATATCATAAAATTTTATATAAGGGATATTAATGAAAGAATATAAAAGATTTTTGATATGAACAATATTATTATTAAATTTTAATTATATCTTTAGAATTATGATAATAAAATATTCCATAAATTTTTATATCACATAATTATTTAGTTTAGATGGAAGTTTGCAAAAATGTTATTTTTAAAATTAATAAACAGTTCAAAAAATTTCAACAATATAAGTATGCATATAAATAAAAAATATAGCTAATAGAGTATTATGATAAAATAAATAAATACCTTCAAATTAAGTACATAGTTTATTTGATCAATAATTTTATATTCAAAATATTAATGCTTTTTTTAGTTGAAATAAATAATTTCCATATTATATTCTTATTTTAAATACTTTATAGTTAATAATTTATAAATAAATATTTTATATTATTGGCTTATAATTTTTAAATTTAAATTATATAAATTTAATATTTATTTATATGTAATATATAATAGTTAGTATATGAATCTATTCTTTAATTAAAGATGGTATCAGTAACAAAAATATATTTAACGTTTAAGCAACAAGGCTCCCCTATCGATTTGCTTAAAACATATATAATTTATATAAATCAATTACTATGAAATAATTAAGTGTTTTAGATATTTATATATTATAACCTTAATTTTACTCCCTATATTGTTTAATATGAAAAGATTGTTATAAACTTATAAAAATAATATGTGAGTATTCTTCTATTCCCCAGATATTGAGGGAATATTTTTGGGACTATATTATACAATATATATTATTGTTACCTGAATAAGATAAAAATATCAGTGATATTCATTTATGTGTGGGTTTATTTCCCCACTAGGTATATCTACTATGGGAATTTATATTTTAGTAATTAAAAATTATTATAAATTTATTATTATTTCTGATTATCTTATCATATTAAATTAAATTAATTCTAAAAAATAAATTAAAATATTTATAGGGGAAGATCCTCTAAAAGAAGATTATTTAATTATTTAGCCTTTTTATAATTATAATATAGCTTATTTTTATATGTGTAAATTATATAAAAATATTAGAATATTGGAAATGAAGCAAGAGAAGTAGATTATGAATATTATTATAAGTAATAGTTCATAAAACATATCGTGTATTGGGATTTTCCCAATCTTTGTACCCACGAAATATTTTAAAAAAGAAAATATTCAAAGGTAATCACACAATGTTGGTATCACCTAAAAGGGTTAAACAGGTGGTTATTTAGCATTTTAATTTTTCTGATATAATTGAAATGAAAATAGAAAACAATTCTGGAGAAAATAATGTAGACTAAAATTGTGATTAAATATATTTAAATAAGATAGGAAATTTTCGAGATAGTTTAGGTTTTTACATGAGATGTATTAGAAGATTCTGAATGGAACATTCTAATTATTAAAATTGCATATGTAGGGATTATATTTACTGGGTATGGTAAAATGGATACAGTTTTCTGGAAAAATGTGATCCTATATAATTTAGAATATTCTAACTAAAGTTTAAAAAAATTTTACTACTATTAATGTATTTTTTACTATTTTGCTATGATTTAATATAAGGATATAGAAGAACCAGAGCCTGATCCAGAAGGAATTTAGAATTTTTACAAATTTAAAATTGGCTTTATAGAAATTTGGGAAGATGGAGAAAAATACATAAAATATTTAATGTAGAACTTTTGATAGAGTGTACCATAAATATTATTTATAATTATAGCTATTTAATACCAACAGGATATTGTACACGATATATGCCTGAAAGAATGTACTCCTTTTGTAATATATATCCTATACCGTTTTTAAATCATTTTAGTAGAAATAGATACTGCTCAGGAGGAACATGTCACTGAAATCCCGATTATGTAGAAGAAGAGTGCTCGACTGTTTTATCTAGTATATCAATGATAATTTCATTTACAATAGAATTAATTAAAACTATATATGTTGTCCTCTTGGATAAGATAAGTTCGGACATGATTGCATTACTGAATATCGTAGGAACAAATTTAAAATCGGGTAGTCTTGTGTATGAAGCCTGGTTGTGAATTTAACCCCTAAATAATACAATTGTACCACATATGAAGACTACGAATCTGGGTATTTACTTTATTTAGCTAAATTTGTTACATTTAATTTTTCAATTATTGGTAGGCATATTTATTAAATATAATAATAAGTAATTTCATGTACTGATAATTCTGTTTTTATTGAATTTCCTTAAATATATAAATATATGAGACAATAGTAAAATATTTGTTTTTATTTATTTTGATTTTATATTTATTTAATATTAGTATAAAGTTTGTATAAATTGTATTGAAACTTTGTGATATTAGAGAGATATTTGAATATGTATTATGGAGTTTTCGGTTGACGAATTCATAATATAGATTTAATTTTATAGATATTTAATATGTTATATAATTTTTTATACAAGTTATTTATTTTGAAAAAATTATTATTATTATATATTAATAATTAATTAAATATAAATAACAAAATTTGATTTTGGAGAAACGATATATCATTTATAAATAATCAATTATCATTGAAATGTTCATGTATTTTAATCATTAAATAATGATATATCAAATTTAATAAATTAATATTAGACTATGTAATGAAATAATGAATTTTCATAAATATGTAAAAATAAATTATGCAAATAATTTAAAATAAAAAATAATATTTTAATCAGAATTATAATATAAAAACTATAAAAATTATGAATTTTGCTACCAAAAACTGCATATAATATTTTATATTAATTGTATTTATAATATATTTAAGCCAATTTATAGTTAACATAAATTAATAATTTAAGAACTATCTTATTTTTAGTAGAATTTTATTTTTAATTTCAAGGTACGTTTAAAACTTTTTGAATTAATTGATTATATTTATTATATTAAATGTAAAAATGAGTTTTATTTTATATACAAATAAAACTTTGAAAACTTAATTACAATATTTAACATAGTTTCATATTTTACTACAAAGTTTTACCATATATAATAATGCGTAATTAATTATTAATTAAATCACAGAATTAATTAAATATATAATAATAAATATTTTAGCAAAAAAATAATTTTTACGAATATATATATATACTATATATAGTACTTTTATAAATATATATAATAAATAATAAAAAAATAATATCATATCTTCAATAGTTAGAGGATATATAACTGTGAAGTAATTCATTTAGACTAGTATCACCCTTTAAATAGTATGGATTGTTTAATTAGTAAGAGTTGTTAGAATTATGGGATTATAAAATTAGAGTAATTCTTTAGTTCTCATTATGAATTTCATACATTTATTTCAGAGAGAAACTCTAAACTTATATAATTTATTTTTTGGTTTTTAATCTTAAAAACTTAATAATTCTAGATTCTGTGTCATATAACTGCGATTACTATTATTGTTATTTTGTTTCTTCTTTTTCTTCTTCTTCAGATTATTGTTGGTTTAAATCATAATTGTTTTATTCTAAAATGCTTTTTTGGTTTTCATTATCCAATTTTTCTACATTTTCTTTGAGATTAATGAGAATAATGATATGTTTTTACTCTTCACTTTCCAGTAGAAATCTTTCGTTTAATATGTTCTGTATATCCTTTCCCACTTTTTCTAATTCATTATAAAATTTTGTATTATCGAATGTTTTTTGGAATTCAATAATGCACCAAACCTCTTAAGCTTGTTTTAGAGAAAATTTGCATAATAAAGTATATAGTTCCTAACACTAATTTTGAATGTATCTATATGATTACTGTAGAAGTTCTAAATATAATGTTTTATTACTAATATAGAAAGTGTATCCTGGAACTTTTCTGCAATTATTATTTGTTGTTAGATTAGTTTATTTTTATTTATTATTATTTTCTTCTTCTTTTTATTATTATTATTGAAATTTAATATTTTCCAAGCTGTAATTACTTTAATTTATTAATTGCTTGAGTTTATTTAATTATAACTATTGTTCTTATTTTTCAAACATCATATTTTTTATAATATTAGATTTTCCAACATTATTCTTACCAACTACTAATACAAATTTATTTATTTTTTAATTATTTAAGTCAGGCGTATCTTTAATTTAGTTGCTCGCTTCACATTATTTAAATAAAAGTTTCTTAGAAGTGATGATATTTTAAAAACATTGATTTGGTGAAATTAGCAATTTGGGATATATATTTGCTATATCTTAATCATACTCTCCATCATTTAATTAATTAGATTGAACTCCTTACTGGTCAGTTAGTTATTTGATGCTGCTTTTAGCATCGTGTTCTTAATTGCAGCTTTAAATTTCATTGAAATTATTTTATTTTTCTTCTTTTTAATTCTCTGGTTTTGCATAATTTTTGCAAGTTATATTAGAAATTTTTCTAATTGGTGTAGTAATTGAGTTTATTATTACTTTACTCCTTTGTAAACATCTTGCTTTGAATACTCTAGCAGCAGACCGGTATAATTATGAAGAGTAAATTTGTTTTTAAATGAGCTGGCTCTTGTTTGGTTCTGTCGCGATAATTGCTCCTTATGTGACAACATATTTACACATTTTTATGTTTGTTTTTACTACCTCGTATAGTAGCCTTGTGCATTACTGTATAACCCCGGTTTTCCATATGGCAGTCAATAATTGTATTGGTTTCTATAGTAAAAAACTATTCATAACATATTATTCAATGCATTTGCTAAAAAAGGTGGTATCAGGAAAGGGAACGTTTGCTAGCTGACATAATTAGTTAAATTGCTGTGAATAAATGTGCAATAATAACGAGTTTAATGTATCTCTAAACCCTTATTCAGAATCCACTATATCTTACAGCAGTTAAAATGAGTCATAGATTAATTTAAATGTTGGACGAAGAATTGCACATCTAACTAAAAAACAAAACATAAATTAATCTAAAATTCCAATATTGTCGTTGGGGTATAATAAATGGTATGATTACTATCACATCATTTTTCATAGTTTAAAAAATTATAATTTTTTTGTTTTTAAATTTTTATTTTTTTACATATATTCACTTAAAGACTCTAACTTTACGAGTCCAATCCCCCAAAGCCCTACAAATATTTATCCCAAAAACCTTTTTTCGCATTTCATTTCTGTACTTTTATGTGACCAAAATTGTATTTTGTAACATTGAATTAGATATTTTATTTAATAACTATATGAAAAATGCCTCTTTTTTTTATTTTTAAGTAATATATTTTGTTTATATGCTATTTTGTTTTCGCTGTATATATATTAAAAGAAGTCTTAAAAAGTACACATTGAAAATTAATATATTAAGTCATTATAAGTGATTTTTTGAATACATATTACATGGAAATAACTATATTAAAGACCCAATATTTGTCAATTTTCTTTTTATTTTTAGTTTTTGCACTTGGAATAACCATATAATTTTATTGTATATTAAACTATATTATAATACTTTTTTCTAATATGTGTTATTTATTTATTTAACTGCTCCTTTCTAACAATTTTATTATTATCAATACAATTTTCAGTTTTAAAAAAAATTCTATAAAATATATACTACTAAATATTTATAAATCATATACGACTGACTGAATTAAAATTTAAATATTATAGGAGTTATATTATCAAATTTATTTAATAATGAGTAGATATTTTATATTTTTATTTGCTTTATATTTAAAGAATAAAAAATTAATATTTTAATTGAAAAAAGTGTAAAGTATTGTGGAATAAATGATCAAACAAAAGTATTTATTAATAAATTATTTGTGTAAGTAATATTTACTAATTGTTCAGATTAGCTAAACTAATAAAATAATTATCTTTATCACATTAAATATAAACATCCATCCATCCATCTTAATAAATAAATAAATAATTTTATGTAAATATATATCATAAATTAATAGAAAAATAATCTACCTAAAAGCCTGAATAAATTAATAAATTTATTTTAATTCAAAAAAAAAAAAAATTCCAAAAATAAACATTTTATAAATAATTGATAATGCTGGATGGATACCATTGTTATCTCTAAGATTTGCAGAATTAAAGGAGCAAATTTTAAAATGAAGAAAATCATTATTATTTGAATGGAATTTAAAATGAAAAGTAAAAGAGCAGAAAAGATGTGACTCCGAAATCTTAGAATAAAAATAGAGATCAAACTGACAATATAGTCTCGTTAAAAATAAAAATAGATGACTAATTGGAACATTTTAAAAAATTCACCGACAATTTTCAGGACTAAAAGGATTAATAGTATATAAAAGCTATTGATTCAAAGAAAATGAACCCAAAAAGCGCTTTTTTTCTACTAAATAAATCGCAGGAATAGGCCAATAGAATATATTATTTGGAAAGTTCTTTAGAATAATTACAGTAGTAAAATGATGAACTATAATTGAAATTGCGATAGAAAGTAAGCTCATAATGTGTTATGAAACATAAATTTATTTTAATAATGAATTTATAATATATATTAGAATAAAGAATAGTATACCCAAAAGCAAGAAATAGAACATTTAATGAAAGAATAGCAAAAAATGCAAATAAGACTTAAAAGAGCGTAAGATATCGGCCTTATATTGCATTAAAAGTCTAAAGAACATGAAAATTTGTTCAGTGCAGATGCTTCTGGTATTAGTATCAAAAATAATACTGTTTTTGATAGGGCAATTTCTAATTTGTCATAGCAAATTTAGCTTAAAAATGAAACATCACAATAATTAATGTAGGAATTAAACAATCTAGAAAATTTTAAATTACCAAATATTATTCAGAATCAAAGTATTCAAATAGATGAAGAATAAGAAGTGATTTATTAAAAGAACACTTAGCAATAGAAGTTTCACAATAATGAAAACTCACCGCAATGCAAAAAGAATCTTTTGAAAGTGCCTGATTAGTCAAATGGAGAATAGTTTAATTATTCGTAAATGCGATTACATCAGATTCGTAATAGATAGTATGCAACACCTTAACCTAGAACACAAAAAAATAAAGATTTTTCCAACAGCATCATGATGATAAATAGTGAGTAGAGACAAGAAGAAAAAGTTACAAATTAAAATTATTAAATAACTAATATTTTATACTCTACTCCCAAAAAAGTAAATCCTTCAGAGGAGGAAAATTCCGGTCATTTGTAAGTTTTGGAATCTGAAGTGAAATAGGACTAAGATAATAAATAAAATAAATCATTCTCTGGCAAGTAATGCTTGAAATCGGATAAAAAATGATAGAAAAATTCAAGCAAATCATACAATAAATAGATAAAGCAACTGTGTAAAGCTAGAAAGTTGAAATTATAGACAATTTTATATAAAATTAGTTTGATTCCTTGGTATTAGAAATAAAAAATTTGAAGTCTAAGCTGATTTCTAAAAATATACAGCAATATGAAAGTCATAATTTTTAAAAAATAATACACACGCACAAACTTTCATTTTAAGAAATACCCCTTTCGCTGATACAATCAGAATTTCTTAAGTTGTGGATACAATGTGTGCGAAATATGCAAGAAGAACTTTAAAAGTCTTAAGAAGAACACTTAAAGTCGCAAGCTTAGAAAGAAAAAAAGAATTTGAATTATTAGAATGAATAGGATTTCTATAAAAATATAAATCAGCAAATAAAATAGCTGCCAAAAGGAAGAAAAGGAGCTGAAAAAACCTGTTAATAATAAAAAGAAAATTGGGAGAGAAGAACGAGTAAGGATTTTGGAAAATTTTTTTCAAAAAATCACTTTTTCATTAATTACGTGTCTTCTCATTTGCTGGACGGTAGCTGGAAGCCATTTTACAACTTTTAAAATGGATAATAAATGATGCAGAAAATAAATGAAACCTTTAATTAAAATAGTGAGTCTAGTAAAGCCAAAAATTTAAATAGCAATAATAATAATAATGATTTCTCTTCTATTATTTTATCAGATTTCAAACATAAAAAGGATTAGTCTTTTAAAAGTTTGAGTAAAATGAAAGCAATGAGAAGAGAAAGATTGCTAAGGAGCGACAGATGTCAAACTTTAATTTGAAAATAAAATATTATTTTATTCAATTTTTTTAAAATAATTTATTTAGTTATATATTTTTTTTAATTGTATATTTTAGTAAAAGGTTTTAAATAATAATAAAATTATTTTTATTATTTTTATATTTAATAATTAAAAAAATGTATACACAATATTAGAGACAGAACTTTATTCTTAATTAAGTTTATTTAAATATTTATTTAAAACTGAGGAGTTTAATTTGATAAACAATTTATTTATTCCAATTTAAACTGTTTGTATTTGTTTATTTATTATTATTTACTTAAATATTTGTTAAAAAATTTTACAAAATAAAATAAAAATGCACTTCAAGCGTTCTTCAGTTGCGGGAGGAACCAATAACAATAATAGCAATGTTTTATCAAAAGAAAAACGAGTCCAAAGTTTGGGAAAAAAATCTTTTACAATTTGGGAAAAGAACAGCATTTCCCAGTTAGTAGAGGGAGACCCATCATCTTCTTCAGTAGAAAAAATTCTCTAAAACAAAAAAACAGGTAGTTGTAGCAGCGGGAGCAGTTTATAATAGCAGCGTAATTAAATTTCGCAGTAAGGACAGCCTAATAGTAGCAAATTTCTGTAAATGTTTGAAGTGTAGTAAGATTATGGAAAGGAAATAAAGAATTTGAAGATTAATATAGATGCACAAATCTCCAATTTTGGAGTGAAAATGGACGAAAAGCTGCAAGGATAGTAGAATTTGCTGATGTTTTCGCACCACATGCACAACAAAAAGGTGGCACAAGAACTGAAGCAAAAGTGTGACGATTTGGAAAGTATGGTCGTGGATGTAGAAATAGACTCTCGCGTTAAGTATTTGAAAAAACATTTGCACTTTTTTAATCATAATGTCTGCATTTGCAAAAAGAAAATGAAAATCAAGTAAGTAAGACAAAAAAAATTAAAATTTTAATTAAAACTTAACTTAACTTAACCCCATGAAGACTAAGGAAATCACAAATATCAAAGAACAGTTGGAAAGGGCGGCGCTTTCAGAACAGGAATAGCACCAGGCTCTGCTAAATTTCAAACAACAAATGCAGCACGTTTTGAACCAGGTAGAAAGTGCCTGCCAAGTGATAAAGGACCAGAAAAAAGAAAAAACAGAAATCGGGAATCAACTGTTCACGATCAAAGCGTATTTGGAAAGCAAGCCGAGTTCATTAGTAAGAAAATTGAAAAAAAATAGCACTCAAAATAGCTCTAAAAATAACAAAACTAATAATGAACCTTCGATAATAACAGCAATGGATGAACAAAGGAGTCCCGATAGCATTTACAGTCCGTTCCTGCGCCTTCAAAAGGTCGACTCTTTCATGATAACTGAGGCGCCTGCGAACTCGAATTGTCAATTGAATTAGAATAAAAAAGTTAATAAGACTGAGGGTGGAGCTATTTCGCCTTTCAATTTCGCTGGCGAAATGAAGCAATTCCAGCTAGATGAAGTGTGCAAAAACGTGAAGGAAGAGCAATCAGAAGAAGATGTGGACGATTAAGATAGCAGTTTTCGCAGAAAAGGAAGCAAAAATTAGCGGCAAAAAGAAGTAGAAGAAGAAGAGGCCGAAGATGAAGAGGAATTCAGAAATACCAGGCAGTTTATTCGAAGCGAAATCCATCACCAGGTGTTGGAGAAATATGTCGTTAAAATTGAAAGTCAGACGAATATGAAAAAGAAAATTCAAATTTTGCGCGATTTTGTGAATATCGTCACGACGCAGCAGAGTGAAAAAATCAAATAGCTGAACCACCGACTTACAGAATACAAAAATTTCACGCGCTTTAAAGCTAACCAGGAGAAATTGAAGCAGAAAAATGTCTTCCAAAATTACAACCGTTCCTATCAACGAGTCAGGGCAGGAAAAACCATTTCCTAAGAAGAAGATGACAAAGAGGCATATCTTTAATCAGATCCTGTTTCTTTGGAGTCATTTCCGGAGATCTTTTTGAAGTTGTGGGGCGAAAGCGTAATTATCAATTCATTTATTAACTTTTTATCAATATCAGCCTACATATTATTTAAATTGAAACTTTCTTTTACTATATAAGATTAATGACCTGTATGATGAAATCATGAACAGGAAGGCCAGGGTTGTTGAGCGAAATGAAGAACACTTCCAAATTCTTTAACAAAAGGGGTCGCAAAAGCCGCCGATCTCGTTTGGCAGAAGTTTAACTCCGACCATCGCCTTGAATAAGAGACAAAATACAACAACTGCGAGCAATTTCGGAGTAAAAAATCAAAGTAATTAAGAATGTGAAAATGAAAATAAAGCGAAGTCGACATCGTACATTTTGCACGAAAAATTCGGTTATACGACGAATATTTCCAACATAAGTGCCTTGCAGTAGCAAAAGAGCCAGCAGGTATTCGGCAAACAGGACCGGCTGCTCATGTTGGAACGGTTTTTCTTGAAAAATGAAGCCTTTATTTCATTCGTTTAGAAAACTATGCTTTCGTAACTGAAAAGTAAGGAGGTCATGAAGTGTTTTCAACTCAATGAACTACAGATGCATGATATTAGGCAGATATTTGCAGCGCAATCAAAGAGTGAAAGCGAAAATGAACCGCATTAAGATATTCATAGCAAAATCAGATCTCAAACGTATTAGGAAAAGGTGGAAGATGGCAGTCATAGAAATGGATTGTCTATGGATTAGTCTTTGTTGTTTTCGGCATAGAAAAAGTACTTCGTTCCTAGAAGCAATCTTAAAAATATTAAGGATGATAATAATAATAATATTAAATAAAATGGTACTTAAAATTAATTATTTGGGCTTGGATTGGCTCCACCTGACTCTCCAGAAATCGCTTTAAAACGTAACAGAAACAGAGAAATAAATGAAAAACTGAATCACTTCTATAGTGCCATTGATAAATAGTAAAATATGAAAATGTGAAAATAATTTTAATTTAATTGTTATTTTTTTTAATTTATGTGTGTAGATATAAAATTTATAAAATAATAAATTATATTTAATATTGATATAAAAATTATAGTATACGCTTTTATTTATCATTTAATTAATTAAGTAATTATCACTTCCATAAGTTTAAGAGTTCCGTCGAAAATTGTAAAATTCAGTCAATTTAAAGTACGAATATAGCCGTAAATTAAAATTAATTAATTTATTAATAATTGATTAATTTCACTTTTCCTTAATTTGGTTAGCACTACTCATCTATATTTAATAAAAAAAAAAAATAATTACATTGTCTATAAACATTTTGTTACTTAAAAAAACCACAATAAAATTATTTCATTGACATGAATTTATTGAACAAATCAGCATTTATAGAAATGGCGGTGCAGAAGTGTAGAAATATAAAAAAGCAAAATAATAAATTTCAGATTCACTATCCTGTCAATCAATAATTTGGTACAGAATTTTAGCCAGTCAGTGTGAGTTATTACTAAAAGCCCGCTCTCTCCAAGAAAGAAAAGGAAGAAAAATAAAGCCAAAAGCTCAAAATTAACAGTTTTTTGAGCAAAGAAGAGTATAAAAAGCGTAGAAAACAACATATGAAGCTAAATCCGAATACAATTGACACCAATCGTCCAATCTTCAATTTGGTTTCTGTGCATCAAGACTATGTGAACTTTTTGCGGGAATTGTTGAAGAGTGAAAAAAAACTGCCAAATGATGAGAATATAAGCAAAGAATTGTTTGATCAGTGGGGGAAAAATGTGGCAAATTACCGAGGAAATGTCAAAATTAATTGCCAAAAGTTTTTAAAATCCCTCGCGTAAGACAGTTCTGTTTGGATTGATACAAAAGAAGAAGATTTTCACGACAAAGTATAAGAATAAAATGATCAAAATTTGTTGTTCGCAGGTAAGACCAAGGAAAATAAAAAAGATGAGGAACATAGGAATGAAGAGGGGTATTTTGATTAATAAAACTTGCCGAAAAGCAAAGAAATTTGGCAGAGCAAATAGGATTTGATTTACATTTTGTACCAAATTCAACTCCAGCAGTCAGAAAAGGTGTTAAATTATTTCCCCAAGGAATAGATTTCCCTTTTGTTTGACAAGTGGGTGGGAAAGACACCGGCCAACAGTGAAAAGATTGAGGAAATCGACCAAGAACTGTGCAATTTGCTGCTGAATGTGATTAGTGTAAATGAAATATCTCGTTCTTTTGATCAAAGGCAACGGAAAAATGTGCGAAAAAACAATGTAACTAAAACATAGGACAGCGAAAATTAGCAGACGAAAGAGGAACTGTAAAGGGAAAAGAAAACATTTTTTCAGATAATGTGTTGTTTTTCTGCTTCAAGGTTATCAAGAGTCAAGACATTGTGTCAATGGTGGAAGAAAGACTCCTTAAAGCAAATAAACCAAAGTAGGATCAGCTGTTTTCGCTGATTTTGTGTGCGTATTCAACTTTGATGAAAATGAACAGAGACTACAATAAAGAAATTCAAAAGTTGTTTTTTTAATAATTACAGCAACCAATTTAGGAGTTGGAAATTAAAAGCAAATAATAAAATGAAAATTAGGAAGACGAAAATTTAGAAGTTGCATTTGACGAATAAGAAGAAAACGACCAGGAATCATTATAAAAAGAAGAAGAAGAAGATAATAATGAAGACTATTTGATTTACAAAAAATAAATCAAATCCTTTAAAAATAACTCTGAAATACAAAACAAAAAACAACAAGAAGAAGAAGATCAAGGAAATTTATCAGAATCTGAATAGTTATATGGCAATGAAAGAATCTACACTCCGAAAAACCAGTTAAAAAAACCGATAGAAAACCAAAACTTGCAAGTTTACTAAAACTTGCTAAATTTGGTTTCCTCGAGTTCATATTTCCTGTATTATTCAAGTCCTTTCCTGTACAAAGTTATTCAAATGATTGGGTTGATTTCTTAGCGATTCCCTCAGTATTAAAACAAGGTACTAATTAATAATCCAAAAAAAAAAAATTATTAAATAATAATAAATTAATTATCATCAGGTGATAGTCAACAACGCAGAACTATTACTGCATGCAATCGGATAGCTCATCGACAGAGGCATCAATGATTTAAACCCAGAGAGCATCACTCTTTTGTTTTACATTTGTTCAAAGGCCGATTTGTTTTAGTTGAGTTTAAGTATTTTTAACAAGGTGTTTGTGCAACTTACCGTTTAATTTGAAAAGCAAATAAAAAAATTCACGCCCTACCAAAAAAAAGCGTCTTTTACAGTCTCGGTAAAACTGGATTTTTAAGTCCAGAATCGAAGAATGTGTTCCACAGTTGTCTGGACCTGGCCAATTTACAGTAAGCCTAAAATATATAGATTTTTTTTTCTATATTGATGTTTCAATTTAAATCTAATTAGACAGGTGAGAAAGTAAATGACGAATTCAAGTGAAAACCTCTAAGGGGAATTGTTTTTCTTACAGTATATGCACATTCTGATCATTTCGGCTTCTAATTTGAGGATTTTGAGATAGGAGATTTTGGAGCCGATAAGGAGCTTCATTATCGAAGTGTTTAAGCAGATTTTCTCAAAAGCCGGCAAAGACAGCAAAGAAAGAGAACAGGGACTGAAGATTTTGTATAGTTTTGCCAATTCGCTGTTCAAGCAGCAAATTTTCGACAAAGAATTGTGGCATTTCTTTTCTTATTACATGGCGAATGGTGATTTCTAAGATTAAAAGTCTTTGTTTTACCTGCAGTTTATTTCAAAATCCTACTTGCTTTTTTCAAAAGAACTCAAAGCGCAGGGCTGCTATCAAACGTTCTTCAAATTGGACCTGAAACTCATTCAAAATAATGAAGTCCTTTCGATTGAGGATTTCGTTAAATTTTCTCATTAATAGCTGAGCAATTACACACAAAAAATATCGCAATTCGAATAAGTTATCCGAGTAAATTACATAAATCATTTAATTTTTGTTTTTAAGTATATATAAATTTTTTTAAATAAGATTTTGCTTGATAAATTGGGAGTTGAATACTAATTTTAGGCTTAAGTTGGTTGCTTTTTCGTCGATTTTTACCTTCCATAGGAAAATATAATTATTGAAGTGCAAGGACCTCACCATTAAATAAAGTTTCACTAAGGAAATGAAAAACAATAAAAATAACAAAATTAATAGCCTATATCATATAACTGGAACTCAAATACTGAATTCAGACTAGAATGTCTACGAAGAATGGGGAAAAATCTAATTTTAATTGTCCGAAGTGACTTCACGGGCCTCTCAGTTGAAAAATAACTCCTTGATTAGTATAGTTAAATTATTAATAAGAATAAGGAAAATAATGATAATAAAATGAAAATTCAAGATGATAAAATATGAGGATAAGATATAGTAATTAATTTATATTGAGAAAAATAGCTTTTATTTATTAAAAAGGAATGCACATCCTTTACTCATCTTAAAGTATTTAATTATATTATTAAACTTTTATTATAATCATAATAATGATTAAAGATATTAATTAATTAATTTGTTATATAAATTTAATTGGTAAATTAATAAATAATATGGTATTTTTTATAAAATAAAAATAGTAATAGTCTACATTTAAAATTATATAAAAAATTTTGAATTAATTGAATTCAATTCAATTAAATCCAAATCTTTCTACTTATTTATTTATTTGTTTATTTTTTTGTTTGTTTCCATCATTCTTTGAAAATATCTTCGAAAATCTATCTTTCTTCTGCAGTTTATTCAGAAACATCGACATTGTTGTACAGCTGGCCCCAAATAATCCTTTATATTTTGTTGATATACTACTCTTTGAAGTTCATTTCCCTCAAACACTACTACAGTGCATATTTCCAAATGATAATGACGTAGAACTCAATATTATAAGTTTGCAACGCTGCTTTGCTGTCCTAAACAATATATATAAATAATCATCGAAATGCACCAAAAAAAGGAAAATGTTTACAGAAATTCCATAAGTGTCGTATTCCGAAAGGAACGTAATAAAGAAGAATTCGAGCATTTGAAGGCCGTCTCGAGTGCCCTGCTGGCCGTTTTGCAACATGAGTTTATACTTTTCGCCTGGGAAATTAGAGAGGTACTTGCTGAGGATGGCGTGTGAACTCACAATGTAGCTCATTTTTTCGATGAGGATGGGAATCAGCAGGTGTCCGCCAATTTGGGCGAGGTAATTTTTGACGATCAGGCAGCGATTGAAGAGTTTCAGGAGCTTGATTTCAACTTCTTCGATGAAAGGTGCTGTGAAATCGAATTTTTCCAACGTTTTGCGCACTTCGGTTTGCAGCTGGTGCAGATGTGCGGGTTTGAGTTTGAGTTCGCGAATGAACACCTCGGGAACGTATTTCGAGGGCGTTCGGCATACGAATTCTTCGAGAATCATCTGCACAAATTCTTCCTGCAACACCATGTCGTGTCTGAACACTTCTTGAAAATGAATATTTACCTTCAGTCTCCACTGCAAATCATCAACAATTTTCCGTTTCGTGGCTGCGTCTAAAAATAATCGAAATTTATTTATCATTATTTAAGTTTTTGTTAGTCTAATCAATAAATTAGCATTTTATTATTATATTACCCTGAATCAAATGTTCCAGAAACAGTTTGTTTTCGATGTAGTAGCGATACTTTTCGATTTGTGCCATGAACCGCATGATGGTGTCGTAATTGACTTCGAAGTCCTTCAGAGTGTCGAAGAAAATGTTTTTCAAAACGTAGAAGTCTTCGTAGTTGAGGTCCAAGTACTCCTAAACTTCCAGCAACTTCTTCAAATCGACGGCCGATTTTTAATCTTTTAGAATGAAGAGCAACTACGTTTGAATCGTAATAAGGTTCTTCTTGACGTCGAAATTATTAATTTTGGCATTGTTTTGGTACGCAATTTTCAGCTTTTCGCCCACGCGCATAATAATTCTCTGTAGTCCTACCAAAAAAGTAAAAATAATATGATTCAAAAATAAGATTTTTAATTGACTAACCTTGATCGCCTCCTACCTCGTCGACTAAAAGTCCTTCAATAATGAGCAGTTTTTTATTTTTGATCTGCTGGACGTACTTGCTGATCAGCAGGTCTTGGTAGCCAAACTGTTTCATGGCGGTTTCGAAGGAGGGCAGGAGAAGTTGGTCGAAGATTTTCCTGGGGATTTTAGAACGGACGAAGAAAAATTGAGAGACGAGTTACTTGATTCCGTTGTTTTGGGGGTTGAGGGGACTAAGCAAATTCTGCTGTTCATTTTATTCTTCCTCATTGGCGCCTTCGTAATCGCGGACTTCATTTAAAGGGTCTTCATTGTCCTCGTCGCAGTCGCTGTTGTAGTTGCCATTATTTTTGTCGTTGAAAATCAAGATTTTGTTGCGGATACTGTCGTGCGACTGGAAAATACAGAACTCAATGAAGAGTTGGAAGTACTGAATTATTCTAAACGGAGACAGGTCTGCGTATTCGGAACACAGCTATTTGTACGCCTTGTTGTTTCTGAGCAGCCGAGTGAATTCCCGGAAAATCTGCTTGTACTCTTTCCGGAACGTCTACTCCGTCTTGTACGCCATCAGAAACATCTTCAAATTCGAAGAAGAGTTCATACTTTCCAGAATTTGCGAACGCTTCCGCAGCACAGACCCGCGGCTGCTCTGACTCTTGTTCAGGTTCAAAATCCTGTTGATACTCGTATTGCTGTTGTAGCTGTTTGAAGGAGATCCCTAAAGCGAATGTGGACTGTCTTTGTTGACATCCGAAAGAGGTAGTTGTGAAAGTTGATTTTTATGTTATTAGTCATTGTCCTTATATTTTTTTATTTCATTCATCGTGACAATTTCATCTTCTTCTTCCTCTTCGTCCTCTTCTTCGGACACTGAAGTGATCGTTGTGGCTTTGCGATCTCTATTCAAGAGTTCGTTCTAACGTTGCTGTTACTACTGCTGTTACTACTACTATTACTACTTAATTTAAGTTCGAAATATCTGGTCTTCGGCAATTTTCGGAGGAGATACTCCCCTACTCTAACTGCTTACATTACTCTTCGGAGTAGAGTTCGTTTTATCCCTTATTCCGGTAAACGAAAACATTTGCGTTGCACATTTATTATTACCAGAATTGCTATTAATCGGAGACTTACTCGCCTCTGAAAACATGTAGGATGAGTTCGACTCCACACTTGAAACTCTGCTTCGTAGCTCTTCTTCAGGATCCTCATAGAATTTGTTATATTATTCATCTTCATCCATTTCTTCTTCTTCCTCTTCTTCTTCCTCTTCTTCTTCCTCTTCTTCTTCATCCATTTTTTAAAGTTACTAACTCTCTTCGATATTTATCGACGTCATGCTATTAATGCTTTTTGGCTACTAATTGGCGTTGTTATTCATTAGGGTTTCCTTCATGAGGGCCGTAAAGCTGTTCTATGAAGATGAGAGCGCTCCGAAAGTCTTTTTTTCTTTAAATTTGCTTGGAGACACACATTAGATTGAACCTCTGACAGAAGTTCGAGACACACTTTGCTACTTTTGCAGAGAAAAGCGATCCAACACGGAATTTTTGGAAGGTTTTATCTTCAAAAACTGAGTTTTTAAAACGGATTTCGTGCTGTCCTCGACAAGCTGGCGACCAATCAAGGAGTCCTTATGCAACTACGGCGTATTTTGCACAGATTTATAAACCAAATTTTCTTCATCATCATCTTCTGCTTCTTCTTTTTGCGCTTCTTATTACTACCGCAACGGAGAACTGCTCAGAAACAGAGACTTTTGCTCTTCTTTTTTCTTTTTCGGCGACATTTTTTCGAGTTCCAACTTCATGAAGATGCTGCTCTTAAAGGTAGGTTTTTTAACTTTTAAATCTTCAAGCGGAGCGACTTGTTTTTGGCGAACAAGACTACTACTGTTTCTCTTCGATTATTGAGAATTCGTCTCATTCTTGACTTTTATACTCAGTCGACTGGGCAGCTTCATTGTCGACTTCCGCTTCTGTTACTCCTGGTGAATAGAAGAGCGAGAAGAAGAAGACATTTAAATCGAATCCTAATCGTTTATGTTATTTTGACTGGAGTCTTCCCTCTTTTATAATTTTTACTAATCAGATGAGACTTTGTTTTTCTTCATATCGTTCAGTTTATCACGGCCCCATTTGTCCATCAAAGTGTATTTTAGCGAAAGACTCGAAGGAATATAAATTTACCCTCTGTCGAATTATATTTTCTACTACTACTGCTCAATCGGAAGTTCTTCGATTTGCAGTTTTGGTTCATAGCTTTGGTGTAAGTACTTGCGGTGCTTCGACAACATTTGATTCTACGAAGAAAGTGTCTGGTTGAGCAAAAGGAGACTCTTTTTTTAACGAGAATTTCCATCTTCTTTTATGCATTTTCCTTTTCATTTTTCTTTTAATTTTATTTTTTCTTTTCTTTTTCGTGTTTCTAATTTTGCCTTTTTTTCTGTTGCTATTCGACAAAGTGTTTGGTCTTGAAATTCGTGATTCCGTACCGATTGAACAGCTCTATTTCCTGCATTAGGAAAATATTTTACAATCGTGGAGACTTTATTGGATTTTATTTTAGCCCGATACTTTCCACTTCACTATATTTAAAATTGGATCCATTCTTTTCTTCCCATCCATCGAGTCTATCTCTGGCGCTCATCTAATTATGCTGTCTTTTCGGCGTTTCAACCCATTCTTTATCAATCTCATTTCCTTTCTTTTAATATATTTATATGTTGCTATTAATACCTTCAATATACTAAAATATAAACTTTACCAAATGCTGTTGTCGTTTTTACTTCGTATAATAAGGCTAATTTATCATGAAATCAATAATCGGAATACGCTTTCCTACTTGTTTGAATTTACTTTCCGCTAATCCTTGTGATTTTTTGTATGCTTTCAGTCCTCCTTTCACAAATAATGCAGAATTTAATATGCTCAAACCATCATCTTCATCATCAATTCCCTCCATTTAGTAATTTTTTAAAATCTCATTTTCTTTTTCCTAAAATTATTTCGATTTTTAAAGAGAAAGAATATTCGAATCTTCGAATATTGAATTTATTGTAATTGAATTGCTAGTTTAATTAGTTTAGTCTTTACAATTTTTTATTTTCATTTTACCACTATTCAGTAAAGAAGATTCACTCACTTTTCTCTGCGATAATTAATTTTACTACTACTACTAATGCACAGGCTGCAAAAAAAGAAATTCATTTTCCAATCCAAATTCACAACTTTTCTATAACCTCTGCTGTTCTTAGTTTTTAGAAACATTTAAATATGGCATTTTAGGTATCTTCTAACTTGATTATTGGCATTCACAGCATTACTATAAATTAGAATTCTCATATCTCAAGCTATTGCTGTACTTCCTCAAAGTATCAGTACTACAATTACTGCACTCCCCGTTGTCTTTCTAAACGTAAATTTCACTTTTATCCGTAATTTATTTCAGTTTGGATCTCAATTTCATTTTTGTTTTGTCGTTATTATTATTGTTCTAGCTTTTATCGCCGATTTAACTTTTATAACAATTTAAGTTGTGTTTTGCTTCATTCTTGTTATAGTTATTGCTTTAAATGTTATAGTTATTGCTTTAATTGTTGTTATTTTTATTATTGGAAGCTTCGGCTTATGTCGTCTAAGTCGTATTAATAGTTGTCGTTTACAATTATAACTTTGAGTTTTTTTCTTTTTACTCTTCCTCTTATTTTCCAAGAGTCTCAACTTCTTCTTTATTACCTTTTTATCTGATAAGACTTCGATATTTTCTATATTGTAGATGTCTTCAATTAAACTCCGCAGATTTCGGACAATTTTATTACTTTTAGTCTTTTAATTATCTTAATTTTCATACTAATCTACTGAAATTTTCGTTCTATTTACAGTTGTTGAAAAATATCCCAATTATTTTTATTATTAATTTTTTTGAACTGAAGAAGAGATAATCCTTACTATTTATTGCACATTTGCTGGTGTTGCCTTTTCCCCATAAATTCTTCAAAAGAGTTAAGGGGCTCTAAACTAGTTTTCCTTTTCTGGTATAATAAGCTGTTGTAGCCCTCTTTTATTAACTGCTATTACTATTACTAATAACTAGTATTAATATTTTAACCGTGAATGCAATTTTGATTATTTTAAATTTTGAAGTATTTGAAAATGTTTTAATTTGCTGATTTTTCTGCAGAGGACGGATAGTAAATATGATCATGCAAATTTTTGTTCATTTTCTAAAAATTCATATTTACTACTTATAAATTTTCTAATAATTAGTAACTTAAATTAACTTTTTTTTTTTATTTTTCTATAATTATTTAATCAATTATTTTGATTACTTAATTTAATGTGAACAAAAAAAAATGTTTATAATCATTTTTTATAATCCTATAATTTTTAATATATGTGGTAATTTCTTATTTTAGCATATTTAAAAAACCTACCTTTTTTGTAAAATTATAATATAATATTGATAGTATTTGTTTAAAGATATAAATTCTTAAGTCACTTATAAGGATTTTGAATGCACATTTAAATAATTTATTTTCATTTATATTTATTTTTTGTGTCAAGTTTTGTTTGATTTTTTAATTGCTTTATAAAGGTGGTAAAGTTAATGTTTATTTGTGAAGAGAAAATTTATTATTTTTCCAATTTCATATTTTAATTTTATAAGTCCAGTAAATATCATGTTTACTTATTGATTATTATTTTAATTTTAATTATATATAAAATAATAATTTGCCTAAACTATTTATAGAGATCAATTTAATAAAATAAAAACTTGTGCACAATTAGAAAAAATAAATGAAAACTAAAAATCGCATTTTTTATATTAATTATCTTATTAATTATATAAGCATAATACAAATTCTCATTTCATATTGTATTAAAAGTTAAATTTTTAATAAATACAGCATTATTATCACACTATGAAATATAATAAATTTATTATAAGTTTAATGTGATTTGATTAAATTAAATAATAATTTGCTAATATTCCAAATAAAAATAAAAAAGTATTCATAAAAGCAAAAATAAAAGTAATATATAAATTGGAATTTTATAAATTAAAATTATATTAAACGCTTCAAAAGTTTTATATTTAGTATTTTCCCCATATTTAAACTCTAAAAATTGAGTAAAATATTCACATTAAATAAAAATACGCCAATATAATGGAAAGATCTATGAAAAATTCTTATGAGAATCCGCATTAATAATCTGCAAAATAACGAAAAAACTCAAGCCAAAACATCCAAGAAAGTAAAACAGAACTAACTTTTACTGAATATTTGAAAAAAAAGTTAAGCCAATAACATTAGAGTAAAAAGTACAAAAAAATAAAAATCACCCCAAATCATTAGGAAAAAACTTAAGCAAATAAATTTACATTTGAAAATGACACAAATCTTCAAAATAAACACAAGAATATCAACACTTAGACTAATGAAATTAACGATACTCTTTAATTATCACATCGAATGTTTGGAAAACTGCAAAATATTACTGCTCACGATGCTATTTTCCATCAAAAATGTCAGGCATTAGTTATTGACAATAGTTCTGAGTTTAATCGAAATCCTAACAAACACACCACTACCAATAATATTGATGATGATAATAATAATTTTAATTTATATTCTCTTTCATTGGGCAATAGAAAGCTTTCCTAACAATTTGATAAGGGAAATATTAAAAATACTTATTAATAATTATAGGATTAAAATTCGCATGACTCCTCATATTGCTATTATAATACACAAAACTCCATTACCCATTTTCAAAAAAATAGAAAATAAATTAAAATTAAATTCAAACCACAAATGGATTATGCCATTCTTCTACTAATATAAATAGTTAAAATCAACCAACAAATAAAAATGACACCAATTCACTCTAATTTACCATGAATACTACAAAAACCCTTAATTCACAGAGAATAGTAAAAACCCAACCAAAAATTTATAATAAAAGAACCAATTACTACATATAAGCAGCGGCCAAAAAGAAAAACACTACAATAGAAACTCATTCCAATATTTTCTAAAAAAAATACTAAGACAAGCAAAAAAAAACTATTATTGATAGTTTTAGACAAAAACCTTAAAATACATTTTCTTCTTTATCTAATTCAACTATGGACCAAGCGAAACTATTAAAATAAGAGAGATAGTAAAGCTAAAATAGTAATTTAAAACATATTAGTTACAATAGTACTTTTTATTCCCCTAGATGGTAAAGACAAACCAATTATACTGTAGATTAAGCTAATTCAATGCAATTGAGTTAATTATGGCACGAAGCCCAACTTAATGAAGGCTAATTTGAAAGAAGGAGCAAGCTTTAAGTCCCCAATTTGAGCAGCCATATTATAAATTAGGACTATTTAGCGTAAAAGTGTAATGATAATGAATATAAAAAATTCAAAGAATAAGATATAATTTAATAAAAATTGGAAAATAAAATTAATTCATAATAAAAAAATATCATTTCTCCTTAACAATAAAAATAACAATAACAAGAATAAATGCATTTGTAAAACTAAAACTTTTATAAAAATATTCTTCTTCCAGAACTTTTCAATGAAGGAAAATTAAAAAAAGAAAATAAATACTAAAATTATTACTGCAATTTCTTCAGTGATTGTATAAAAGAAAAGGAAGAAGTAGAATTAGATTACTACTAATCTAGCCAGTTTGATACCAACTCATTATAGTATAAAAGCAGAAATAGACTAATAATTCCTATTAATTCTAATTAAAATTAACATAGTCCGAAGTATATATATTTATTTTAACTTTAAAGAAGGAAAAAAAAATATTAAAAATTTTTGCTTTTTATTAGGTCATTAAATCTCTCTCCACTCTCTAACAAAAATATGGATTTTTTATAATTTGAAAGTTCCCCTGGGGGCACTTTACACAAAAAAAAAGAATTCGTAAAGCGTAGCTATTAAGATTTCTAAAGAATGGAGAGCTATTGTTATCAGGGTAAATTTTCTTCATCTCCAAAAGCTAAAAAATTAGTAAAGTCAAAAAATTATGATTTTAAACCCAAACAATTATATGATTTATTAATTTTTATCATTAAAGGGCTGTGAAAAAAAAGAGGAGAGCTTTTTTGATTCCAGTGGGTAAAGCTCCCCAATAAGCAAATAAAAAGGGCACCTTAGTCCTCTTAAAAGTTTAAATAGCGGTATTAAGTTGAAAGAAAGCTAAAATAGCAACAAAAAAGAGAAATAATCTTCTCAATCTAAGCGATTAGTTCAAATTTATGTTGATTAAATGATATCGCAATTTAATGAATTCGGAATAAAATCGCTGAAACTGCGTTAGTTTCTTAAACAATTGCAGAAGGAAAAATATCTGGAACGGAAAAATAAGCAAGAGGAAAGCGTAAAATAGTATCAGAATAAGTAGTTGTTGTCATTTGCTACAACAAAGTTAGACCCTTAAGAAAGGAAAAGTGCTTCTCCGACGCGTGCGAAGAATAAACTATAAACTATGAATACTATTTCACAGTCCTCTTCACCGAAAAAGAAGAATAAAAAACACATAATTAAGTACACACCGGAATAGTGGGCGCAGGAAAATATAGATTTGAAAGAAGAAAATGCAGTGGAAGAAGTCCTAATGAGGAGAAACGAAGGCAGCAGTAATGAAGTAGAATTGGAAAATTAGGTCAAGCCAAACACCAAATACCTTAAATCGAAGAGCAAAAAAAGTAGTAATAAGAATCATTAAAATGAAACTCACAATAAAAACAACAATAGTAGCGGGCATTTCCCCAGCATTCTAAACATTTAAACCTCTAATTTAATCAGAATCGATGGAACTTAGGAATTAAATCATGTAAACCAAGGGGAAAAAAAAATCAGAAATCTTTTGAAGTAAGTAAGGATTCCCTCAACTGAAAAAATAATGGGGAAAAACTCTCTTATCCGCATCGCAGAAGAAGAACAAAAAGACGACGATAATATTAAAAACTTTGATTAGGAAGAACATTCGCATTTTTATTTCGAAAATTAATAAAATAACTTCTCATCTGTTTCGATCGAAAAACAACTCAAAAATCAACACAACAGCAAGGAAAGCTCCCTTAGAAATAGTGTGGTGCTATAGCTCAAAAGTGTAGAAAATGTGTCTGAAAGGAAGAGTTCTAAAAACCTTATTCGAAATTTCCTCACAGAGGGAAATGACTGCGAAAATAATGAAAATGGCATTGAAAAAGAAGAAAATTTGTCTTCGATAATCAAGAAAAAAATAATGCAAAACCAAGTGCTTCAATTACAAAAAAGTCGGCATTTCAAAATAGAGGCACCTCAAATTTCAGAATCAGAACTGCAAAAACGATGTTCTCATATTAGGTAGAATCTCAATGTGAGAACGGAATTTCGAAATTCAATAAATTATACACAAATGAAATAGAAAGAACAACAAGATAAAAAAAACAGTCTAATTAATCGTGAATTGACATTGCAGGAAATTCTAAATTCTAAAAACACTCAAAAAATTCCTACTTCAAGCAAACACCTGTCTTTGATTGTAGCCCAACAGAGAAAAAACAAAATTTCTAGTTTGGCGAAGCGAGTGAGTGAGGACAAAAAAAATTCGCTACCTTAATAAAAAAGTAAATTTTCAGTCTGCCTGTAAAAAAATCATGTGTTACAATCCCTCGACTCTCAAGAAAGGTATTCAAACAGACTGCATTAATTAATTAATTAATTAAAATCAAATTTAATTAAATTTTATTGTTTTTTAAAATTAAAAGTAACATTATAGCAGAGTAGACACAGGAAATTACATATAAAAGAGCGATTTCTAAAACAGTGGAAAATAGAAATAATAACAACAATAATAATCAGCCTTTTATTTTGAGGAATAAGAGAACAAACAAAATGATGGGCAATAAGGAAACTCAGAAAAATTGTTTAACAACGACAACTAAGGAGATGAGGATTCCTTTAAATTAAGTAGTCAAGAAAGTGATGAGGAAGAAGAAGAATAGACTGATAATGATAATCAAGATAACAGTGAAGAAATGAATGACAACGAAAATTACTTATCAGAATCCGAAGAAGACAGTGGGTTAGACGATGATAATTTCTACGAAAATGATAAAGGCTACAAATAGGCGCCGTTGATGGTTCCGATGAAGAAGTTTTTGGGCCCTTACAAGTCGGAGATGGCCTTCAAGGGCGAGTTTAAATTTTTTTACAAGTAATTCATTTCGAATTTAAAGAACGACTCAGTTTTTGTGTACTTTTTGAAGAAATGGAAAAAGCAGTCGGCTTCGAAGAACTCGTCGAAGAAATTGGTGCAATACTTCCAACTATTTTGCGAGCACTGTCTCGTGCACGCGCGATGCGGCCTTCACGAAGCCAAATTTTTCGAATTTAAAATTCCGCGACTTCTGTTCCGCATGCTCCTGACACAATTTGGCAAAACTCTTGAACAAAACGGTTACAACCAGTTCCAGCGCAGCCACTTCCTGCAGAAACTCAACGCGCATAAGGGCAAAATCGTCATTGCGAAAACGATCGAGGAAATCGGGCAGGGCCATGGTCTTTTGATCCTCATCGACTCCTTTCTACTAAAATACTACGGTCTTTATTGCCAACAGTAGTAACAATAGTAATCGTAAAGGAATCCCAATAATGCAGAACAAATTGAAAACCCGTTCCCCGACTCAGTCAAAAAGGAAATATACACTCAGCTGTACTACATTTGCAATAATTCCGAAGACCTAGTCAATACGGACCTCCTCGTACAACTGCAGCAGACGCAGGGTCTCAACTACGAAGACTTCTACCAAATAAAAAAACTGATTTTCGAAACTGTCAAGTCTTTCAACATGCAATTTGACACATATATGAAGCTGATTTCCAAGGTCGAAAAGTACCGCTACTTCATCGAAAATCAGAAATTCGTCACGCTATTCATGAGTCTCAAGTGCAACGAAGTCAAAATCAAATCAGATCTCTTCGACCGCCTCTTCGTCAACCTCTATTTCCAAGACATCTTCCTCCGCGACGAAATTTTGCTCCGCGCCTTCGTCGACTCAATTATCGACCAACTCATTTACCGCAAAGACCCCCGCTACATTCCTGAAATTTTCATTCAGTCCCTCCGACTCACGCAAGAGGGACTCGACAACCTCCTCTACGAAGTAATCGCCACTCTGGAAAAGTTCGACTTTCCCAAAAATTTTATCAAAGAAGTCGAAATAAAGCTGCTCAAACTCTTCAACAGGGCGCTGATCACGACCTCATTCCTAGATCTGCTCGGCGGCGAAGAATATATTGATCTAATTATCGCAAAAATTTCCGATATTTGCGTTCGCCATGATATCCTCATTCCGCAACTTAAAGTCTTCCCTGAAGAGTACAGCAACTTGGCCCTGAAAAATGGCGCCAATGGAGAAGCGCGGGAAGGACTAGAAATGCTCAAGTTTTTTTACTGAATCTGCTCGCCAAATTCGACGTCTATGGGAAATCGGTAATATCAATTTTGTATATAGATATTGAAATAACAATTTTTGTACAGGATTGCAAGGCTGGAGTGCAAACACATATGATTGGAAAATACGAAGTTATAATTTGGAAGTATTCATTGAAGGCTTGTCTTGAATAAATGAAGTATTCAGCGTCTATGATAAATGCTTTGTCCGGCTATGTTTGGAAACAGTTTATTGATATTTTTGACGACGAATTTCAAAGTGATGATGAAAGACTCATGTATAAGGAAATGCTTTTGCATTTATGATACACTAAAGACACTGCAATAATAAAATTTATATATATTACTTTGTTATATAAATATAGCTATTAATTTAAAAAGTAGTTGTTTAATGAATTCAGTTTTATTAATATTATATTTATATATTATTAGTTCGTGCAAAACTTAGATTGAAATGTTGATACCAAAATTATTTTTAGAACTCTTCTAATATAAATGAAAATAATATTATTAATTTCTTTTCACAAACTAAAATATAGTCACATACATCTAATGATTTCAATATACAGATTCACATTTATTTATTAAATATAAAAAATTTCAAATAATATTGGAAATTGAGACTATTTTATTAATTTTAAAATTATAAATAGTTAATTAATTAACCATAATATATTAAATTAAATGACTATTTATTCTGAAATTCTTTTGTTTGTTTATTTTTTAGTTTAGTATGTTTCCTCTTTCAAAAACTCAACAAAAAATAGTTTATTAATAGTTAAAAAAACAAAAACCATATCAAACAAACAAACTAAAGAATTTAAAAAATCTTTAGTCAAAAAATACAAAAATAATGAGTTCTTTGGTACTTCCATGCTAGAACAATAGAAAACCTTTTTCCTTCATAAATTCCTTCGAAAGAATAAAAAAGTATAGCAGTCAATCCTTTAAAAGGAAGTTTCTTTTGGCATTTGTGACATCAGCTCTTTGCAAGTATCTCCCATAAAGCATACCTTACCTTCTGAGTCTTGTGATAATTCAGCAAGAAATGGAAATAATATATCATAAAATATAAAAAATAGATAATAGCCTCAATACAGTTTTAGTGATGGGAAAACAACGAATATTGCATTATAAATATCTGCCGTTTAAAAATAAATTAAAAAATTTAATTTTTTCAACTCGAAACAACAAATTTAAAGAGTACTAGACAAAACCTTAGTTCAAAAATCCTTCATATAGGAACAGACTTCATTTTTCAAAAGCAACTTATTTGATACAACATTTGCGATAGATAAATGTGGAGAAACTATCAACAATTCTTTATTAAATAATAGCAATAATATTAATTTAAGTAACAATTAACTCAACAGAAAAACACAGGTCTCTTCTTCAATTTTAGGACCTAAATATCCTTTAGTTCTTACGGAAAGTGTTTATAAACCAGCAGAAAATTGCATTAATGAAGCATTTAATGAAGTGAGCGAAAAAGAAAATATTGATGAAAATAATTTCTAATTTTAATTAAATAAACATTTGATTTTGAATAAAAACTGCAATAATACAAGTTAAAATAAGAATAATTCCAGTATGATTAGTTAATCTGCAATGTCTGCTAATAAAGCTATAAGAGGATTTAATTTTATGAGGAACAACAATATGTCTTCCATAATTCAAAATTGATTTAAGTAAATTCTATATTTATATGTAATTATTTTATTATTCTTATATAGTTGAAAACGAAAATTTGGCTATATTATATTATACTTAAATATATATATTTATTTATTATAATTATAAATTTAAATTATATTAACAGTGCTTTATTTATTATCTATTAATTATTTACTATCAAAAAAATTTAAACAAAAATAATAAAATACCTTACTATATAATATTTGCATTTGCTTTAAATAAAGTATTTTGATAATCATTTATATCACTTATCATTATACATAAATATTCTTAATGAAATTGAGTGATAAAAAAATATTCATTAACTAATAGTTTTATATTATTTAAATATAATATTTTATTGGTCTTTTTTTCCAATTTTTTAATTAAAGTAGCATATAAGGTTTTTAATGAATATGAAAAACTATTATAAAGATAATAAATTATATGTATGTATACTTGAATTTTTGATTTATTATTTTTAACTAATAAGCTAATTTTTAATATAATTTATGGCATATCTAAAATTTCAAATATTATTATATATTACATTATTTTTTAAAAAAAAAGTTAATTAAAAAAATTTAAAGTTTTGCTTTTTTCCAGTTTTTCTAATATATTTTAATATTTATGTAATCAAATAATGCAAAATTGTATTTGTGCAAATAAAAGTTTTATAAGTATTTTTAAATAAAATAGTTGTTAAAAAGCTATTGGAATAAATATTAAAATAAACCTTTTAAGTCATGCAATTGTAAAACTCTATACATATTTATATATCCAATTATTTATTATAAAACTGTTTTTTTAAGTGTTTAAAAGTAACTAAATATTTTTGTGCATAAAATCAATTTGTATCATAATTTGGATTTTCCCAGCAAAAATTTTGCATTCTAATATATTTAAATACATAATTTTATTTTATTTTACTATTCAAATAAAAATAAGATTTAATTATTCTATCTTAATAGTTTTCTAAAATATTTTTTTATACGAAAAATTAATATTTACAGTAAAATTAATTTATAAATTACTACTTTTTTAAAATAATATATTTTTTGATAAAAAAATCACAATACTTTTAATCGAGAAATTCCAATATATTTTATATAATTTATCATATGATTGATTAACTCTTCATTTTTTAATGAAACTAAGTGCTTTTTTGATAAATTTGGTTGTTTAGGCATTTATGCATATGAAGTGTTAATTTTAAATACATAATTACAAAATTCCTTCCACTAAATTAACCAAACATAAAACAAAAGAAAGCAATATATTTTAGATCTCTCTATTTAATTATTTAATATTCTTAAATTCAAATTATTCAGTATAAAAATACTTAGAATACATAATCACAAAAAGCAGATTGATCATTTATTTATTTAATTTTATTATTATCAATACTTGAGCCTCTTGACAAACCAAAAAAAAAAATATATTAAATATTAGTTAGTGAATTTGATAAGAATAATAAATAAAAAAAAAAAATTAAAAAAAAAAAATAATCACAATAAAAATAAACAAATTGTAAATCATAATTCCCATTAATTCATAAAGTATAAAAATGATGGACTAATAGCAAAGAAACAATTACATTTAAGCAGGAAGGTACTGCCTTTCTCAAAGAAACTTCAAAACTGCGCTACAATATTTCAGCAAAAGTATTACAATTGATCCAGATCATTTGAATACTAATATATTAATTGCATTCACGCACTATAAATTAAACAATTACGATGACCTATTCGAATCTTATGAATAGTGCAAAGGACTCTACTCTAAACTAAAATAGCGTGAAAATATTTTAGAAAAATCAATAAGATTACCCAAACATACCTGTGAAGCTTTGTTTAGAAATCTTGTAAAATAGGACAAATAAATTTACAACCATTTCCTGAGCAAAGGACTAAAGTATTTAGAGTAAAGCAAATTAGAGTAATCAATTTCCGAATGCTAAAAATGTCTGGAAATCAATCCTGCTGAATTTCGCGCTTATTTTTACATTGGTCATTGCCTAACTTTGCTCTGTAAATATCAGGAGGCAATTGACCTATTTTAGAAATGTTTACGTTATTAATAAAATAATTCAGAGTGCTACCTAATATTAGGAGTATTATTCAATCGCATAGGACAAAAGTCCAAGTCTTCTAAATATACCAAAATGGGCGAAAAAATGGCAGAGATTTTCGAAAAATAGCGCAGAGTATTCATCATTAAAAAATCGCAAGTATTGGCCTTATATTAATATTCTTTGAAAAAGAAATTTAAGTATATAGATTTCAATGAAGAAATTAGATAGTTTTTGTGAATAACTATTTTACAATACTATAAAACGCATGTGGAAAAATCCAACTTTATAATTATAATAAAAACCAATTAAATAAGTCTGTAATCAAGTCTGAGGAGAAAAAAAAAATAATATAATCTGATTTTATTATTATATGCTTAGCTTATTTATTATAAACCAATAGTCAATAATAATAACAACAACAAAAAACTAAAACTAAAAGTTAAGTTAAACGCGGTGTTTTATATAACTATTATGAAATTTTTAAATTTTAATAATTGATGAAAGTGACTCAATTCGTTGCAGACAACTATTTTTAATTTTTTTATTTAAAAATATTTTTGTGTATTTTACCATTATAATATAAGGTAGTACGTAATTTAAATAATTTTGTGTATTTATATAATATAATATTATATATATAAATTATAAATTCCAATATTTATTGAATTTTTCTTCTTTCTGAAATCTTTTTAAGTAACTAAAAAAAAAATGAGAGACAGAAAAAAAAAGAAAAAAACATAAATATCAAAATTTATCATAATTTAATTGTTTAATAATACTTTATTATATTTATTATAATTTAATGCAAATTATTAAAATAAAACCTAGAGTTTTTGTTTACAATCAAATCTAATATATATAGGAAAAGAAATTCTGCGCAAAATCAATACTTATAAAAAATCTATTAATGGAGTAAAAGTAAAGTAATATAGTCTATCCTTTAACTCGAAGAGACAATACTATCGATAAAAATAAACTACCTGATCCTTACCGATGGTTGGAAAACTCTGATTCTCAAGAAACCAAATAGTGGGTACTAGTTTTTTTATTACATATTTTTATTTCCATCATATTTCTTGCTTCTGAATTTATCAATAAGAAGAAAATATATGAAACTATAAAATGTTATTATCATATTTTTATGTATAGGTAGATGATCAAAATTAAATTACCTAAAGCTATTTATCTTAGTATCCTCACAGAGAAGATTTAAATAAGAAGTTAACTGATATTTACAATTATGAAAAGTAAAATTTCAATAAATTATTGATAATTTATTTAAGAAAAACTTAAAAAATAAAAACTTTTTTTTCAATTAGATATGGCGCACCTTATAAAAGAGGAGATAATTACTATTTCTCTAAAAATGACGGATTATAAAACTAGTCAGTTGTATATACCTTAAAAAATTTAGATGATAAACCTGAAATATTCATAGGTTAATGAAAAATATTTGCTATTAAATAATTAAAAATAATTAAATTATTTTTAAAAATAAAATAGATCCAAACACCCTTTCTTCTGACGGAACCATCGCTTTAGATAACTCGAGTGTAAAAGAAAACATATTTTTAAATACTTACCCAGTTTTTAATATAGAATATTTTAGTTTTCTGAAGACGGAAAATTATGGGCCTATAGTTTGTGTAGAGGAGGTAGTGACTGGAAAACTGTATACGTTAAAGATGTACAAACAAAAAAGATTTGACTGATAAGTTAGAATTCGTTAAATTTTGCACCTGTAAATTTATTAATAATTTTTATTATAAAATTTGAGATTTAAGTATTATTAATTTTAAATTTACGTTCGTTAATATTTTAATTAATAATTTTCAGTTTCTTGGACGAAAGACAACAAAGGGTTCTTCTATACGAAATATCCCCAGCCTAAAGATGTCTAGACTACTGAAAGTGATAAAGCTGGAACAGAAACTGATAGTAACTAGTTCTAAAAGCAATATTACCATAGAGTCGGAACCTAGCAATAGGAAGATATATTAATTTACGAAAACTCTGACGACCCCAAAGAAATATGCGATACCTGCGTTTCAGATGATGGAAAATATATAATCATTGGCTTAAGAGAAGGATGTTCTGTCAATAATAAAATCTATTACGCTGACATATCAGGATTTAGTACAGGAAATTATTAAGTTTAGGTAAGAAAAAAGAAAAAATTAATAAATAAATAATATAAAAGACTAAAATATTAAAATAATGAACCTTTTTTAAATAGTTAATTAAACTTATTGATAATAAAGAATCGATGTATAGTTATATTACAAACAATGACTCAGTTTTCTATTTCTTGTCGAATTGCGACAGTGCAAGTAGAAATAAAGTTATTTAAATTGATATTAATTCACCATAAAAAGAGTAATTAAATAATGATTGATTAAACATAATAAGAATTAATATTTAACTGAATGTTTTATTTATCATTAGAAATTGGAAAGAATTAATAAAAGAAACCAAAGATGTAATATAAGATGCAACTGCTTTGGATAACGATAAACTACTTGTAATTTATAATGAAAATGTCCATGATGTTATGAAGATTTATAAACTGGAAACAGGAGAATATTTAAGTGAAATTCCCACCCCAACAGTAGGATCTGTATCATCACCTGCAATTAAAAGGTAGATTAGACAATATATATATATATTATTCTTTTTTAAAAATATGTTAATTTTTCTTTTCAGATACCAAAGTGAAATGTTTTATGTATTCACTTCCTTTTTGTACCCAGCTTCTATTTATAAATACGACTTTAAAACAGGAGAAAGCTCGTTATTTAGATCTCCCAAACTGAGTGGATTTAACCCTGACGATTATGAAACTAAATAAGTGTTCTATGAAAATAAAAATGATAAAGAGCAAATTCCAATGTTTATAATTCAAAAAAAAAATTCCCCTCAAAATTAACCAATGTATTTGTACGGCTATGGAGGTATGCATATTAACCAATCATACTGCAAATTAAATCCAATATTATATAATAATTATTATTAGGATTTAATATTTCTTTGACTCCTGGATTTTCTCCCTTCAGAATCATTCTTATGAAATGCCTAAACGTAGGAATTGCTATCGCAAATATCAGAGGAGGAGGAGAATATGGAGAAGTATTCATTTTTTTAAATTTTATATATAATTTTTTTTATTGAATTTTATAATTAAGGAATGGCACCAAAAGGGAACCAAAGAAAGAAAGCAAAATGTTTTTGATGACTTTTGCTTTGCAGCTGAATATCTAATAGATAATAATTACACTAGTGGAAATAAACTAGCTATTGCTGGAGGTAATTAATTATACTTGGTGAATAAATTAGTAAAAATATTATATTATTAGGATCTAATGGAGGACTGTTAGTAGGAGCCTGTATCAATTAAAGACCGGAATTATTTAAAGTAGGTATTTCATAAGTCGGAGTTTTAGATATGCTTCGATTCCACTTGTTTACAATTGGACATGCTTGGTGTTCTGATTACGGAAATCCCGATAACGAAGAGGATTTTAAATACCTAATAAAATATTCTCCCATCCATAATGTCAACACTCATAGTAATAAATTAATTTATCTTATTTATATAAATCCTTATTAAAATTATATATAAATCAAAATTCATCAGAAAAGCCTTACCCCGCAGTTTTGCTCACCACGGGATCTCATGATGATAGAGTTGTTCCTCTCCATTCTTATAAATACATTGCAACACTATAGCATGAACTAAGAAATGCTGAGTACTAAAAAGACCCTCTTCTTATTAGAATAGAAACAAAAGCTGGTCATGGAATGGGTAAATATTAATAAATATAAAAAAAACTGATCTAAATCATATTTTTGTTAATAGGAAAACCTACTGCAAAAATAATTGAAGAAATAACTGATATTTATACATTTATGGCTTAAAATATGGGACTTGAGTGGAGTGAATGAATCATTTTTATATTTTTTAATATAAAATATTCTTATAATTATTGTATATTGCATAATATTCATTTTAGATAACTCAAAAACAGAATTTTTTATTGATAAGCTTTAATACCAGTAGTTAATTAATATTAAAATTTTATTGTGATACAATAAATTAACAAATAAATATTTAAATATATAAAAAAAAATATTTAGCAAACAAATGGAGAAAGAGGAAAAATTTTAGTGTGCAGTATGTGGAATTCCATCATTAGAATGTTGTAGCAATTGTAGCTAGGTGTTTTATTGTACAAGAGATCATTAAATTTAAGATTGGAAACAGCACAAAAAATATTGCAAACTCCTATAAAAATAAAATTAGGATTAGCATTTATCTAAAATTTAAAATTCTGGGTATAAAATTAATAACACTTATAATAAAAGTCATATATTTATTTATAAATTAATAAATGCTATAGAGATTCTAAGAAAATAATTGAGGAAAATTAAATACAGTTCAATAATAATTCATAATCTGAAATTCAATAGGAAAAAATTAACATTAAATATTCTGATTAAAATTCTTTTCAGTATTAAAATCTATACCAAAAGGATAGTTCCTTGAATCCGCCATTATAATAAATAACCGAAATAAACAGCAATAAAAAAATAGATAAATTAAAATAAGATTTTCGAAATGTTTAAAATGTCCATAAAAAAGAGCACTAATAATAACAAAAATATTAAAATTAGTCTCAATTAAATTCTACAGAAGCCAATGAAAAAAATTAGTTATTGGAACTGCGAAAAGAGAGAAGAGAATTGAGGGGGATTGTAATTAAACAATATGGGATTTTTAATTTCACAGGTTGCATTTTACCTGCTAAAAAACTCGTTTAAGTTAGCAAAGCTATATATACATAAAAAACGAAATTAGATGAACTATATGAATATTTTGCGGATTGGCTATTATTAACTAAATGTCTAATAAAAATAGAAAAGTTAAAATCTGCTAGGTAATTTAAATTAAAAATATTGTTAATAATCTTGATATAATGAGTATCATCAATTTTAGATAGAATTTGATCCAAATCTTTGAAGAAATGACTCAACTATTGGATGATAATAGATTACTAATAAGAACCCAAATTCTCCATCTAATAAAAATTGATAATAATTAGTTAAGTGAACAATAGATAATTAATAAATAAAATTTCATAAATGACATACACAAGAGATGCAATTTAATATCTTTAGTTGGAAATTTATTTTATTCCGTAGGGGATTATAAAAATTGTGAAAATGCCTATGTAAAATATATAAAATAGTGGAAAATGCAATGGGTTCAGAAGCCATAGAAACGGGAAACTGTTATTTTTTGATAGGGATTTTCTATATGCAAAATAAGCAATTTTTGAAGGCTTTAGCTTGCACGAAAAAGGCAATTAATATAAGAATTGCAAAATTAGGAGAAAAACATGAGTGTGTTTCTGATTGTTAGTAATAAAAAAAATGATTTTTTTATTAACTAATTTAAAATTTTTATAATAAAATGAATGCAGATATAATATAGGAGTTATTTACAAGTAAATGGGGAAAAAAATGAAAGCCATTGAGTTTTTAGATAAAGCTTTGGTTTTCAGAAGAGAGCTTATAGGAGATATATCTTTACCTGTAGCCTAATGTCTGGAAACACTAGGTAAAGTATACATGGAGGAAGAAAACTTTAAAAATGCACTAATTAAATTCCAAGAATGCTATATAATAAGGAAAAAAATCCTCTAAAATAACCAGCATCCTGATTTATTGAGAATTAGTCTTCTGATAGTTCATTTATTTAATACTTTATAAGAATAACTTAAAAACTAGGAACATCATAAAAATACGTAACAAATGATGTAAAACCTTATAGACCACATCCTGAAAACAGTCTTTGATCAGAATTTAAATGATATCAACAATGAACGAATGCAAGAAAAAGTAAAAATTCTTGTCGATTCTCCTTTTTAGGCTTCATCAAATGTACATATGATAATTTAAATTATTTTTAATTTTTATGGATAATTTTTATTTCAATTCAGACAAATAATTAAGCCTTGAGATAGTCTAATCTGGGCTTGAATTATATTTAAGAGTCTGGCAGAAAATTATCTACTTGTTCAATTGCTGAGAGCAATTAAGATCAGGTTAGAATAAATGAAAAAACAAAAGAATAAGAACTTTAGATAAGGCAAATGAGGGAAGATATAGAAAAATTAAAGAAAATGTAAATTTCCAGTGGAAAAGAAAATGATGAATATAGAATGCAAGGGTAAATTTATTAAAAACGCTTAAAAATATTAACTAAATATATGGTATTATAATAATCAGTAAATATAAAAACCCCCCAATTTAATAGGAGAAATGATGATGATGACGATGTAAAGATCAATGTTGATGCTAATTTAATGGGTATTTTAACGACAAATGACTTGATCGCCTTAGCTGAGTTAAAGCAAGAAATAGACAAATAAAGTAATTTAGGTGCTAGTCCTCAAAGCATAAAAATGTCAATTATAAGAAGTAATTTTGTCTCAAATTTAAGTCAGAATTATACACTTTTCTAATAACTGAAAAAGCAAAACTAGAGTATATTTGATGAAAGTATTCCAGAAATTAATCAATGGATGCAATTTTATAATCAAAATCAACGGGTTCCTCAGCTAACCAATACAAAATCTGCATTGGAATTAGCCGATAAAAAAGAATAGCTTGCACAATCCCCTTCAAAGCAGCCCCTTCCTTTCGACTAAAATGAAGTTTCAATCATCCCCCATAGCTAGTCCACACAGAATCTGATGCATATATAAAACCAAAATTCTTCTGATCCTTTAGGTGATTAAATCATGCTCTCTAATGAACCAAACTTTAATTTCAATGCCTTTAATTAAGGAAACTTTAGATAAAATTAAGACTTTTAGCAAAATAGTGATGGGAATTTCAGAAATTAAAATTCTTTTGGAAATCCCAATATCAGTTCCCAGCTCTATAGCTTAGACGCGAGTCCTATAAAGCTGCATAAAGTTGAAAGTTAAACTTATGATATGAACTGACAGATATACACAAATTGTTCAAATAATAATGTGTTTGTTTGTTTGTTAGTCTGTCTGTGAGTGTTATTTTATAACATAAACAAAAATACTATTCTATATATCTTATACATGCTTATTATAAAAATATATTAATATAATTTTTTTTAATAAAAACTTCTATTATTTATAACATAATAAATGCAAAATAATTAAAATATTTTTATACTTTTTTATCATTCAGATTCTTTCTTTTCTTCCATCATGTATTTCAATATGTTAACTCCTGGTTCATTTTTTAAACTTTAAAATATAGGACTGTAATCATTTAAAACAAAGTGCACTTAATTATTTTCATTTCCAAATTTATTTTCTAATTATTAAACTATTTAAGAAATCATTAATTTTTCAGAAAATAGACCAAAAGGCTTTAAACTATGTAACCAATACATATTTTTACATTTTTGTAACCAGTTTTATTCATATTAAGGCTAATTTTCTTATATTTCCGATTCTCCATTATTTTTATTTATCTTTTATAATATTAAATCATCTGACTTTTTCATATACAAAAGTTCCTCTACACCTTAAACATTATATAAATCTATTAAGGTCATATCTATTTAGGGATCATTTATTGATAAATTTTAATAAGTGTCAAGCAGTCTACCCTAAAATAAAAATTAATTTAGTAATTTTACCTGCAATATTTAAATATATATATTCTATTTTACTTTTAATTAATTTAACATATATTTTTCAATGGTAAAATTCATTTTCTCGTATGATTTCATAGGACATATTCCTAAAATATGTAGATTAACATCATCTGGCAATTTAATTTTACTAAAAGCCTAATTTATTAAAAGCCAAGCATCTGTAAAAAATACACAATAAATGTCTTCAATATTTTTATTTTCTATTTAAATTTTGTTTGCTTCATCATTTTCTTTCTATTATAAAGCTAGTATATTTTCGAAGAATGAGTTTAATAAGTCCACTTTTTAAAACTCAATTCTATTTGATCTAAAATTAAACATAATAATCATAATTAAAAATACTTATCATTTTAATTCAAGTTTTACTTTGAAAATTGTAACAAAGAATTTTAAATTTCCATATTTTTTAATAAATTATCAAAATAAAATATTTTTTTAGTAGTCATTGACTTTTATTTAGGGACATAGATAGATAATTTATCAGCCTATTCATAAGAATTTTATTTCATATACTAATAATGTAGAACACTTTTAATTGAGTTAATGGCACTAAATTTAATAAAAAAATACTTTAACTTAAAAATTTAGAGGGGAATTATTTATAATAATAATTATTAAATACCCATATGAAATCTTTTCTGTAAAATATTATCCCAATTCTGAGTCTCTTGAAAAAACTGTAAAAGTATCTTTTGACAAAACTCTTCTCATTTTATATCGTTTTAAAATTTGCTGAGATGCTAAAGAATTTGAAATAAAATAGATTTTATTTACTGATTTTATATTTGCTATTCTTTTTGTTTTGATTATCAATAAATTTTGCTTACTGATATAATGTGACTCATTGAATATTTTTAACCAATAATAAGATTAATAAGCATTCATTAAAATATATATACGGTAAATTTTGAATGAAATCTTAAGAGTATATTTTCTGAAAAACTAAATAAATCAAATAAGGTAAATATAATTTATTAGTATCAAAGTATGAATTATTGATAATATGCCTTTTATAATTTTTATATCAAAACTATTTTCATATATTTATTTGAAATTAACAAAATGATAGATTTAATCATATGTTTATTTATGATTTTTCATTATTATTATTACTACACTTCTTTGACATATAATTAATTTACTACACCTATATAAATATCTTAAATTAATATAATTCAATAACTTTTGCTTAAATTATGATTTATATATTGTTGTTGATATAATTATTCAATATTAATAGTTTGTTAAAAAAAATGTAATTTTAGAATTGTGATGAGGGATATATTTTTTCCATTTTATTTAAGCAATTGTAATTTGTTTTTTTCAGAAAAATATCTTTTATATAAATTTAACACTTAACTTATTAAATTAATATTCTTATAGTTTTTAATAGTATTAATAATGGGAGCAAAATAGTTATCAGAATACTTAATATAGTATTTACTAAGTCACATATATGAAAATAAAGATAAAATTTTATATGGAAAGAGAGAGAAAATAATGCTTAAAACCAAAACCAAATAGATAGATAGACATTTAATTAAAGTTTACAGCTTTTATTTAGTTTAAATAAAAGATAATATATTAATATTTATTATATATTAATTTGAGTTAAAACTATATTTTTAAATAAGTAAAATATGTGCCTCTCATTTAGCTTTTCCGTGTTTGGTGGGTTTGAAGGTCATGGCGCTAAAAAATAAGAAAATTATAAATATTTTAATTTATTATAATCTATATATGCTTGGCAGGCATGCTATTTGTATTATTATTAAAAGTCTAATCTTATTATTCTCTTTAATGATTTAGATTATATTTGTATTATTTCATTTAAAATTATCAATAACATTTGCCTTCATTTTATTATATCTTATATATGATATAATTTATATTTACAATTCTCCTAAGTATTTTCCAACCATATCGAATTTGATTTCAACGTTAAGGAATTCTTTTCCGTTGTAGATACCAACAACTCCTCCAATCATTTCAGGAACTGAATACAAATAAAAATTTAATTAGTTCAGAATTCAAATTTGATTACTTTTAATAGTTATTATTTTATTTTTTATTGAATATGGTATTTCCAATATTTTCTTTAAAGCTTCTACATTATTCTCAAAATAAATAATAAATGCAATAATAATAATCTCATTAAACAATTATTAGCCCAATGGGACACTTTTTATACATTTTTGAATCATTTTCTATAAAATAATTGTTTACCAATAATCATGGATCTGTAGTGGGTTTTAACGGGGACGGGTTTTTCTCCAACGACACAGTTTTTTTGGATTTTCTGATTTTTTCGATCAATTTGGTGTATTTGTGAGAGAGTCCTCTTCTAACTCTTCTTCTAATTCTGGCTCTGAACATTTCAACTAATTCAGGGGTGATGAAAGCATCTCCTTTAGCTCCTCTGGAAACTTCGAGGAGTTCTTCTAAATTTTTCCCTTTGAATGTGAATTTCTTTTTGGCTTAAGCGATTTATTTTTTGGCGGCTTCACTACTCATGCTGTAATATCCTTTTTTTTTGTAAGAAATTTTATGTCCTTTTAATTTGACTAATAAAGTTTTTACCTTTGTAATCTAAAACACAGAAAAGCTCTTTTAAATTTAGCTAATTAATTAATACAATATATAAATAATATAATATAAAAAAAAAAAATTGCAAAAAAAAAAAGTAAAATTCAATATTTTTTAAAACTATTTTAAAAAAGATATTATTAAAGATTTGAATAAAAATTATAAAATATAGAATATCATAAATAATAAAAACTATTTTTAATATAAATTTTTAAATATTTATTATTCTATTTCTTTATAAAACTTAAAATTAATACAAAAAACTTGATATTATAAATTTTAAAAACTTAAAATTGAATTAAAAACTTTTTTTTAAAATTATAACGAAATGTTTATAATAGTTTTTTTCATTCAACTTAATATAATCCACAAAGTTTAGATTCAAATATATTTACATCTTTAAAATTTACTTAAAAAATAATACTAATTACAATGAAGCGACATCGAAATTACAACAACTTTAAAGTTAATTTATTAAAACCACTCACAAACGATATAATACTATTTAAATAATATTATAAACGTAAACATAAATTCATTTTCAGGCAACCCAAACAAAATTAAAACATATAAATAAGCATAAACGTAAAGAGGAGACTATATGAGTTTAAAGAGTTTGTTTTGGAAAAAAGTAGAAATTAGGAAGTAGGGAACTCCTCCTCGAATAGAACATAGTTAAACTTTAACATATTTAATAGATAGAAACTAATACTTGTTTTTTGGGGGTCACAATCAAAGACCTATAACGTCAAGTCAAGATAACGATGTTTCATTAGAAAAATCCTAAGATTCATTATAAAACAAATCAAACCAATAAATAAAATTTTCCCTTGGAAATGGGAGCAAAAAATCTTCACTGGGAGAAGGAATAAAATTTTCTCTGGGCTCAAGTACTGCCCATCAAGAAAATATATAAGATTTTGTGTATTTATTAGATCCAGCCACCTACTAGTGGACATATTAAAAAGTAGATCTATATAATATTAATTTTTATTCTTATAAATTTAAATTGTCCATAGTGTCGGGGGAAATCCCCTTTGAAAAGAAATAACTGCTATCATTGGTATGAAGCGCCTTATTTTTTCGTTTACGGAGGACAAACACCGGCAGGAAAATGTCTCAATGATATGTATGTTTTAAATGTAGATACATTTGAATGGAAAAGATTTTTTTGGCTCGAAGGTCCTCCTCCAAGAGTTGACTGTCAACTGGTAAATATGGGTTCCACTAAATACATTATCGGAGGAACCAGTCTGCCGGAAAATTGGGTTTTAGATGATATTTGGTCTTTTAGTTTGGAAAACGTTGTGTGGAATTCTACTCAAAGCGAACTCCCTGGAATTCAGTGGCAAAAAATATATATTTAAGACTCTCTTTTTCTCCTCTTAAAGCATTTGCCGCTGTGAAAGTGAGTGAAAGCCAAATTTTCATATTCGGAGGATATAATTAACAAAAGTAGTGCACCGATACCTCTATTTTATTTGATGTAGACGACCAAAGCCTCGTAGAATTCAATACTACCGGAACCAAACCTGGGCCAAGAGCCTATCATAAAATGATTCCAGTCAAAGAAAACATAATTTGCTTATTTGGTGGAGTAAGTTGTCCAGAAGGGTCAATCAAGGGAGCGACTTCTATAATGCTAAATGATTTCTATATTTTAAATCTTAAAGAGGGATATTGGACACGTCCCACTACTGGAGGCTATTAGCCCTGCCCCAGATACAGCTTTTCGATAGCAGGAAATGAGTCAGAAATGGCGAGTGAAATTCTGCTGCTAGGAGGAAAATCATCTGAAAGTTCCTGTGACAAATATTTATATGTTTTGGGGGAGATGGTTAAAGTATTAAATAATAAATAAATAAAAATTTAATCAATAATTCGCATAATTTTGTAAGGATCAAGAAGAGTATTGGGGTGAAAGAAATGAGTAATCGAAGCAATAATATGAATGCTACCGAGAGGCGTTAAAGTAAAATAAAAAAAGACTGAAGAACTCAGAAATGTGAGTGTTACAACATTAGAGTTTAGCTAAGCGGAAAAATAAATTTCGGAACAAAAACGAGAATTGGGAAATTTAGAAACATTATTGAAATAACTCTAGGAGTAAAATAAATAGACAATTGTTAATTAAGAAAAATTCGAGCAAAGTATAAAAGACAATCGCGCGAAATTAAATGAAAAATGCAAAGGAATTTCAGAAAAAATTAAAGAAAAAAAGGAAAAAAATGAAGAAATGAAATCTTTTGTTGGAGAAATATAGTCATTGCTAGCATATGAAAGAAAAAGAAGGAAATTTTTGCAATTAAAGGCCTTTTAATTACAAGATAGCTTAAGAAAGGGAGAAAATTTGATAATTACCCTAGATCAAGTATACAACAAGGGATAAAAAGATGATCTAATTGAAGGAGTAATGTAAGAAGAAATGTTTAGAAAAATTGATAGGAAGAAAAATGAACATAAAAAACAGTTAGTTTTATTTAAAGAAGATTTTGAATCTATATATGAAAATGAAAAAAAAAAAATAATAAATTTCACAATCTAAAGTCGCCTTATAACCTGATATCTAAATATCATAAGATTGGAAGAGATTTTTGAATCCAGAAGAACTTAGAATGTACGAATAGAAAGGAGGGAAATGAGAAAATTATATTTTTATAATTTAAATATAATTAAAATTATAATAAGTTATATTTTTTATTCTATAAATTTTCTTTGTTTAGTTATTATTTATTTTTGTTTTTTATCCTTTAAATTTAAGTTTAAATACACCAATTATTATTAGTATTTTAGATAATAAAAAGGCGACAAATTCTGAGATATTCTTAAAGCTTGCTGTATTTAATTTTATTTTACCTTTGAGAATGAAGGTAGTATTTCTATTTATTAAGTTTAATTACATTAACTTTTTTATAAGATAATAACTCATCAATTAAAAAATCTGATAAAGAAATAAATAATATTTTAAAATAAAAAAATAATAAATTAAGCTATTCAACTTAAAGAAATATTAATTATAATTTGATATTTATAATTATATAAATATAAACATGGAGAAATTAAAATAAAATATAGGATAGTGCTAATATTAATAATAGTAATCAGATACTTTTACTTATTTTTATTGTTAAATTTAAAATAATATCATCCATTTATTATTAAAATAATTATTTACTTTAAATTTTTCGATATTAGTTAGTAAGTTATGAAAGGCGCTTTTGAACTTTTAAATTAATACAATGAATTAAATTCTGAAACTTAATAAATAAGTAATAAAAATATTTATATTATTATTTATAAATAAATCTAATTCTTTTTAATGAATATAAGATGATGGATTGGTGAATAAAAGATATCTTGTTATTAATGGCCACGGTATATTTTAATTATTTATATATTATAAATATATAAATTTTTTACTTTATATAAAGTTAGTGTGTAGTACAAAGGAAATTCTTATAAAATCTTTATAATTATTGAATTTCCATAATATTATCCTTTGGTGCCACCAGTATTTAAAATAAAAATGTGAATCGTAAAGAAAATTATTAAAAAAATTGTTTAAAATACTAAAGATTTTTATTATTCAAAGCTACTGATTTGATATGTAATAAAATTTACTAAAAAGAATATAGCGAAAAGGAAAAAGTAATAAGAATGGCTTTAACTCCAAACGAAAATTAAATGTGGAAGATGCAATAAAATCCTGTAATTTTTTAGTTTGCATTATAAATAGTTATATTAATAAAATAATATTTATAATTTAGGTTAGTGTCCTCTAAGGAATTCTTAATAGATTAGGTCAAGCCTTTCCTTACTTTTCAAAAGGATAAGGTTAAAATAAATATATTGATGAGCGCCCTTAATTAGTTAAATATACATATCCTTAAGCTTAGTAATTACAATAAAAAGGTATTGTAAAGAAAAGTTTAGACTTTTGTAATATTCATTCTATTAACAATAAACAATAATATTTATAGTTCTAAAGGATATGGATTAACTATTAATTTAGATTAATAAAGACATTCAAGAATAAAAAACCAATATGGATTAAATCTATGTTCACAATAATGCTCTTGACTAAGCAGAAGCATAACTAAATTTAACAAAATAAGAGCTGGAATAGAGAGTTAATGAATTGGACAAAGAAATGAAAAATTTGAACTAATTTTGGTTAGATAATGATGGTAAAACACTAAATGATGAAAGTGTAAAATAAATTATGACCCCAGATGATGAATTATCAGCTTAGTAAACTCATACTACTATTATTATTTAAATTATAAAAAAATAATTTTTATTGAATAAATTTAATAGAATTATAGATCTCTCATCTGAAGAAGAAGCAATAGCAGACACTTTGTTATTCTTAGAAAATGGACTCAAAAATAAACAAATCAAATTAGAATATTTCTTAAAAGTAATTACTCATATTATTAAATAAAATTAATATAATAATTTTTTATATAATTTTTTTAGGAATATAAAACTTATTGTGAAAAAGAATACACTACGAAATTTATGTTAACCTTATGTTAAAAAAATGCTTAAAAATAATGAAATATGTATTTTTATATAATAAAATAATTAAATAAACTATTTAATGAAATTAATACAAATATTATGAATTATATTCTAAATATGGTTTGTATTTATAATTAATTAGTACGACTTATACTATATTGTAAATTAAAAATTAAATTAAAAAGAATAATTTAATTAAGAATGACACTTTAATAGATGACCATTAAGATGTTTTAATAGATATCCCACTAGAATAAATAAAAATAATATTAAAAATAAAAAAAATATTAATATTATATATATATATTAATCAGATATATTATTGTTACTTTATTATATTTTCATTTGTTTTTTAAGTAAATTATAAATATGTGATATGATGTTTTTTTAACGAGAGAGAGATAGAGAGAGAGAGTAGTAATTAATCATGCATATACGAATAATAAAAAGAATTTCTAAAAAATTATAATATATACAAATTAAACAAAAAAAATATAAATTCTTCTAATTTTCATTACTTAAAAAGAGATTATAATAAAACAAAAAATTATATCGAAAAGTAAAAAAATATCACGAAAATAAATACAATTTATATAGGCAAAATATCTTTATCATATATAATCATATAAAAACAATGAAATTTCTAAGTGACACGCTAGTATACATAATTTAGGCTTTAATAATTATCTTTGTGACAGCAGTCTTTTTTTAATTTTGAGAAAGCATTATCAAAAAAGAGATTTTTTCCCATTAAAAGAAAGATCTCCTTACCTCACCATTGTATTTGGGATAGCCACTTATATTTCAATATTAATTTTAATTATCGGAGCTATGATTAATGTAAATTTGCATAATTTTAACGAAAATGCACTTGAAAAAGATGGATTAACTTAGTTAGGTTTATAGTCACCTGTTTTTTGCGTATGTGAAGGAGATAATTATTCTTCTTTTGATGCTAAGCGACCCTGCAGATATTAGCTTTATACTAATGGAACTTAAAAAACTTATTATAATAACGAATTACTCTACTATTCATCAACGATAAATATCAACTATATTCTTATGATAATATACGTATTTATGAGGTATACACAGATTATTACTTATATAATTAGAAATTTTAGACTTATTTACGCCTTTACTCTTTCAATTGACTCTTAATTTTTGCTCAAACTCTTAAAAAACGAAAATCTGCTGATTTTAATATGCTGTGGTTTTTCGGTTATTTTAACTGTCATCAGTGCGGTAACCAATTTTTAGCCCTACACATTTTACTTATACCAATATTCGTAAATACTTGTTTTATTATATTTTAAATAATATATATCTTATACAAAATTTAAATCCAGAATTTAATTTTTGTTTTTCAGAAAAGACTAAGAAACTGACACAGCGGAATATGAGAAATTTTTCTAAGACTCATACTATAATGGTTCAACAACTTTTTTATATCTTTTTTCCTCATTATACATATTACCCTAATGATACAACTGTATTTTAGTAAAAATGTTTAAAGAAATTATCATCTAAATAGAGAAATTAGTATAGTTTTGGTATTTTTAATGTTCTTTTCCAATATTTTTTACCTGATCCGCTCTCTTTCTACTGATACAGTCATTGGATGTACGTCTTTGGGAGGTGTGATATATATTGATATATTTTTAGCCATAGTAATTGATTTATTTTTCCTTCTATTTATTATATTCTATCCGACAAATCTACTGGGATAGGGGTTTATATTACCTCCCAGAATGGCACTTAATGAATTCAGACATTTTATAGTAGAAGAACAATATTTATTCATATTTTACAAATTTCTATAAGAAAAAGAGTAGAACGAATCAATCAGTTATCAGGAAAATTAAAAAAATCAAGCAGTCTAAATGTTTAAATTCTATATGGACATTAAATTTATGAATCCCAATAATATTAACAGCGAAGATTCAGAAATTTATGAAAGATTAGTTTAAAGTTATTTGGTAGAAAATGATGAACTTAGAAACTTAATTCCAGAAAATATATAAAGCGAAGTTATAACTAGAAGCCATTTAGAAGAATATAATACTCAACCTTCCATAATTATAAATAATAATTTGACTTAGGCAAATTTTACTAATATTTATTTGTTTTTGTCATCAAATCTCGGAGAATTATTTAATCAGTATAAAAAAACTTAAAGCTATCAATATCTTAGGTTACAAATGATTTAAAACGATATAATTAACGATAGATTATGTAGAATGAAGCTCATTTCTATAGATAGTTGATTTTACATATTATTTATTATATATAACTACAATAAATTAAAATAATTTAATTATAGATAAATCCAATAATAACAAAATTTCAACTAAAAATTAATTTTTTTTTTAATAAAATGTATAATTTTATTAATCTAGAAACTTAACTATTAAAAAAAAAATTATAAATTTAATAATAACTTTAAATTATCATATATGAATCTATTGCATTTTATTGTTAGCTCGCTTTTAGTAATAAAAAAATAAACAAACATTTATATTACTTTTCTGTATGTAAGCATTTTAAATTAATTAATTAAATACAGATTAAATCACATGGTTGTTTAATATTAAGGCAAATATTATATTTTGTTAATACACTATATTTTGATATTTTTTATCTTATTTATTAATTATAAGGAATAAATAAATGCATGTTTTAATAAAAGGTAAATAATTAATCAATTAAAGAAATTACTTTATAAAAATTTACAATAAAAGAATCTATTACAAATAATAAATGGTTTATAAAATTAGAAATAAATCTATTTTCTGGACCAGAGCCGGATGGAAGTATGATATATTAAATATTTATTTTGATCAAAGTAACCTATTTTAAAACTAAAATAAATCTATTATTAAAGAAACAACTGGCACCCTAAGAACTTTAATGCCCCCAGACCTTCTGATGGAGAAGCTACCATGGCTATTAGATGTAGATACGATCACCACTCCTTCTTAAGAGGTAATTAATTCAAATTATTTTGCAAAATAAGTTGATAAGGATAAAAGAAAATACAATAGCAAAAAAACTTAGATAAGTTAATATAAGATGGTTATAATGTGGAGAATAATATGATTAAATATCAAGAAATAAAATTTCTATAAAAGGTTTAACATTTGAAACCAAAAAAGCCATACCCTTGCCATAAAACTTATTTTAATTAGAAAATAATTATAAGAATATATTTACTTTTCAATTGTCATCATATACGAATTGGTTTTTAATTTTTCTCAATATTCAATAACAATTAATAAGAATATAAAAGGCATTTTCAATTATTTAAAAAATTAGAAAAATAAATTTTATATATAAGTTGATTGATTTGAGTTTTATTTTAATAGCTTACCACAGTTACAGAAATCTCTCTAGACACTGCAAATAATATTTCTATGGAGACAAATCTCTTGAAGTATTAACTTAATAAATATTGAATTAATATACAATAATAAAGAAACTAATTTTAAATTAAATTTAACAAATTAAAATTATAGGAAGCCTTCATTTTAGGATTGAGAACCTTCTATTTAATTCCCATGGTTTCTGAATGTTTGACCGACCAAATTAAACACGGAGGAGTAAATTATTAAATTTAATTTAAATATATATATTTTTATTTTAAAATATTTTAAATTATCTATATAATCCACCAATAATTTGTTAATTACTAAAGGAAAGAAGATTCGTAGATCAATTAGATAGAGACTTCGAATTAGTTTCTCACAACTAACACCCTTTCTAACTCTTCACTTATGAATTAAACAATAAACACGTTTCTAAATAAACCGCCAGACACGATTCTCTCTAAAAAGGAGAATAACCTTTCGAAGAATAAATGATGAGTTATTTAGAGTAAAAAAATCGATAATAAAAATGAGTAGAATTTAATAATGAAATACTAATTTTTTTAATTTCTATAAAATAGTGAAGTTATTAATGCTGAAAAAGCTAAATTAAGAGAAGGATAATAATTATCTTAAGAAAGATTAACCGAAATTATCTTATAAGTTTTCAGAAAAGCCAGAGCTGGAGAAAACAGACCTGCCTAAGATTCCAGAGGACCTGACGGAAATATCCTTGATTACTTAGAATAAAGAAGACCTTTTGTTGCCCCTACCCAACACTCCCACACTCACTGATTTTGATTGTTTTTATAATAAAATATAGATTCTTTTTATACAAGAGTTTAAAATATTATTATCTATAAATACGAATCAGAAATAAATACGATTATAGATTAAAAATCATTCTCACATATTTCATATATTTTAATTATTTATTATTTTTAAAATATTTAGACAGTAGAATACAAAAATAATGTAACAAATAATGTTAATAAAAATTAATTTATATTGCTAACTACCATGTATAAAAGATCATAGATTAGATATGACAATAATATAAAAGGCAAGCTTATTTTTCCTATTATATATTTTTTAAAACCTTACTAAATAGTAATAATAACTATTTACACTTATATATTTAATGGATAGTATAAAATACTATGTTATTAATAATAAATATCTTATGTATATTTATGATCAGGTTAATTATAAAAAAAATTGGGATAAAATAAATATGTATAATATATATTTTATAAAATTAGAAATATTACGAATTTCAATATTTTTTTAAATAAATAAGAGAAAATCTTATATATGATGAGATAGTTTTTACTGAAAATCGAATAAAATCATGATTAAAAAGAATTTCCAATTATAAAAATAATAAAAATAAAATATTATTGAAATAAATAAAATGAAAAAAGTAAAAAAGCCGATAAAATATTGTAATTTGTTAAATAAATTTACCTTAAATTTCAAATCTCAACAATTACAATAAAAATATATTAGTTCATGTATCTAAGATTCTATAAAGGCAATAAGAATTTTTGCATACCTTACTATTTTTTCTTTATTAATCGAAAGCATTTTGTATCTAGTAATTATTATCTCTGAAAAGAAAAATTCCTATTCCTCACTTTACAATAATCTAATAAATATATTTGTAGCAATAATAATTGTTTTAATAAGTTATAAATAATAGTTATTAAAATATGTAGTTATTTTACTTCCTTTTGGATCTGGAGTCGCGTAATTTATTTAATAAATAAAGACAAATTTATAATTATTTAATGGCTTTTATAAATAAGAATGACTTTTTATGATAATAAAGAAACAGAATAATATTATGAAGATTTATATGGTTTCAGGAAGGGATACGATTTTTATTATGCATTATACTCAATGTTTTTGCTGGTACCTTAGCTAATAGTAACACGAAATTGGATAACCCAGTCAATATACTTATCCTATATATAACTATTGTATACAATAAAAAGATTATCTTTTAAAGAATATAAACACTTCACATATATATTTATAATATTATCATGGAATATAATTTTTTGCTGTGTTTTTTATGGATTTGAAAAATCAAAAAAGATATAGTTTGCCACAGTGCTTATGTAAAGTCAAAAAATTGAATCCCTTAACAAAATAATATAAAACCATGTTCCAGTACCAATGATTATAGTAGAATCGGTAGAAAATAATTCTTACGAGTCTTTGAATGAGTCTAATTTAATAAATATTGGATAAGATACACCCAAATAAGAATATCCTATCAATATATTGTTTCAAAACAAAAAATTTGATCAAGAATTTGAATCACTTAGCTGTTTGGACAACCTTAAGCTAAACAAAATAAATGGAGAAGCAAATTAAGATGTTATGTAAAATGATTTTATAATATAAAATTCTTAGGAATAACTAATCATGTATTTAAAAAGACTATTAGAAAAGTAAATTTATTAATAATATATATTACATGTATACATTATATTTATAAATAACTCTTTACTTCTAGAGATAATTCTTAGTTAAGTGACAGCTTTTGTTCCCAAAAATTATCAATTGCACTATAAAACTAAAACGAATTTATTGTCACAGTTACAAATTCTAAAAAATAGAAAAGAGATTTATCTTGCTTTGAGGAAGAAGAAAAACGATTTTAAATATCAATAAACAAATGTGAATGGGAGAATTAATAAAAAGTAGCAGTTATAGTATTTACAAATATTACTACACAAGTAGAAAACATATAAATCGAAAAGATTAAGGAAATTGATGCATTCAAAGATCATCTTCTAAGGACTAGTAATATTTTAATTATTTTGTCAATAAAATACTTTACATAAATAAATATAATTGTATAACTATTAAACACTAGTTTCACATGACCTTAAAACTCCTATTAATTATATAATTTCGATTTTGGAATCCAAAACTAATGAAAATATCACTTCTTCAATCAATGAGCTAACAATTGAAGACATAGCAGGAATTTTAACAAATTGCCATGTACTACACTGCCTTATTAAAAACATAGTTGATTATTAGGATTTAAGTGATGGCCAATGTTTAAAATTAGTCACACAAAGTTTCACCTTATTTAAGTTATTTTAAGATGTTGAAAGGATGTTTCGATATCAATACCAAAACAAAAATTTAGATTTTATCATAGAAATGCCCTAGCAACTAAAAAATGTTATAATAACATAGGACCAATTCAGACTAAAATAAATATTATTGAATTTAATAAGTAATGCAATTAAATTCACTAAAAAGGGGTACATAAAATTGAAAGCATTTTAAACTCAGAACGATTTATAGTAAATAAGTGATTAAAAGATAACCTTTATTGTAGAAGATACTGGAATAGGTATAGGCCAAGATAAACTAAAATAGTTGTTTTCTCTCTAATGCCAACATTTAGAAAATATGAAATTAGATAATGGAATAGGGCTGGGTTTAACCATTGCACAAGACTTAGCAATATAGTTAGGTCCTTCAAAAATTAAAATTAAAAGTGAATTGAACAAAGGAACTGCCCTTTCATTTCAAATATACTAAAATTTATCATAAAATAAAGAACTAAATAGTTCTTTGCAGGAAAATAGTTAATAGGCCAATAACAGCTTTCCAGATTATTTTTTTGAAATGCCAGAATGTGAAATAAAAACTCTAGTTTATCTCAACTAAAATATTTAAAAGGACATAAGTCAAAATCAAGTGAATGGCAACTTCAAGTACCATAATAACTACAATTTTTTAGAAAAAATTAAAAATAAAAACCATTTTTAATATCCGACATAAAATGCTGTTACATCGTCTCCTAATAAAATAAAGGTTTTAATAGTTGATGATAATTTTTTCAATACTAAGAGTTTAGAAAACCTTCTTTTGTCTCTTTACAAAAAATTATACCCCAAAATTAGTGTACTAGTTTATAAATCTGAAAATGGATTAGAAGCTATAGAAAAAGTTAAATAAGAAAGTCAAAAAAAGAGTAAATTCGATGTGATTTTTATGGATATTAATATGCCTATTATGGATGGTATATAAGCAATAAAAGAACTTAACAATTTAGCACTTTAAGATAAAATTGAGTAGTAAAATATTATTATATGCTCTGCAAATGCTGATGAAAATACCATGGAAAGTTCATATAAAAATTTAAAAATCAATACATTTTTAGAAAAACCGATTAATATACAAAAATTATAATAAATGATGCCAAGTTTTAACAAAATAAATGTTTGATTATTAGAATTAACTGATTCTTATTTTTTCAATTATTTTATATTATTATATTATATATATATAGATATTTATATTTTTTTAAAAAAAAATAGAACTAGATTTCTTAATATAAATAATAAAGAAATACTATGATATAATTTTATATGTAAAAAAATATAACTAGATTTCTTAACTTATTAAAGAAATGCTATGATATAATGTTGTAAGTAAAAATATATAATTTAAGATTATATAATGATAATCATTTAATAAGATACTGTTATTAATTTAAAATAATCATTTTTCTTTTTAATGTAATGCTTAGTTTTCATCAAAATTGTCATAAGTTTAGTTGTATTTTCCTATTAAATATTCTACACTTTTAATGGGTGGATATTTTGCAGGGTTTTCTTTAGTGTCAAATATATCTAAACATTTAACTTCAGCATCTAAATTGCAATCAAAAAAGAAGGGAATTGAATACCTTTCCTTTCCATGTCTATTAACGACTCTATGAATAGTAGATTTAAAAGTATCGTTAGTCCATCTTTAAAGCATATCCCCAATATTAACAATAAAGCATCCTTTTATCTCTGGAACATCAATCCACTACTGGTTTAAGAAAACTTGTAAGCCCTCAGTCTTTTCAGTTTAAAAAATAAAAATATCAAAAAAAAAACAAAATAAATTAATTTAAAAATATAATTATTTTAATTTTTATATACCCCATCTGTTTTTAATAAGGTAATCATTCCGTAGTCACTGTGAGCACCACAACTAATAATACCATTTTCCAAATCTGATTTTTGAGAGGTATAGTGAGCAAGTCTAAGAACGCCATTGGGTCTGGTGAATTTATCATCAAAATAATCTTTTTCTAATCCTAATGATAAAGATATTTACTGAACTGTTTTTAAACCTATGGAAATTTAATAAATTAATTAATAGCTTAAATCAGATATTTCTTACAAACTAGTAAAAGTAAGTAAATTTTAATAAAAATAACTTTGTTAACCCCCACCCCTTAACAATATCTTTAAAGTTAAACATTTAATACGAAATAATTATGTAAATATTCTATCTATATAATTCATATCAAATATCAATTTATAATGTAATGCATATTGCGTATTATTTACTTATTTAATTTAAATATATTTTACCTACTTATATCATTTATTCTTGATATTAAGTCAATACATGTTTAAACTAAGAAATATCTCTGGAACAATTTTCTTATTTAGGAAAGTTATTAGGGTGAGACAACGGGATATTATTATATTCCCATGAGTTAATATCTACATGTCTTCCCATATAAAAAGATTCCTTAGTGTCTCCCCTTTTTTATGTAAAGGGTCTAGGTTTTCTTCTTCTAATTTAGTATATCCTCGAAATCCATTTTCACTTGTAGCTTAGAACATAAGTTTTTCATTTTAAGGTAGCTTAAAAAAATTTTTGCTTTCTTTAAATACTTATTTTATTAAATCCTCGGAAACTCCATGACCTTTTAAATAAAAAAATCCATATTTTGTGCAAGCTTCAAATAATTTTTCATGACTGTTTTCATCTTTTAAATCTACTATAGGGAGACATAATTATTATTATTTTGATTTTGATTTGCTTTTATACTTTCTTATCAAAGTATAAACAGATAAGAATATTATTCCACCAGAGGCTATTTTGAGACCAGTAGATATAGTGTTTTAGTTTTTAATTAAAGAGTAAAAATTATCCAAATTCATATTAATTGTGAATAACTTTAATTTATTTTTTGTTGTTGTTTTGTTTTGTTTTATTATTTTATTTATTATTAATATGTATTAGAAGTAAGTATTTAAATAAAATAATATTTTGTAAAATTTTATAGATTTTTTTTGATATTATAGGAAAGTAGATAGTTAAGATGCATGTTTTTCATAAAATGTTAATAGCATTGAATTAATAAGAATTGAAATTTTGGTTTAAGCTTAGCTTGATAGAGAAATTGATAATTTTATAAATATATATTTTCTTTTCATTTAGATTTATTTTTATTAAATTATATTTTAATAACAAAAATTTTTAAGGCATAAAATGAAAATGCCATAAAAATTGTATATTTTTAACATATTAATTAATTTATTTAAAAAAATTCAGTTATTATTTTAGTTAGCTTCTAAATATAATTCTATCAAATTTTCCACTGATTCTTTTGGATTATTTTTTTTTATAAAATCAACATATTTTTAAAAATTATCTCCAAATATTATTTAAAGCTAAGCTGCTTTATCAAAGATTTCTTTATTTTAGCTGTTAATTTAAGGATCTATATAAATTTATTTATTATTCAATATTTTATCTATAAATTAAAAATAAATAAATTTTTACTAGCTTCTGAACAGACTATTGATTAAGAATTCTATTAAATTTTATTAGAATTTTGATTTAATTCTACAAATAATTCATAAACAACTTTAGGTCCAAATAATATAATTTCTCCGTCTTCATTCCTATATCCCATTCTCCAAGCAATTTCTTATTTTCTTTCTATTCCTTCATATTCATTTTGAGGTGATAGTAGTTTGAGTTTAATTAAATAATTTTTTTGGGTTATATTTATGGTATTTTTACGGACTGACCTTCACAATAACCTTAAATGCAATGTAATTCTGTTTCCTTAGGCCATTCTACTACTCCATTATTATTCAAATCTACTTCCCACTAATACTATGAAGCAGGCTTGCATACTACCTTAGATTAAGGAGGTCTAGCAAACTTAGCACTTGGCTCTAGTTTTTTATTCTATTTACTGTCTTTATAGAACCTACTAATAAATAGAATATAATATAAAGATACCATTTTTATAAAAATAGAAAGTAACTGCAAATAATAATTACTTTTATTGAGGAGTTTAATTTTAAGAAGTTGCGTAAATATCCATTTATTATTTTGGTTTTTTGTCAATGGGAAGTATACTTTTCATGTTTTTCATAACCTAATTTCCGAAATTTTTGAATTGTTCTGCCATGTTCATTTACTTTTTTGGTTCTTATATTTCACATGAATCATATTTTTTACTGTCAAATTTCATTTTTATGAAATCATGAGGGTGCTATTTTCAAATATATAATTTAAAATAATAAATAAATAATTTTTTTAGAGAAAATTAATTACTTTGGAGTTTATTTCGCAAACTTAACATATATCATAATCTTTGCACACACTACAATGGTAACGAATTCCGATAATAGGATTTGATCCGCAATCGTCACATTTTATATTTTCGTGAATTTCAGGAAATTAATCTTCTTTATCTCTATAATTTAATTTATTTATTATCTTAGCTACTTTGAAATCAACAATCTGGTTAATAAGCTATATTAAATTGTGATCTTCTGTCAAAAAACCAGTACCATTGCATCTTAAACATTTGGCAGATTTACCAGTGCAGTCAATGCAGGCATATATCGGAACAGAAGATTTTTTTTATTAAGGGATTGATTATTCAGATTTCTATTCTTTTAAATTTGTTATTTATTATTAACTAATTTCTTTATTATTAACATTCATTTCAGTTAACATACTAATATTAGAAGTTAATAAATCATCTTATTCATATATTTTAACATATAATTTTAGCTATGGTATGTCTTAAATTTTTTAAAAGTTATTTGTTATTTAATAATATTAGTCTTCGGATTAAATATATTATAATATTTAGTTCTCATCTTTATAACCAAGCATAAAATTCTTTGGTAATTTCTCTTTATAAATAGCACTGATAGTTTTCAAGACACTTTTCAAATCCTTTGCATTCTCTTAGGAGATCTTATGAACCTTTTTCCCTATTTAAACTTTAATGTTCATTTTAATTTTACTCAAGATATATAACGTATATTTTTATTTCTTTAATATTTTATATATTAAATATTCATATTTTAAGAATTCCCCTTATTAATTAATTTTATGAATCATAAAGAAATTCTTTTTATTAAGCCCTATGAAATCTGATGAAGGTAAATTAACTAGTCATATTTTATTAGAAGTAATTTAAATGAAATACAATTATAACTACCTATATCATTATATATGCATATTTTTTATGATTAGATTTTAAATTCTTTATTGAATTTATCAGAATTAATATTATAGTAATTAAATATATATTTTATAATAATTTATTACTATTATATATTCAAATCATAGTTTATATGATAATATAGTTTTAAAACAATAAATACATATTTTGATGCTTATAGATATATGATCATTATATTCATATATAAATTTTGAATACTGAATAGCTAATAATAATACGGACTTAGGATACTTAAATAATTTACATTCTTATATTATTTATATTGTCATTTAGTAATATACTATTTTAAATTAATATTAAAATTTTCAATTAAATGAATATTATAATATTAAATAATCGAATTTTAAACGCAATACTGTATTTATATAAAAATTTCTTAAAAAAATCTACTTTTATTCTGAAACTATATTTCACTCTTTTGAAGTAAAAAAAAAAAAAATAGAGGTGGGGGTTCTATAAATTTGACCAATTTTTTATATCATCTACAAATTTATAATAATTTTAAATTAATATCATAAAATTTGTTGTCTACAAATTTAAAAATTAAACTTAACTTACTTTTAATTAATATTTATATATATTTTTATTAAGTTTCAGATTCTGATTTTTGTTAAAAAAGAAAATAATAAGCTATATATATTACTTTATAATATTATATATTTATTTAAATTATCACTATAGTATGTAAGTTGATTCTGATTTATACCATTTTCAAGATTATAATAATATTTCTTTTACTCTCTAAAAGTTTATAGTTATATGCTTAATCGTACTAAATTAATCATAATAATTTATTAATATATAAATACCTTGGGTTTGCTTAACTTGAACACACTTAGAATAATAATATAGTAATAATAATAATGAAAATTAACGAAGAAATGGTAATTTAAAAATAGAATTTCATATTTCCTTTAGATATATAAAACTTATCCTCAACAAAATTTCTTATCATTGACCTTTTAACATTAGAAATAAGAAGAAGAATCAACAATGGATGAATCAGTCAAAGGAGACTCCAGTCCTGATATGCTAATAGAAAAAATTGGAGAAATCTGTAATAAAAAAGAAAATTTTGTAACAAAACTTGTATATTGTATATTATATTTTGCCTTCATTACCAAATTTATATAATTAACTAAAATTTCAACATAATAGAATCCTATAGATAAAAAATATTATGATGTTTCTCATTTTGATAATTTAATAATTGGACATAATTAGACCCATCCATTCATTACAAATTAAGCCATTATTCTCAATCACATTTAGTTTTCTTGTGTTTAGCTGAAAATAAGTTCCATTATTTAAAAACTACTTAAGGCAATTATGAATTTACAAAGCAATAATATATATAAATAATCAAACAACGAATTGGAAAAAAAAAAGAAGAAGGACATTTTTAGTTAGTAAAACATTCCTAGAATTTCTATTGACGAATATTTAGCCAGAATTGAATAATATACTGAACTAACTGAAGATTAGTATGTATTAGCTATGTATTTAATTGATTTATATATCGATTAAGTAAATATAATAATAAATAGTCATAACATTCATAGGTAAAATACAATTAAATTTCACAAATTATTAAATAGGTTTTTATTTGTTTATTTATTTATTTGTTATTTTTTATTTATTTTGTGTTTTTGCAATAATTAATACAGTTCAATAATTTTGACGGTATTTTTTCTAAAGAACTAAGCTAATTAATGTCCTATCTCTAAACATACATATTCATTTTTTATAATATAAGCATACTTTTTATTTTTTTATATTCAACTGTTTTTAAAAATGATAAATGCTTACATAGAGTATAAAACCCCTAAAAATTATATTATTACCCCATATTTCCTTACATTAATTAATAGGAAATAAAACCATCATAGTTTATAAAAAATTATATAATAATAAATTATCTATCAAAATATGCTTAATTTAATCGTTCCATTTTAATAGGCTATTGATTACATCATTATTAATTGTTGAAAAAGTATACAATGATAAGCATCATAAGAATATTATGACAGTTTTCTCTAAAATTGGAGGAATAAACACAGAAGAATTATCTTAATTAGAATTAAAATTTTTAAACGGTATTGATTATAGAGTTAATGTTAAAGAAAAATAGTATTAATAATACAAAAGTAGAATTATTGAATATAATAAAAGTAAATAATGATCCTTTTGCTATATATAAGAATTATCAATAAATACATCATTAATAAAACTATTTACAAAAAAGTATTAAATGCTTTTTATTACTGATTATTAATTTTCAATTAATAGAATAATTAAAATTATAAAAAATCTTATATTATTAATAATAATATTAAAAATAGTTATAATTTAAATTTAATAATATATAATAATGTAATATAAATATATAATATGTATTTATATAATAATTTATGTACAAGTTCATATAATTTTATTTTTATTTTAAAAATTCGCGGGAATTTTATTTAGCATTCTCTTAAATATAAATACTATTTACGAAATAAGATGTAAAAGTAAAATTGAATAAAATTAAAACTCCATTATATTATTCAAGTTGGTATATATTCTATCATTATTTAAAAATAAATTTAACATAAATAAAATATAAATTATTTATAAACTAAAATATTATATCCTATTATAGTAAAGACTATTAATTATTTATATATATATATAATGAATAAATTATCTGAATATATAAATAAACAAAAAATATTAAAATTAAATTCAAAGAGTAAATATAATTTAATAAACCACTATAATTATTTAGTTTGTATAAATGCCGCTTCATATTTTCAACGAATTAATTATAAATAATTTATAATGAAAATTAATTTTATGAATTGTTGATTAATTAATTTATAAAATATATAAACTGATAAAAATTAAATAAAGAAATTTATTATTCTATTAAATAAAATAAAAATAAATCATGTTTGTAAAGAAACCATAACTAACTAATTCTCATTCACAAAGAAATTTGGTTTCTGTAAATGAACTAAGATTAAACAATATATCCCCTTAGATAAAGCATATTTAATACTAATATCCCGCAAGTGCACGAGATCATTAACCATAATATTAAAACAAGTCTAGCCACTCTCCGCATTAATAATATTAAAGGGAATATAGTTCCGTATAAAGATAATTAGATATAAATAAAGAAAATTAACTGAACAAAATTAATATATAACCATAGTAATAACTTTCAGAAGACAATCAAAAAGTTTAAAATCATTTTCGTTAACATTCCTACATATCTCCTAGAGAAGAAAATTATCCATAAAACAATAGATAATATAGTAACAGTTAGATGGCTTATAGTCCATCTTATTTTAAGTAAATATATATAACCCCTCCGCCTTAAATCGAGCAAAGATAATAAAAAGCTTAAAATTAATTAATATATGGTAATTTTTACTCTTTAATAAAAATTAAAATATATAGAATATTCTATATTATATAAAGGTAATATGAGCCCATCACCTATAAAAGAAGAGGAAGAATGTGGAGGCAAAGCTATAAGAAAATTAATATTATATGATGAACATGTAAAACCCCAACCAACAAAAAAATTGGCTGGGATAAGCTTACATTTATAGGATAATTAATTTAATGAAAAAGAAAATGACTCTATATATAATAATAAATAACAGTAGTCATAAATAAGCACAGCGAGAAATAATTAATGTAAATCTAGTCAAAATACAGAATAATAATAATAAAAATTAACTGTAAAAAGTGATAAATTTTTGATAAATAATTTATATTTTTTTAACTTAAATAGATTTTAGAAGTTGAAAATAAGACTTTAAATTAATTAGTTCTTTAAAAGTCCATACAAATTGATGAATTGAAAAGGTATGAAGAAATAGGAGATTATGTAAAAATTTAGAAGAAAAACTTGATTCATCTAAGAAAGAAAACATTATTTTAAAAGCGAATATTAATTAATAAAACAATCAAATATAATTATTTAAAGCATAGAGTGAAAATCAAACTCATATTCTATTAGAAGAGATAAAAAAACTTACGAGTATTTATAACGAAACTAGTGAAGTAATATATGAATATAAGAAATTATACTTTTAAAAATATAAATAAAAATTAAAAAAAGGAAAGAGAAAAATGGAAGCATAAATATCAAAATTTGGAAAATTAATAAAAAAATTAAGAAAGAGGATAGGATAAAATTATAATCTAGGAATAATCAAAGTTATAAACTCTTTAAGAAAAATGCAATAAAATAGAATTAGAAAAAAATTAATTGACATTTTAATTGGAGGAAAAATCAATGTCAATTAAATAAATGAGTTTTGCTCTTGAATAAACCAATTTAGTAAATAAAGAATTATAAATTTAGAAAGGCACTGTAGATTTAGATATTGCAGAAAAATATAATATTTAGCAAAGCAAAATTAATTACTCGATAAAAAAATATAGACTGTTTTAAATTAAAAGGATGAATTCATAAGCGAATTTAAAGAATAGTTTAAAAAATAATATTTGCATGAATGGGAAAAGAAAAAGCAAAAATAAGATTAATTAATATAAGAAAAAGATGTGATAATTTAAAAATAAAGAGATCATATAGAATCTTTAATACAAGAAATTAAATTACTAAGTTCTTATAACGAAGAAAAATAGAAAAAATAGAATTTTTCAAAAAATAAATTTCAGATAAAAATTATGATGAAATTATCAAAAAATTAATGTTTACTGAATAACAGATGAACAAAAATCTTAAGGAGTAAATTTTAAACTATTTGCAATTATTTTATTTTAATTATATTTATATCTTTTTTCAGAAAAGAGTATGTATAAAAATAAAATGTAGAAAAATCTAAGGAAGTATAATAATTATAGTAAATGCTAAAAGAAAAATAATTTACCGTAATCACCCTAGAATAAGACCTAATAGAATCTTAAAATAATAATAATGAATTAAAAAATATTAAATTAGAAGTTCAGCAAAATTAATTTAAGATTAGTAGTATGTAAGATGAATTAGATTGTAAGGAAAAAGATTTAAAAATTCTATAAATTAATTAATAAAATAGAGAAAAAGAAATAACATTGTTATAATAAAATTTATAATAAATTAATAAATTCAGTGATTCTTCAAAATTTTACACTTAATAATTTATTGATGGGTAACATATAAATATTATTTTATATAAAAAATTATTTAAATCTTTCTTGTAGATAAGATAAATATATCGATGCTAGATAAATTGATAAATATGAAAAATAGATTCTAATCTATAAGTAATAACTAGAATAGTAAGAATAATATATAGAGAAATGTAAAATACAAATACTTAAATTAAATATGTAAATAAAAGAATAGGAAGAATAATTAAGACAGTAAAACATGTATTAATAAGGCAATTATACAAAGAATTTATGAAATATATATATATACAAAATACATAAAAAAATGTTTAATATTTATTATAAAATTTTTCAAATTATGATTATTATTTAATTATTATAAAAAATTTTTATTTTATTTTTACAATAATTGTATGACATCAATAAAAAAACTTCTAATAAATTTATACCATTACTATATAGTTGTAATAAATATAAATTATAAAATAATTTATTTATTAAATTTATGGGGTTGGGGTTGGGGTTGGGGTTGGGGTTGGGGTTGGGGTTGGGGTTGGGGTTGGGGTTGGGGTTGGGGTTGGGGTTGGGGG